>OY726525.1:79811929-80274429 GCA_963383655.1 Bathymodiolus septemdierum | reverse complement strand
ACCATGTTTATCTTGTGTTTAATACGCTGACATATTTCGTCATTACGCGGTTGGTAGCTCTTATTTATACAGACCAAGTTCTTATCATCTTTTCTAACTAACAATAGTTACATTTGTTGATTGTTCATTACTTAAAAACGGAAGCTAGGAAAAATGTAGTTAAACAAGAACTAAGAACGAAAACAAACGTCAGACATATTGATAACTATTTCCGTACATAGTCAGCGTAATAGTATGAAAGCCCCTAAGCTTACTTTTATTTCCGATTGTCCAATAGAAGGGAAAACAAACGAATCAATGCTCAACAAAAATATACACAGAAAACTAAGGATAGAGCAACACAAACCGCTCTAATACAGATGTGTGCTAAAGTGGACATAAAAAGTAGTCAATTCCTACTCCACTAGTAACATACATCACGAAGGTAATACTACTGATCTAGATAATACTATAGATCTGGGTAATACTATAGATCTAGGTAATACTATAGATCTAGGTAATACTATAGATCTAGGTAATACTATAGATCTAGGTAATACCATAGATCTAGATAATACTATAAATATAGGTAATACTATAGATCTAGGTAATACTACAGATCTAGGTAATACTATCTATATAGGTAATAATACAGATCTAGGTAATACTATAGATCTAGGTAATACTACAGATCTAGGTAATACTACAGATCTAGGTAATACTATAGATCTAGGTAATACCATAGATCTAGATCATACTATAAATATAGGTAATACTATAGATCTAGGTAATACTACAGATCTAGGTAATACTACAGATCTAGGTAATACTATAGATCTAGGTAATACTATATATATAGGTAATAATACAGATCTAGGTAATACTATAGATCTAGGTAATACTACAAATCTAGGTAATACTATAGATCTAGGTAATACTACAAATCTAGGTAATACTATAGATCTAGGTAATACTATAGATCTAGGTAATACTATAGATCTAGGTAATACTATAGATCTAGGTAATACTATATATCTAGGTAATAGTATAGATCCGAATATGGCATATTATGAGGAAAGATTCAACAGTGATTAAAGTTTCTTTTGATCAGCGGATTTTCTCGTTTTTGAACAACATGTTCATTTGTTTGTTTGTTTGTTTGTTTGATGGTGTTTAACGCCACTTTCAGTCATATCATGGCGACCAGTTTTAGTGCTGGAAGAAGCGGACTACCCGGAGAGAACCACCGACCATGGGCAAGCAACTGGTAAACTTTATCACTTACGGCTAACAACATGCTTAAACTAAAATAGGCCTACTTTATTCCAGCAACTAATAAATGGGGATACTTCGACACTGTGCATAGGTTTTCCCCATTTATATAGGTGAACACTTCCATGTCCGAAGGAAAAATTGTAACTGCGACAAACTGAACACATTCTTGGCCATCTATCACACAGATATGTAAAGATTAACCAAGCTATGATGGCGGCTGAAAGGTTCGAAAACATGATTTCAACTTTATCATCAGAACTGTTGCTTCAGTACTTTTCCTGTTAGCAACAATTCTATATCATGGAAGTCCTGATGGGAAATACAAGCTCTGAAATATCGAAGTCAACTGAGATATATCATCGGGGACTAATATTCTACCAGCATTGTATATTATATACTGTCTTAGAAGACATATGTTTCAAATTGCCAAAATGATGCCATGCATGCCTGTTTGATACTAGTCATGATTATTTGTCCTTTTGAAAATATCATTTTTAAATACCGTCACTGAACACTAGATTCGTTAGTCTCGTATAATCAAGAAACTAAACAGGAAACGTATCATTTATATATCTTATGTTGTCCGTTAGAACATTGATCAATATCCTTGACCATATACATTTTCATCAATGTCTGTTAATCTATATTTATCTTTGTTTTTTATTTGTCTAAGGAGTACAAATTATTTTATCAATGTAGATTCTTGTATATTGTGGAAATCTTGAACATCATTGTATGATGCATTCTCATTGTGTTATTTTTAGATAGCAATAGATGCCACAGCCCTCGTAATTCAATACTGTTATTCTTACATAATCAATATATTGCTTGTTCCTCGTAAATCTTCTGTTTCTACAAATGGAGCAATAACTACTTATATGTACCCGTTCTTATATGTACCCGTTCGGGTTACCTGAGTTGACCCACTGGGTTTTAGAGGGCTTTGTGCTCTTTCTTTAGTTTTCTGTTTAGTGTTTGTCTTTTCGCTCTTTCTGTGGCAATTGTTTTATTTGTTCTTTGATTTACAGCTCCTAATTTCCACTTTGGTGTCCTCAATTATGTTGTCTAGTATATATATGTATGTATATATACTATATAGGTCAAGGTTGACCAAGGAATAACAATATACTTATATCAGCTATGAATTTGTCAGAATGATGTCAACTTGTCTGGCTAGTGTAATCAGGTCAATGTCTTCTACAGTGAAATGAGGTCTGTGCTCAAAAGACTGGGTGATGATTTCCAGGAATTGCACTACAAAGTTAACCAGCGTGTCACCAGGTCGTTTTGCTAAGATCTGCCTTAAATTGTTCAGCACACATCATCACATTTAAACTACTGTCAAACTTGTATTGACGACCCTCTTCGTATAACGACTTCCTTCGTTATCCGACCTTATTTATTCCTCACCAGCATGTTCCCGTGCATTTGACCTTTATATAGCAACCCACTGTCTAACACGACTAACGACCGTGTTCTTTGGGTGAAGTATATATTTAACAACAGACAGATTAACAAATACATGTAAATCAAGACGGAATTGGGATCTCATTAACTGGCTTACATATAACCCTGCCACATCTTTGTGCCTGTCTCAAACCAGGCTCTGAATTGCCAACGTCATATGTGGTGATCATTTAGATGTTCAACGAATATTCCGCGCAACTCAGATTTCATTCTAGGTGAATATTTCATAAGAATATTGTTTTATCAACTGCAGAAGTAATCCATTTGCATAATATTTCAATGGAAATATGAAGCTTTAAATCTACAATTCTATGATGTTAGACAAGTTGAGTTCTGAAGTCTAGTGTCGCAGATTTAAGATCTAAAGTTTGTGTATGGTGTTATAGATAAACAGGGCACCCATCATGACGAAATAATGAGGTATAGGGCAATACATCATGTAGTTTAGAAGAATAGAAATACATTTGTGCTATAGTAAGAAAGATAACTCTTGGTTGCAAGAAAATATAGTTATATCATCAAATGAAATGAAAAAAAAAAGAAATACCACATTATTAACTACATGTATTCGACGTTTTGTATCAAAGAATTATCATTCTATTATAATCTATTGATTGATTTATTGTGCTTAACGACACTTTCATCAATATTCCAACTATATCATGGCGACCAGTTTTAGTGGTGGAGGAAACCGGAGTATCCGGAGAGAACCACCACCATGGGCAAACAACTTGTAAGCTTTATCATTTGCGCTGTGAGTCGAGTGCACCCTTTTTGTAATTTACAAATTCGGGCGCGAAACTACGCCGTATTGGTGATAGGCTTGTATGAGTTGTTAGGTAATCCAACTTCCTAACTCATTGAGCAAACCAGGCCCCACCATTTTATTATGAAAGATGCGATAATTGCTAGTGATATATCTTTAGTAGGTGTTTAAAATCACATTATATATTAAAGATTTGTATTTGTAAGGTGGGTCATCGTGGTCGTGGTTTGCAACTACCTATGCAATCAGTCTATTTCACCACTAAATGAAAAGCCACCGCCAGCAGTGAGTTCGAATCCCGTCGATGGCGAGGTGTACTCGATACACCATTATGTGATATATAGTTTGTCAGTGACTTGCGCATGTCGGTAGTTTTTTTCCGGTACTCCTGTTTTCTTCACCAATAAAGCTGACCCCCATGTTATAGCTGAAATATTGCTGAAAGTGGTGCTAAAGATCATGACTATACCCCTAGCCCTCTATCTGAAAAAAGGGAAACTTCTTATCATTTGTGCAACTTGCGTGATTGTATGTTTTATATAAGAAACCATTGAGAATGCATGTTCAACGGGATACAATCAAAACGTTGATATTAAGAGTAGTACTACGGGTGCCACTAGTAGAGAAGGAACTGTCTACCCATCCAAAGCACCTGAGTTCACTCCTGATGTTAGTGGGCCACTAGTAGAGAAGGAACTGTCTACCCATCCAGAACACCTGAGCTCACTCCTGATGTTAGTGGGTTAAGAGTAGTACTACGGGTGCCACTAGTAGAGAAGGAACTGTCTACCCATCCAGAGCACCTGAGTAAACTCCTGATGTTAGTGGGCCACTAGTAGAGAAGGAACTGTCTACCTATCCAGAGCACCTGAGTTCACTCCTGATGTTAGTGAGCCACTAGTAGAGAAGGTACTGTCTACCCATCCAGAGCACATGAGTTCACTCCTGATGTTAGTGGGCCACTAGTAGAGAAGGAACTGTCTACCCATCCAGAACACCTGAACTCACTCCTGATGTTAGTGGGTTAAGAGTAGTACTACGGGTGCCACTAGTAGAGAAGGAACTGTCTACCCATCCAGAGCACCTGAGTAAACTCCTGATGTTTGTGGGTTAAGAGTAGTACTACGGGATCCGCTAGTAGAGAAGGAACTGTCTACCTATCCAGAGCACCTGAGTTCACTCCTGATGTTAGTGAGCCACTAGTAGAGAAGGTACTGTCTACCCATCCAGAGCACATGAGTTCACTCCTGATGTTAGTGGGCCACTAGTAGAGAAGGAACTGTCTACCCATCCAGAACACCTGAACTCACTCCTGATGTTAGTGGGTTAAGAGTAGTACTACGGGTGCCACTAGTAGAGAAGGAACTGTCTACCCATCCAGAGCACCTGAGTAAACTCCTGATGTTTGTGGGTTAAGAGTAGTACTACGGGATCCGCTAGTAGAGAAGGAACTGTCTACCCATCCAGAGCACCTGAGTTCACTCCTGATGTTAGTGGGTTCGTGTTACTCGATCTTCTGTTTTATGTGTACTGTTTTGTAGATCGTTGTTTGTCCTTTTGTCCTTATTTCTTTTGGCCATTACGTTGTCTGTCCTTCAATTTACGAATTCTGATTACTTCTTTGCTTTCTTCAATCTCTTCTTGTATGATAATAGAAATAAAGGTAATGTATTTGAATAGTTGTAGGTGTCAGTTTGCAGATTTAGCGGCCTCAACTAACCATTGTATTGATTCCGATACGCGTCGCCAAATACAACCGCATTTTCGACAATCAAATTAAAACAATTTGCTGGGATAGCTATTCAATTACAACAGTTATTTCCTGAATAGAACATAACACCGGTAATTATTTTAATACAATACAGTAACAGAACAAGGTATACAGTCAGAGTATACATGTACACGTATTTATAAAATCAAATAGTGGTTTGAAACCACACAACACTTCATTGAAGACTTATATGTATTATGGAAACAATCTGTTTGCAAAACTGAATTAATACTATTTCAAATCCCACATATCAAATGCTTGTGTCAACACGTGGCAAATGCTTGTGTCAACACATGTCAAATGCTTGTGTCAACACATGTAAAATGCTTGTGTTAAGATATACCAAATGTTTGTGTCAAGATATGCCAAATGTTTATGTCAACATGTGCCAAATGTTTGTGTCAAGATATGCCAAATGTTTATGTGAACATGTGTCAAATGAGTGTGTTAAGATATGCCAAATGCATGTGTCAACACATATCCAAATTACTAAATGTTATTAACGTTCTATGAATCGAACATGAAACGGTTTTGGTTCGTGTAAAACACCCAAACTACCAACTGCTGGCGGTGGCTCTTCATTTAGTGGTGGTAAGATTTTGAATCGGTGTACGATCGAGGTGAAGAACAGGAAGAGCTCCATCTTTGCCAAAGCTTGTCCAAGGCAGACTCTTTTTCCTATGCAAAGAAATAAAATATCGGAAATATGTAAAATGAATGAAATATGATTTTCTTAACAGCTTTAGCATTTCTTCAGAAAACAGTGTAATGTTGGATAATATTTAATACATGGGATAATTTTGATTTCATTATTTAGTTTAAAAACGCTACCTGTGTAGGCCCGTTGCAAACTAGGAATATTTGACACCATAAACAAATCAAATTGAACCATTAAATGTTATATAATATTGGCATGTATTACAGATTTTCCCTGTGATTTTTTTCAGTATATCAATGTCAATATTTTTTAATTTAACGATAAGAAAGTAATATATGTGCAATATTAGACCTGAATAGTCAAATTTAGCACATGGATATTGACTGCACTTTTTCTACAGGATGTGACGCTATTTAGTTATATAGTGATTCAGGTCTATTTTTTCACGTTACAGCGTAGTTCATTTAAGACGATGAACATTGTAATATGTCCATCCCTCTATACAAACTTACCAAGAGAAAATGGTAGTATGTTTTCTAGACCTTGCAAATTGCCTTCTTCATCCAGAAACCTTGTCGGATCAAACTTGTAAGAATCCGGAAATATGGTCTCATCATGCATAACTGAATCCAAATTAGGAATTACTACCGCCCCTTTTGGTATTCTGTAACCTCCTACTTTTACGTCATCAGACGCAGTGTGTGGGAGTGACATAGGTAATATATTGCCAAGTCTTTGTGACTCAGCCATTACTGCTTCGCAGTAGGGAAATTGTGACTTCTCCGATAGCTGTGGTGGACAATCTTCTGATGTAATTTCTGTAAGTTCGATTCTAATGTTTTCCTGGACTTCTGGATGATTGGCCTAGGAATAGCACCGCCCATTGGATAGTTATAGCAGTGGTTTCTGTTCCAGCAATCAGTAAATCCAAAACAACATATTTGAGGTTGTCTTCTGCAAAAGAATGAATGTGCACAATGTTATTTAAGAAAGGTTCAAGGGCCCGGGTGGCTCAATGAGTTAGGTAGTTGGATTATCTAACAACTCATACAAGCCGATCAAAAATACGACGTGGGTTCGCACCCGGCTTTGTATATTACAAAACGGGTGCACTCGACTCGTAGGCGCAAGTGATAACGTCTACCAGTTGCTTACACATGGTCGATGGTTCTCTCCGGGTACTCGGCTTTATCCATCACTAAAACTGGTCGGCAGTATATAACTGAAATATTGCTGAAAGTGGCGTTAAACACCTAAATCAAATCTTACTAAAAACTGTGGGTACACTCATGTGATCCGGATGAGCAATGTGTATATGTTCCACTAGTGGCACCTGACGATATAGCAGCTTAAATGTATGAGAATATTACTGTATCGATACGGCCTTAATAAATTAAAACAGATATGGTTTGTAATTCCACCGATGTCAACAAAAACACTACGACATATGCCGATAGCAGTACAGTTCCTGTTTTGTAGCAATTGTAAAAAGTGGCGGTGCTAAAACCGGTTAATGGGATCTTTCAATGATTGTAAGAGGCAGGAACTACTTACCCTTCGCGAGAACCTGGGTTCACCATCGGATTTTTGGCGGGTCCGTTTTGCTCATTTAATATTTTCTTGGTGTTGTGTGTGTGTTTTGGTCTGTGTCCCGTTTTCTTGTTTACCCAATGTTGCCAGTGTCTCTGGATTGTCCATTCTTGATTGCCCCTTCGGCTTTTTCTAACGTTTATCTATTAAGATATATCAGATTTGAACCTTTTTGCCATGTATGTCAGTATGAACATTTCCATATGTCTTGGAGTAACAAGTGGTATTCATAGATTCAGGGAAAGTTCCTACTTACTGAGCGAGCTGCGAAAATGGTTTGGTTTATTGTGTGTAACAGCACTTTCAACAATATTTCAGTTATATCGTGACGTCAGTTTTGTTGGTGGAGGAAACCGATTACCCAGAGAAAACCGCGGCCCGTCGCAAATCACTGTCGTCTCCAATTAAAAGGACAATTTGTATTAAATAAAGAAAGGTTTTTGCAGAATAAAGATTACTTACCCATAAACAGCGTATACTTTCCATGTTTGTGGTGTTTTATATCTAGTAGATAAGCATCAATAAAGTCTCTAACATCGTCTTCATTCAATGTCGCATTATGTTCGTCGATATATTTCTGGATCCCCTCTCGCACCATTTGGTTTTGATCTGTACACTGCTGTACACGAAACACGTCACCTGGTACAAATCTTAATAATGGAAACAGGTTTACCTTCGGAATGTACTTGTTAATTACCGTCTCCGTAATGGCGAAAACAACATTATGAAACTTCTCGTCGTCGTATTCGAATCTCTTGCCGAAAACAATAGAACATATAGCATTAGCTACAGCTTTGTTAATCAGGCCGTTAATACATACAGGACTTCCCCGTTCATTTGCTACAACGCTTACAAAACGCTTGGCTTCATCTGCTATTGTCGATTCCATAGACCTCTTGCCAAATCCAAAACCTCTTAATAAATTTAACGTAAACGCTCTTTGCTCTTTCCATGGATGCGCTGCTGCTAATCCTGTTCCAAGAATAAAAATTTATATTTTTTGTATAGCGCCAAGTTAGCAATTTGTTTTAGCTATATCATGGTGAGAACAAGATACATTTTGATGAGATGATGATGTCTTATTTGTACTAGACCAACACACTTATTTGTATCCTCATTACATAATGTAATCCATGCCTATCACAACTAAATTGTGACTACGAATGCCGTTGTATTTATACAGTGTTAGTCCAATGAAGCAACCGTTTACGGGTAGATACTGTTGCTCAATATGGATACAGTGTCCTCATTCTGAACAAACCAGTCGTTGCTCTTATTGCTTAATGCTGTGTGTTTAGCGGATAACCAGCAAATACCTTTTTCATAATCTTTGGCTTGACGCGAATAGGACTGGAATTCACGATCTACCGCACTCGAGCTGGAATTGTCGTGATAGTGATCGTATGATAATTGGATTTACAACTACATGTGCAATCAGTGTCTATCACCATTAGTGAGTTCGAATCCCGTTCATGGCGAGGTGTACTATGCACAACATTATGTAATAAAGTTTGTCAGTGACTTGCCAACGCTTGGCTTCATCTGCTATCGTTGATTCCATATACGTCTTGCCAAATCCAAAACCTCTCAATAAATTTAACGTAAACGCTCTTTCTTCTTTCCATGCTGCTAATCCAGTTCCAAGAATGAAAATTTATATTTGATATATTGAGTTATTGATTTTTGTTTTCTCCTGCTACTTCAACTTCATCCACCAATAAAACTGACCACCACAATATAGCTCATATATTGTTGAAAGTGGCGTCAAATACCATAACCTTAACCCTATCCTCTATACTTCTAAATTATAATTCCCCATTTATTTGTGAGATTAATATCTTTTTTTTAACTAGAGTTGTCTTTCTTTTGATGGCATTCACACAATTATATTCATATTTTGTTTTAGCTCGTAAAACAAATAATTTAAAAATAGCTACCAAATGGAGGTATTTGATATTTTCTTTATTCTGAGCGTAATAAAAAATCCGTAATAATTTGGTTGACACTGTATCAATTGAATACTGTTGTCAGTACATTTACTGCCTATATGGGGATGCCGGTACGGCGTGGGTTCGCGCCCGGCTTTGTAAATTACAAAAAGGGTGTACTCGACTCGCAACCACAAGTGATCAAGTTTACCAGTTACTTGCCCATGTTCGGTGGTTCTCTCCAAATATTGCTGAAAATGGCGTTAATGCACGAATATACAATTACATTATATGACTACTGGACGTATATGAAGTACCCTGGTACCCTGCGTCTTATTTAGAGTAAAGCCAAAAGAAACTTAACTAGCATAGACTGTCATGTAGACACCAAATATCAAATTCAACCAAAACATCCAATGTTTTTGATGTTTTATGTGTAAATTTAACATATTTTGCATACATAATATTGATGTATAATTACAACATTTTGGAGAAATATGATTATTATTCTATTATTGTCTACTCCCGAGGGAACTGTTCTCCTATAGTGTTGTCTGGTGAGGTATAGTGCCTGAGCCAACAGTAAGTCAACATAACTTTATCAGTTAAAATACATTCATTATACCCGCCTTTAACTATTTACGTCTTACAAATCAAGTGACTACTGTACCGCAACGAACCATTAAATTGGTATATGCATAGCTTGAATCTCAATGATCAGGGAACTCGTGATTAAACTATTTTCCCCAATATATAACCTGATATTTTTTTTAAATATTTATGTCAAAACATGTGTTACATTTCTATAGTATTAAATTTCTTCCCAGTATAATGTTTGCATAAACGTTATAGATATGCAAATTAGCAAAGGTTGTAGTATTGAATTCCTTTCGCACGAACGATTTGGTAGTTAGTATATAAAAACGATTTTAAGTGTACTCGATTAATGCGACGTCCGTTACAAGTTGTAATCATAGGTACCAAATTTGTGGGACCCCCCCCCCCCCCCCCCCCCCACACACACACACACACTTTTTTTCTTGATTTTTTATTTCATCACTTGTGTGGGACGTTTTCATATAAACAGTGTTGAACAACTTCAAACATTACCAAAAACTCAATCCGAGATCGATATAAGCCCATTTCTAAAAACACACAAACCCTCGATCATCTACTCTATAGCCCGAAGGAAAACAACATCCCAAGGGTGAACAATTATGATGTTCACATTAAGAGCAGGCATTAATTGTTTTATTATACTGAAGCTCTATTTTTGTTGGCATCACTCTTATTTCGCTTGATAAATGCGAACATTTATGTAAAGGAACAGCCAGAATGGTTCCACTGGGCACACCGACGGTGGTCATTTTATACATTCTTCCGTCACGTACACGTTTTAGATCATGGTCATGTTACCGATATCGTAAGCGCTTTGGCGATCTAGATCACTGTTCCCCCGGTCATCAGTAAAAAAACTAATGACCGGTGAAATAGAGAAAACAAGGAATTTAGAATTTATTAGTTAAAATATTACACTTGATTTTCTATTGAAAAAAGATACTGAAGTATAATAATATACACTTATTGACTGGGTACGAGTGTAATATCACTTTTATTGTCCTCAAGGTACCAACTATTTTCCGAGGCAACGCCGAGGAAAATAGGTGGTACAGAGGGGACAATTAAAGTGCTATTACCCGAATATCAAGTCTATAAGTGTTTTATTATACTGAACAACTGTGCCATTCAAAATTCTAAATTAGGTCCTTTTCTGATGGATTTCTAGTCTACTGTATTAATGCTTTTTAAATATAATACATTTTCATGTGTGCATTTGAAGAAGAAATTCATTTTTTTCTTAGCAAACAAAAACATGTGATTAAAGTGCTATTCACCGTCCGTGAATAGTCATTTCTGCTATTCACCGGTGAATAGTACTTTTCAAGGTGAGGTGATGACGAGGTCCGCTTTGTACTAGACTCGCATGTGATACATACTATACCGGCGCACACTGGTTATTACGTTAAAACTGCCCGGTATTTTACTCCTAATTAAGCTTGGCTTTCAAAATCATTCAAAAATATGCTTGGTACCGGGGTTTTCTGCCATTTATAATTACTGGTCGATGTTTTTAAGAGTCAATAGAATAAACCATACAATACACAAATAAAATTCATGCAATATAAATTAAAAGAACATGCACACAGCATTACGTTTAAAGGGAAATAACTCAGATTCATCCATGCTATTTGTGATAAAATAAATCACTATCAAGTTCAGAATTTCCTTCAATAAGAATAAAAAGCAAATATCAATAAACATTTTGACAATTTAAAGGGTTGGTGTTATGGTATGTATCACCACTTTCAACAATATTTCAGTTATATAGTAGGTCAGTTAGTAGCGGTCAGTTTTATTGGTGGAGGAAACCCCAGTACCAAAAGAAAACCACAGACCTGTCGCAAGTCACTGTCAAACTTAATTAGATAATGTTGTATCGAGTACACCGGTACACCTCGTCATGAGCAGGATTCGAACTCACTTATAGACTAAAGTGGTGATAGGAATTGCACAGGTAGTTGTAAATCCAACTACTATGCGATCACGACCACGACGATAATATCATTTAAAGTAACTAAGCTAAATCTGTGTTATGCTCAGGGTTAGTTTTATGGTATTTAACACCACTTTCAACAACCTGTTTTCGCTTTGATATAATTGAATTATGATATAACTGAAAAAGCTCATTAGGCGTGAAACAACAATCACTCACTCGCAGTGCCGGATTTACCTATGGGCTCGATAGACTAAAGCCTAGGGCCTCAAAATTTAGGGGGGCTCCGGCCAAGGTGAATTATATCTTTAACACTGTTATTGGACTTTCACACTTATGCTGTTATAACGTACTGTACTTTCTAAACAATCCTTCAGTAATTTTCCTTACACAATTGCACTCCATTACCAAATATTGCACAATTTTAAACAGCTCTCACCATTCCCCTGTAGTGCAATTGATTAAACACACTTCCATCTTCCTCCAGTCGTGAAGGTGGGGAATTAGGAAGGCCTCACAAGTGGGACTTTTGTTGATGTTGCCCGCGAAACCGAAATCCTTGTTAGTAATGAAAATGGACGTGGTATTGCATTGACGGATTTGAATAACGATGACCATCTCGATATCATATGTGGTAACTGGGAGGGGAATCATCGCATTTTTCTTCAACTCAAAGCAAAAAGTGCCAGACATTTTCGAAATGTAGCCTCCGCATTCTTTGAACATCCATCGCCAATTCGGACGGTTATAGTTGCGGACTTTGACAACGATATTCAAACTGATATTTTCATGAACAACATTTTGAGAAACAATGATTCTCAATCTAATAATCTTTTCGGTGTTAAAATTTTGACAGATGTAAATATTACAATTGTCGAGCGCGACTGTGGCGAGGCGATTGCAGAAAGATGGTTACGGTACAGGTGCAGCTTATACGGATGTTAATGGAGACGGTGTACTGGATGTTTTCATATCACACGAAGAAAGTAGTGAGCAGCCATTGACGTTTTACTCTGCCAAATAAGACAAAACTAAAAACAATAACTGGCTTAGGGTTAATATTTATGTCAAATGGAACCTGTAGTCCATTTTGGTCTGGGAAAGTATGCCGCTCGATTTATTATCGTTACATGGACAGACGGTGAAAAGTTAACAAAAGTATTAGATTCTAAAAAGGATGCAAACCAACTGATAGTTATAAAACACCGAAACACAACGTCATCGTTTAATTCATAGTCTGCAGAAAGAAATGGAGAAAAAAATAAAAGTAACAGTTAGAACTACTATCAGAGAAGAACTTTGATTCTGTAGGTCTATTTAAATGAAAAAAAAAAATTCATGTTAGCTTGAATGAATAGCATAATTGCCAGCTTTCGGGTTATCGGTTATACGCTATGTGTTTTCTGTGTCATAGTAGGTAGACTTTTAGTGGGGTTCGTGTGGCTCAATCTTTAGTTTTCTGTGTCATGGTTGGTAGACTTTTAGTGGGGTTCGTGTGGCTCAATCTTTAGTTTTCTGTGTCATGGTTGGTAGACTTTTAGTGAGGTTCGTGTGGCTCAATCGTTAGTTTTCTGTGTCATGGTAGGTAGACTTTTAGTGGGGTTCGTGTGGCTCAATCTTTAGTTTTCTGTGTCATGGCAGGTAGACATTTAGTGGGGTTCGTGTGGCTCAATCTTTAGTTTTCTGTATCATGGTAGGTAGACTTTTAGTGGGGTTCGTGTGGTTCAATCTTTAGTTTTCTGTGTCATGGTAGGTAGACTTTTAGTGGGGTTCGTGTGGCTCAATCTTTAGATTTCTGTGTCATGGTTGGTAGACTTTTAGTGGGGTTCGTGTGGCTCAATCTTTAGTTTTCTGTGTCATGGTTGGTATACTTTCAGTGGGGTTCGTGTGGTTCTATCTTTAGTTTTCTGTGTCTTGGTTGGAAGACTTTTAGTGGGGTTCGTGTGGCTCAATCTTTACTTTTGTGTTTCATGGTAAGTAGACTTTTGTGAGGTTCGTGTGGCTCAATTTTTAGTTTTCTGTGTCATGGTTGGTAGACTTTTAGTGGGATTCGTGAGGCTCAATCTTTAGATTTGTGTGTCATGGTAGGTAGACTTTTAGTGCGGTTCGTGTGGCTCAATCTTTAGATTTCTGTGTCATGGTTGGTAGACTTTTAGTGGGGTTCGTGTGGCTCAATCTTTAGATTTCTGTGTCAAGGTAGGTAGACGTTTAGTGGGGTTCGTGTGGCTCAATCTTTAGTTTTCTGTGTCATGGTTGGTAGACTTTTAGTGGGGTTCGTGTGGTTCTATCTTTAGTTT
The DNA here is from genome assembly GCA_963383655.1 of Bathymodiolus septemdierum. Lineage (NCBI taxonomy): Eukaryota > Metazoa > Mollusca > Bivalvia > Mytilida > Modiolidae > Bathymodiolus > Bathymodiolus septemdierum. The sequence continues at coordinate 80,260,144 of OY726525.1, read as the reverse complement.
TTTGTGTCATGGTAGGTAGACCTTTGTTGGGTTCGTGTGGCTCAATTTTTAGTTTTCTGTGTCATGGTTGGTAGACTTTTAGTGGGATTCGTGTGGCTCAATCTTTAGTTTTTTGTGTCATGGTAGGGATGCTTTTAGTGGGGTTCCTGTGACTCAATCTTTAGTTTTCTGTGTCATGGTTGGTAGACTTTTAGTGGGGTTCGTGTGGCTCAATCTTTAGATTTCTGTGTCATGGTAGGTAGAATATTAGTGGGGTTTGCTTGGCTCAATCTTTAGTTTTCTGTGTCATGGTTGGTAGACTTTTAGTGCATGGGTTCGTGTGGCTCAATCTTTATTTTTCTGTGTCATGGTAGGTAGACTTTTAGTGGGGTTCGCTTGGCTCAATCTTTAGTTTTCTGTGTCATGGTTGGTAGACTTTTAGTGGGATTCGTGTGGCTCAATCTTTATTTTTTTGTGTCATGGTAGGGAGGCTTTTAGTTGGGTTCCTGTGACTCAATCTTTAGTTTTCTGTGTCATGGTTGGTAGACTTTTAGTGGGGTTCGTGTGGCTCAATCTTTAGTTTTCTGTGTCATAGTAGGTAGACTTTTAGTGGGGTTCGTGTGACTCTATCTTTAGTTTTCTGTGTCATGGTTGGTAGACTTTTAGTGAGGTTCGTGTGGCTCAATCTTTAGATTTCTGTGTCATGGTAGGTAGAATTTTAGTGGGGTTTGCTTGGCTCAATCTTTAGTTTTCTGTGTCATGGTTGGTAGACTTTTAGTGCATGGGTTCGTGTGGCTCAATCTTTATTTTTCTGTGTCATGGTAGGTAGACTTTTAGTGGGGTTCATGTGGCTCAATCGTTAGTTTTCTGTGTAAAGGTAGGTAGATTTTTAGTGAGGTTCGTGTGGCTCTATCTAATTTTCTGTATCATGGTTGGTAGACTTTTAGTGGGGTTCGTGTGGCTCAATCTTTAGGTTTCTGTGTCATGGTAGGTAGACTTTTAGCGGGGTTCGTGTGGCTGAATCTTTAGTTTTCTGTGTCATGGTTGGTAGAATTTTAGTGGGGTTCGTGTGGCTCAATCTTTAGTTTCTGTGTCATGGTTGGTAGATTTTTAGTGAGGTTCGTGTGGCTCAATCTTTAGTTGTATGTGTCATGGTTGATAGACTTGTAGTGGGCTTCGTGTGGCTCAATCTTTAGTCTTCTATGTCATGGTAGGTAGACTTTTAGTGGGGTTCGTGTGGCTCAATCTTTAGTTTTCTGTGTCATGGTTTGTAGACTTTTAGTGGGGTTCGTGTGGCTCAATCTTTAGTTTTCTGTGTCATGGTTGGTAGACTTTTAGTGGGATTCATGTGAATAAATCCTTCGTCTTCTGTGTCATGGTAGGTAGACTTTTAGTATGGTTCGTGTGGCTCAATCTTTAGTTTTCTGTGTCTTGGTTGGTAGACTTTTAGTGGGGTTCGTGAGGCTCAATCTTTAGTTTTCTGTGTCATGGTTGGTAGACTTTTAGTGGGATTCGTGTGAATAAATCCTTCGTCTTCTGTGTCATGGTAGGTAGACTTTTAGTGGGGTTCGTGTGGCTCAATCTTTAGTTTTCTGTGTCATGGTTGGTAGACTTTTAGTGGGGTTCGTGAGGCTCAATCTTTAGTTTTCTGTGTCAAGGTAGGCAACTTTTAGTGGGGTTCGTGTGGCTCAATCTTTAGTTTTCTGTCTCATGGTTGGTAGATTTTCAGTGGGGTTCGTGTGGCTCAATCTTTAGTTTTGTGTCATGGTAGGTAGACGTTTAGTGGGGTTCGTGGGGCTCAATTTTTAGTTTTCTGTGTCATGGTAGGTAGACTTTTAGTGGGGTTCGTGTGGCTCAATCTTTAGTTTTCTGTGTCATGGTTGGCATACTTTTAGTGGGGTTCGTGTGGCTCAATCTTTAATTTTCTGTGTCATGGTTGATAGATTTTTAGTGGGGTTCGTGTGGTTCAATCTTTAGTTTTCTGTGTCATGGTAGGTAGACTTTTAATATGGTTCGTGTGGCTCAATCTTTAGTTTTCTGTGTCATGGTAGGCAGACATTTAGTGGGGTTCGTGTGGCTCAATCTTTAGTTTTCTGCGTCATGGTTGGTAGACTAGTAGTGGGGTTCGTGAGGCTCAATCTTTAGTTTTCTGTGTCAAGGTTGGCAACTTTTAGTGGGGTTCGTGTAGCTCAATCTTTAGTTTTCTGTCTCATGGTTGGTAGACTTTTAGTGGGGTTCGTGTGGCTTAATCTTTAGTTTTCTGCGTCATGGTTCGGATACTTTTAGTGGGGTTCGTGTGTCTCAATCTTTAGTTTTCTGCGTCATGGTTGGGAGACTTTTAGCGGGGTTCGTGTGGCTCAATCTTTAGTTTTCTGTGTCATGGTAGGTAGACTTTTAGTGGGCTTCGTGTGGCTCAATCTTTAGTCTTTTATGTCATGGTAGGTATACTTTCAGTGGGGTTCGTGTGGCTCAATCTTTAGTTTTCTGTGTCATGGTTGGTAGACTTTTAGTGGGGTTCGTGTGGCTCAATCTTTAGCTTTCTGTGTCATGGTTGGTAGACCTTTAGTGGGGATCGTGTGGCTCAATCTTTAATTTTCTGTGTCATGGTCGATAGACTTTTAGTTGGGTTCATGTGGTTCAATCTTTAGTTTTCTGTGTCATGGCAGGTAGACTTTTAGTATGGTTCGTGTGGCTCAATCTTTAGTTTTCTGTGTCATGGTAGGTAGACTTTTAGTGGGGTTCGTGTGGCCCAATCATTAGTTTTCTGTGTCATGGTTGGTAGACTTTTAGTGGGGTTCGTGTGGCTCAATCTTTTGTTTTCTATGTCATGGTAGGCAGACATTTAGTGGGGTTCGTGTGGCTCAATCTTTAGTTTTCTGCGTCATGGTAGGTAGACATTTAGTGGGGTTCGTGTGGCTCAATCTTTAGTTTTCTGCGTCATGGTTCGCATACTTTTAGTGGGGTTCGTGTGTCTCAATCTTTAGTTTTCTGTGTCATGGTTGGTAGACTTTTAGTGGGGTTCGTGTGGCTCAATCTTTACTTTTCTGTCTCATGGTTGGTAGACTTTTAGTGGGTTCGTGCGGCTCAATATTTAGATTTCTGTGTCATGATTGGTGGACTTTTAGTGGGGTTCGTGTGGCTCAATCTTTAGTTTTCTGTGTCATGGTTGGTAGTCTTTTAGTGGGTTTCGTGTGGATCAATCTTTAGTTTTCTGTGTCATGGTTGGTAGACTTTTAGTGGGGTTCGTGTGGCTCAATCTTTTGTTTTCTGTGTCATGGTTGGTAGACTTTTAGTGGGGTTCGTTTGGCTCAATCTTTAGTTTTCTGTGTCATGGTAGGTAGACTTTTAGTGGGGTTCGTGTGGCTCAATCCTTTGTTTTCTGTGTCATGGTAGGTAGAATTTTAGTGGGGTTCGTGTGACCTAATCTTTAGATTTCTGTGTCATGGTAGGTAGACTTTTAGTGGGGTTCGGGTGTCTCAATCTTTAGCTTTCTGTGTCATGGTTGGTAGACTTTTAGTGGGGTTCATGTGGCTCAATCTTTAGTTTTCTGTGTCATGGTAGGTAGACTTTTAGTGGGGTTCGTGTGGCTCAATCTTTAGTATTCTGTGTCATGGTTGGTAGACTTTTAGTGGGGTTCGTGTGGCTCAATCTTTAGTTTTCTGTGTCATGGTAGGTAGACTTTTAGTGGGGTTCGTGTGGCTCAATCTTTAGTTTTCTGTGTCATGGTAGGTAGACTTTTAGTGGGGTTCGTGTGGCTCAATCTTTAGTTTTCTCTGTCATGGTTGGTAGACTTTTAGTGGGGTTCGTGTGGCTCAATCTTTAGATTTCTGTGTCATGGTAGGTAGAATATTAGTGGGGTTTGCTTGGCTCAATCTTTAGTTTTCTGTGTCATGGTTGGTAGACGTTTAGTGCATGGGTTCGTGTGGCTCAAACTTTATTTTTCTGTGTCATGGTTGGTAGACTTTTAGTGCGGTTCGCTTGGCTCAATCTTTAGTTTTCTGTGTCATGGTTGGTAGACTTTTAGTGGGATTCGTGTGGCTCAATCTTTAGTTTTTAGTGTCATGGTAGGGAGGCTTTTAGTTGGGTTCCTGTGACTCAATCTTTAGTTTTCTGTGTCATGGTTGGTAGACTTTTAGTGGGGTTCGTGTGGCTCAATCTTTAGTTTTCTGTGTCATGGTAGGTAGACTTTTAGTGGGGTTCGTGTGACTCTATCTTTAGTTTTCTGTGTCATGGTTGGTAGACTTTTAGTGAGGTTCGTGTGGCTCAATCTTTAGATTTCTGTGTCATGGTAGGTAGAATTTCAGTGGGGTTTGCTTGGCTCAATCTTTAATTTTCTGTGTCATGGTTGGTAGACTTTTAGTGCATGGGTTCGTGTGGCTCAATCTTTTGTTTTCTGTGTTATGGTAGGTAGACTTTTAGTGGGGTTCGTGTGGCTCAATCGTTAGTTTTCTGTGTAAAGGTAGGTAGATTTTTAGTGAGGTTCGTGTGGCTCAATCTAGTTTTCTGTATCATGGTTGGTAGACTTTTAGTGGGGTTCGTGTGGCTCAATCTTTAGGTTTCTGTGTCATGGTAGGTAGACTTTTAGTGGGGTTCGTGTGGCTAAACCTTTAGTTTTCTGTGTCATGGTTGGTAGACTTTTAGTGGGGTTCGTGTGGCTCAATCTTTAGTTTTGTGTCATGGTTGGTAGATTTTTAGTGGGGTTCGTGTGGCTCAATCTTTAGCTTTATGTGTCATGGTTGATAGACTTTTAGTGGGGTTCGTGTGGTTCAATCTGGAGTTTTCTGTGTCATGATTGGTAGACTTTTAGTGGAGTTCGTGTGGCTCAATCTTTAGTTTTGTGTCATGGTAGGTAGACGTTTAGTGGGGTTCGTGTGGCTTAATCTTTAGTTTTCTGTGTCATGGTTGGTAGACTTGTAGTGGGCTTCGTGTGGCTCAATCTTTAGTCTTCTATGTCATGGTAGGTAGACTTTTAGTGAGGTTCGTGTGGCTCAATCTTTAGTTTTCTGTGTCATTGTTTGTAGACTTTTAGTGGGGTTCGTGTGGCTCAATCTTTAGCTTTCTGTGTCATGGATGGTAGATTTTTAGTGGGGTTCGTGTGGTTCAATCTTTAATTTTCTGTGTCATGGTAGGTAGACTTTTAGTATGGTTCGTGTGGCTCAATCTTTAGTTTTCTGTGTCTTGGTTGGTAGACTTTTAGTGGGGTTCGTGAGGCTCAATCTTTAGTTTTCTGTGTCATGGTTGGTAGACTTTTAGTGGGATTCGTGTGAATAAATCCTTCGTCTTCTGTGTCATGGTAGGTAGACTTTTATTGGGGTTCGTGTGGCTCAATCTTTAGATTTCTGTGTCATGGTTGGTAGACTTTTAGTGGGGTTCGTGAGGCTCAATCTTTAGTTTTCTGTGTCAAGGTAGGCAACTTTTAGTGGGGTTCGTGAGGCTCAATCTTTAGTTTTCTGTCTCATGGTTGGTAGATTTTCAGTGGAGTTCGTGTGGCTCAATCTTTAGTTTTGTGTCATGGTAGGTAGACGTTTAGTTGGGTTCGTGGGGCTAAATTTTTAGTTTTCTGTGTCATGGTAGGTAGACTTTTAGTGGGGTTCGTGTGGCTCAATCTTTAGTTTTCTGTGTCATGGTTTGCATACTTTTAGTGGGGTTCGTGTGGCTCAATCTTTAGCTTTCTGTGTCATGGTTGGTAGATTTTTAGTGGGGATCGTGTGGCTCAATCTTTAATTTTCTGTGTCATGGTTGATAGATTTTTAGTGGGGTTCGTGTGGTTCAATCTTTAGTTTTCTGTGTCATGGTAGGTAGACTTTTAATATGGTTCGTGTGGCTCAATCTTTAGTTTTCTGTGTCATGGTTGGTAGACTTTTAGTGGGATTTGTGTGGCTAAATCTTTAGTCTTCTGTGTCATGGTAGGTAGACTTTTAGTGGGGTTCGTGTGGCTCTAACTTTAGTTTTCTGTGTCATGGTAGGCAGACATTTAGTGGGGTTCGTGTGGCTCAATCTTTAGTTTTCTGCGTCATGGTTGGTAGACTAGTAGTGGGGTTCGTGAGGCTCAATCTTTAGTTTTCTGTGTCAAGGTTGGCAACTTTTAGTGGGGTTCGTGTAGCTCAATCTTTAGTTTTCTGTCTCATGGTTGGTAGACTTTTAGTGGGGTTCGTGTGGCTTAATCTTTAGTTTTCTGCGTCATGGTTCGTATACTTTTAGTGGGGTTCGTGTGTCTCAATCTTTAGTTTTCTGCGTCATGGTTGGGAGACTTTTAGCGGGGTTCGTGTGGCTCAATCTTTAGTTTTCTGTGTCATGGTAGGTAGACTTTTAGTGGGCTTCGTGTGGCTCAATCTTTAGTCTTTTATGTCATGGTAGGTATACTTTCAGTGGGGTTCGTGTGGCTCAATCTTTAGTTTTCTGTGTCATGGTTGGTAGACTTTTAGTGGGGTTCGTGTGGCTCAATCTTTAGCTTTCTGTGTCATGGTTGGTAGACCTTTAGTGGGGATCGTGTGGCTCAATCTTTAGGATACCGTCTAAAACACGATATGTGTGATAAAAATGAAAATAAACTCTAAAGTGGGGAGCATATTTTAATAATCTCAATGACAGACGCAATTGTATTACGGAATATACATATAATAACCCCCCTCCCGCCATAATCCAATTGCAATTGTCATTGAAATATAGGTGTGTGTGTTCACAATACCAATTACATAAAACTGATTGCGTCACTATGTTAATTATCGTCAGTCTACGCCATTATGTTCGATAAAAGCACCACATATCAGCTTTCAATAGAGTCGAGTTAAATAGACAATATTAGTGTGTGTGTTCACAATACCAATTACATAAAACTGATTGCATCACTATGTTAATTATCGTCAGTCTACGCCATTATGTTTGATAAAAGCACCACATATCAGCTTTCAATATAGTCGAGTTAAATAGACAATATTAGTGTGTGTGTTCACAATACCAATTACATAAAACTGATTGCGTCACTATGTTAATTATCGTCAGTCTACGCCATTATGTTTGATAAAAGCACCACATACCAGCTTTCAATAGAATCGAGTTAAATAGACAATATTAGTGTGTGTGTTCACAATACCAATTACATAAAACTGATTGTGTCACTATGTTAATTATCGTCAGTCTACGCCATTATGTTTGATAAAAGCACCACATATCAGCTTTCAATAGAGTCGAGTTAAATAGACAATATTAGTGTGTGTGTTCACAATACCAATTACATAAAACTGATTGCGTCACTATGTTAATTATCGTGAGTCTACGCCATTATGTTTGATAAAAGCACCACATATCAGCTTTCAATATAGTCGAGTTAAATAGACAATATTAGTGTGTGTGATCACAATACCAATTACATAAAACTGATTGCGTCACTATGTTAATTATCGTCAGTCTACGCCATTATGTTTGATAAAAGCACCACATATCAGCTTTCAATATAGTCGAGTTAAATAGACAATATTAGTGTGTGTGTTCACAATACCAATTACATAAAACTGATTGCGTCACTATGTTAATTATCGTCAGTCTACGCCATTATGCTTGATAAAAGCACCACATATCAGCTTTCAATATAGTCGAGTTAAATAGACAATATTAGTGTGTGTGATCACAATACCAATTACATAAAACTGATTGCGTCACTATGTTAATTATCGTCAGTCTACGCCATTATGCTTGATAAAAGCACCACATATCAGCTTTCAATATAGTCGAGTTAAATAGACAATATTAGTGTGTGTGTTCACAATACCAATTACATAAAACTGATTGCGTCACTATGTTAATTATCGTCAGTCTACGCCATTATGTTTGATAAAAGCACCACCTATCAGCTTTCAATATAGTCGAGTTAAATAGACAATATTAGTGTGTGTGTTCACAATACCAATTACATAAAACTGATTGCGTCACTATGTTAATTATCGTCAGTCTACGCCATTATGTTTGATAAAAGCACCACATATCAGCTTTCAATATAGTCGAGTTAAATAGACAATATTAGTGTGTGTGTTCACAATACCAATTACATAAAACTGATTGCGTCACTGTGTTAATTATCGTCAGTCTACGCCATTATGTTTGATAAAAGCACCACATATCAGCTTTCAATAGAGTCGAGTTAAATAGACAATATTAGTGTGTGTGTTCACAATACCAATTACATAAAACTGATTGCGTCACTATGTTAATTATCGTCAGTCTACGCCATTATGTTTGATAAAAGCACCACATATCAGCTTTCAATATAGTCGAGTTAAATAGACAATATTAGTGTGTGTGTTCACAATACCAATTACATAAAACTGATTGCGTCACTATGTTAATTATCGTCAGTCTACGCCATTATGTTTGATAAAAGCACCACATATCAGCTTTCAATATAGTCGAGTTAAATAGACAATATTAGTGTGTGTGTTCACAATACCAATTACATAAAACTGATTGCGTCACTATGTTAATTATCGTCAGTCTACGCCATTATGTTTGATAAAAGCACCACATATCAGCTTTCAATATAGTCGAGTTAAATAGACAATATTAGTGTGTGTGTTCACAATACCAATTACATAAAACTGATTGCGTCACTATGTTAATTATCGTCAGTCTACGCCATTATGTTTGATAAAAGCACCACATATCAGCTTTCAATATAGTCGAGTTAAATAGACAATATTAGTGTGTGTGTTCACAATACCAATTACATAAAACTGATTGCGTCACTATGTTAATTATCGTGAGTTTACGCCATTATGTTTGATAAAAGCACCACATATCAGCTTTCAATAGAATCGAGTTAAATAGACAATATTAGTGCAGTGTCTACAAATAATAAGTCTACATGTATGACGTTTAAAAACTGAGATAAAGGTGAATGTTTATCCCGCAGGAAAATGACATTAATCCATTGACGTTTATATTTAAGATTAAATGACGAAATTATAAAATCATTCCTTTTGATATTTTCTGTCAACAGCAGGTGAACTGTATTTACTAGGTCAGCAAAGTTCAACAGGTAATATGTGGCAGGGGTACAGAAAAAAGCTATATTTCGGTCAGTAACAGTATAATATAGCAAACAATTATCCAGTCAAATCACTTTATCTGCTCAAATAGAACAATGTATTAACTAGTACTTAGTAGAAGATGCGTGTTATATTTGTACTTAGGTTGTTTTCCTACGTGGGATGAGAGGTCCAGACAGGATAGAAAATTATTTTTTAGTTAAGAATATTGTAATAACCAGGTCCGAAAGAATAAAGCACACAAAAAAAAACCAGTAAGAAATTCAGTTTTGTGTCAGTTGTCAGCCCGTTATGTTAAACATAACTGTCATATTTTCTTAACTTGTCATCTAAAATACTTTTTGTCTACCTCACCAACATGCAACATAAAAAATACTTGATGATTCCAACTGAATTGTAATCCGTTTCCTAATTATTGTAATCGTTTATATTATATCTTGTGTATAATTTAATTCATGGGTGTAAATGTATCAAAAGAGTAATACTAGGTTAATCAATCGCTATAGATAAGAACATTTGAAAAGGTACGAACCACAAATGTTTATACTATAACTAATTGACGAGTTTCATTATCAAAAATATGTCACGAATGACCAAGTAACGCAGTAACTCACGAATACACGCAGATAATGAAACTCGTCAATTAGTAATAGTATTTATTATATAGATAAAAAATGTTTCGAATCGAATTTAATATAAAATGAGTTTAATTGCACTATATTACGTTTGTAGCGTAGAATTACAGAATTTTCCGAGTTAAATAAAAACGATAATTTCACTGTCTATATAATAAATACATTTAATTAATAAAAAACTGTAACTGTGTAGTCCTTAAAAAGATAGTTCCTGTAAGATTGGTATTTTATATGAACGTTTTTTGTGTGTGCGTTGAATGTTATCTATATACCTTCAAATCATCAGTATAAAACGTCGTTTGGCGTGATGCATGCCCAAATTTCCGAATTACATGCACAATGGCACTCATATTTAGTCTCGATGTATGGAATTCGTCATGCTAACGCTTCGCGGAGATTTTTCATCACTTGGCAATTTCTAACCCTTATTGGATTGATTAAATGCAATGAACTTACTCCCTTTCTATGCGTACACACAGTGAAATATTAGCATTATGTAATTTTTCGGGGCCAGAAAATGTAAACAATGTGGAGTAGGTCAAACGTGACAATAAAATGGATGTCATATAATTTCGTCAGCCTGCGCATGTCCAAAAAGTCTTGGGCAATCCCAAGCACTTCTAAGGCTAAGACTATTGATATAAATGGCTGTTTTATTAAATCATATTTGAAACATATATAATGATATAAAAATAACCGAGTTTGATAATAAATTATACTTGGTGATCAATGTTATAGGATTAAGCGCATTTTGTTCGGAGTTTATATATGTATAACCTGGACCAATTCACTCACAAACAAATAAAAGTCCGAAGGACTTTTATGAAAGTTTGTGAGTGACTTGGTCCAGGTTATACATCAATAAACTCCGAAAAAAATGCGCTTAATCCTTATAATTCTGTAACTAAGTATTTTTTTTTCATTTGTTTTGAAAATTTACCTTTGGGGATCCCCAGTACGCACACATACATTCCATTGATGTGTGTCGGCCATGAATAACAAAAATGAACTAACCTTGTTTAAGTTGTTTTCCTACATTGATAACTAGACGGTGATGTAATTAAGTTACTGATATTTTCCAATTTGATGGCATTTTGCATTTAGCTACTCAAACAAGTAAAATGCTCACAAAATCGTAAAATAAAACAGTAACCAGCGTCAATCAGCGTCCCTTGTAAACAACGTCACAGGATGACGATATATTACAAACGTCAAAGTCGATAGATGGTTGTCTTAAGTATTTTTTCCGGAATTTGTTTGTACAAGCTTTTTTTTTTTCATTGGCATTAATTTTTCTATTTCATATCTAACAATAATTGTTGATTATTAACAATAAACATTGTTTCTTTTATCTTTTTTTATTATCGGGAATCCAAGCCGCCATTTTGTTTGCATTACGAAAAAAGTAGTCCGGTGAACATCGTCTATCGAAAAATAAACTGACAAAAACCCCGCCTCCATAAGCGCTTATACCCAATCAGAGTATAGGATTTTTAATTATGTAAATCATATAAGAATTATTGCATTTTAAGTTCACTCCAGATTGTCATAATTCCTAATTGTGCATAAAAAATATAAAATTTAACTCTTTTAACTTCACAACAAAATACAAACAACATCTTTAATTTTTCATCTTATTCACTTATCTTAACAATGGGTGCTATAGAAGACTTCTCCTCTTCTAATGACCCTTTTGGGAGTACAATAACCTAAATGTACCCAATGTTTGCAGTCTTCATTAGAGCATTGCACCAGTTTTGTGAATATTAGCGAGACTGAATTTCTGACCTCGTCTAGAGTGAACTGTCTGCATATGTAACATTTTTCTTCCTTCTGTATTTCTGATTGATCATCTGTGTCCTCTCCAGCGAAATCACTAACTGTTATATGAGATGGACCAGGCTTTAGAGACAACTGAACACAATTTATATCATCATTCTTTGAAATCTTACTTTTCTTTGTAGTATTCTTTGATTGTTCAACTTTAGATTTTTTTCCCTTGCCCGTTCCCTTTGATGGATTTATTGTCTTTCTTTACTGATTTGTTTATTTGTTCTACTTCATAATTCTTAATTAATTCAAAGGTCTCATCTTCTGTTACTGGCTTTCCAGATGTAAGTTTACTAACACATTGCCTTGGTTTAACTTTCTTTTCTGATTTTATTTTCTTTTTTTTCAAAGAAATCTTCTGGTACAGATAAGTCATTTGTCTCTTCAACATGGACAACTGACTTTATTTCATTAGCAATTGCTGGTTCAGTTTCATCTGCTGTATCATTGTTAGCAGAAACCAAGCTTTCAGATGGCTTTGTAGCGAGAACACTGATAGCATTTCTGTTTGTAGGAAATATCCCAGTAGATTTAAAACCATAAATAAAATTCTCAGGACAGAGTGCTTTGTAGTATACCTTGCAACTGATTTCACAAATTGCTATATCTGGTTTTATAGCATGGGGATAACCTCATAGTTTTATGGCATATATTGTTGTACATTCTTTCGAAAGGTCCAAAACATGCTACATCTAGGGACTGCAATAAATGACTAGTATGAGCAGGCAGTATAAATATAACAATATTCGTAGACTTGGCCCATTCGAGTAAACCTACAGAAATATGTGTGCTATGTCCCTCCATGAGCAAACAGATTGAATTGTCGTCATGAGCGGGAGCATACTTTATAAAATTATTCTGTAAATAATCTCTGAATATAACAGAGTTGCTCCATTCGGTCTCAGATACTGTACCACTCACACCAGGAGTCAGATACTATATCACTCACACCTGGAGTTCCTTCATTTAGCAATTCACTGATCCATCTTTTCCCCTTAAGCACAAAATAGGGTGGTATACATGTTCCTGATGCACTGCCACTACCTATGATGGTTGTGGTATCATATTTTCCAGTTGTAGCTGATTGCACTTTAATATCTGTTGGTGCCACAATAGAAGGGGGTGTGTGATTTGGGGATACACCCGTCTCATCCACATTGAAAATTAGATGGGGTTTAACTTCCAAATTGTTCTTTGTCATTTTTTCAGATAATTCTGTGAAATAATTATCAATCTTTTCCTCAGAGGCAGATTTAGCTCTAACAAGTTCCAAGCTCCTTGGACGGAGTACCTTTAATTCCGGACAGCGTTATATAAAACCTTCAAGTCAACCTCTGGTATGTGGTGCATCAGATGGCCTGCGAGTACCAATTTGAACGACATAATCAGATGCAACTTTGGCAACTTTACTACGTGTATATCTATAACCATAAGTAGCTACAACTTTGAAATGCTTAACTATTTTTGCTTCATCATCTAATGAGAGCAATGGTGGCCTCCCTGATGAAATACTCTGTCTCTTAATGTGATAATTGGCACATTGAATTGCTGTGTTGCACGTCGGACTTGTTTTAACACCAAGCTATGCATTTGTTAAAGATGTGTGTGAGTACGTCCTGTATTTTGCTTTTCCAACTGAATGTTTTGTCTGCAAAAAATGAGAACTGTTTTCTATCTATGTGATAGGGTTGTGTACAATATATTTCTATATGTATTATAATGCATGCTCAGAATGATCATTATACTATGTGAATTTATTGTATTAATGGGAGAGGACTTCATAAGTTGGAAAAACTTGTGTCCTATCCCTTTTGTTAATTTAACAAATAATATCACCATAAACTAAACTATGGTTGTGTTATTGTAAATATATATATATATGTATATTTTTTATAATTTTCAATTCAAACCACTCTCCATTTTACACAGCTGTTTCTTGTAGGTGATTTGTGTCTAGTATTAGTGCTAATTCTCATAAATGACAAATGTACAACTTTTTTTTATTTGTACCTGTGCACATGTTTAAGCTTCTAATTTTGTCAAAATGGCGTATGAGGCATAAGAACATTAAGCCAACGTCGTAATAGTAGTGGCCTAACAATTTACCTCACTTTAAAGTCACGTGATCAATGATGAATCTCCAGACTAGAGAAGGAATGTAAACAAAACAATCTACGTGAAAGCGTTTGGTTTTAAAAATGCTTCAAAGTCCAGGAGAAAAAGGTTATAGTGTTAACACTAATATTTGGCAATGACAAACAATAATAAATGACTACATACTTGTTTGAAACGCATCTCGACCCTAACCACTCTCAACGGTGGAAAAAGACGTCTGCTGGAAAATGCATACTACGTATGCGCGCTTGCCAAAAGTTCGGGAGCGTACGCGTGAAAAACGCAAACATGACGAAATTCCATGCATGACGAATTTAGATGTACCGACGATACACTTCAGCATGAGTTTGAACTTTCAACGCATCCTCCAATTCCACCCAACAGTCATGTTGGTAGCATACGTTGATTATTCTTTTATTATATTTCACCAAAACGTCTTTCCTGTTTCTTTTATAGTAGAATCAATAGAAATTCTCGTATGATCGCGTGGAGATTTTTCCATCGGCAGATTTGTTTCCCACAAACAACAGACTTCACGCATGCGTAGAAAAGGGTAATCTAAGGTCATATGAATAGGGGCGCACATTGTTTTACAGACAGGAATGTCTATTCGAAATGTGTTTTCATGAAAATAAAAGAGAATGGTTGAACGTTTACTTTAAAACTCGATAAATTATGTCTAAATGCACTCCTTGTGAAAAAAAATCTGGTAAGCAAATCATCAAAATCAACGACATTATCCGTTTAAATCATTATGTCAGAAGTTCTCAGCTTAATATGCTGCCAATACAATTTCAATTTTATTCACATTATATAAAAGTCCCTTTTTTATAGAAGGCTTTTGATATTTTACATAATACAAATCCAACATGCCTTTACAAATCTAAATGTTATTATCTTTCATTCTATTGTACATGATTTCAGTATCACATCAGTGATGTTATTGTCGTTTAACGACGGGTGCCATTAGTGGGACAGGCAATGTCTCCTTTTATGGAATACCTTAGTTCAGCGCCGCCTTTCAGTAGGGTTCGTGATGCTCAATCTGTAGTGTATCATGTAGTATTTTGTCGACTAATGATCACTTCATCGTGTTTGTTTTTGTCTGTCCATATTTCCTTCACGGCTGCTGATTACCCATTTGATATCTTCAAACGATTTATCGTAGAGAACATAGAGGGGTGATTAACGATCCTAGAAAGGTCAACAAAATAGCCCAATCACCTCTTCCCTCAAATCATCCAACACAAGAAGACCTTGGTACATGATTTCAGAAATCCTGGCTTTGGGACGGACATTGGGACAAAATTGCAGACCTGAACTCATTGCACTCGAGACGATCACACTAACAATTAATTTACAACCGATGGGTGATCATAATATAGAGGAAAGTACACTATGCTCCAAATGCCATTTTCACAAAAATACTAATGAATTATAGATAGGTTGATATCGAATAAGAGAGTTATTCGCTTTGAATAATTTTGGCTTGATATGTAAATGAATTGATGAAATAGGTTCAAATAATGGTATGATGCAAGTTGTAGCGAACATCACAGTTATAGAGAGGAAGAGGTGGGGTCCATTGCCAGTTTATGTTGATGTTTGTGCCTCTACCTGTGGACCTAAATTGATAACGTTATTATATGAGGGTCTTTTGCTTAATGTTCAACATTTCAGACGAGAGGAAAAACCTTTCGTTTTGTTGATATTAATGGAATTATTTACCATCACTATTTAAGATTTAGCAAATATGTTTTTTATTAATATATTTATTTATCTATCTTATTTTACCCTCAGAGATTTGTATCTTAATGCGCATAACGTGTTTCTAATATAGCCTCGTCTTATTCACGTTATTTGTATTTGTTTGTGCATAGTGGTGTGCAACGCATATTGTGTCGTGTTTTTATGGTTTTGTTTTTCTTTGTCTTGTGTTGCCAGTTTCTCTGGATTGTTCATTTTTTTATTCCCACTTCAGTATTCTCTAACGTTTATTAGCTTGATAAAATGTTATCATATCCGAACATATCAATTAAATCCGGTATTCACAGGAACCTGCTCCTCCCAGAAAAAAGGGAAAAAACATTTGTATCGACGTCTTTCTTGAATAACCATCAGCGATAGTGTAACAATTGGAAAGTAAATAAAAATCAAATGACTTTGCGGGGAACTAAACCAAAGGGCTTACGCAAGATACCTATGTCTAAGGACGATTTACCTTAGTTTTAAATAAGTTGCATTATTTAACTTATTTAAATTTCTGGCTAACTCTGTTCTTCATTCCGCTTACAATTGTGTCTATGCTGATTGGAACCGTTGGTGTAATAGCTGTCGGTTAAAGTGATCTATGACTGCGACAGATTTACACTAGGTTTATTAAGTTGACGGTGTTCTTAATTCTGCCCACAAGTTTGGTCTCCAACTACAGAAAAAAGTACAATGAACTATAAAAGCCCACAAACCATTAGCACCAATCAACACTAGATTAATATATGACGTACATATTGCTACAGAGTGAGACAACACAATCCTCACAGGAAATACATGCTGTCTTGTAATTAACAGTTCTATATATAGATTAAGAACTGTATATATAGTTGAAGAAGAGACATCAAGAAGTAGTTAGTGTTACATACGGCATCAGTAACGAACAAATATACTTGACTAACGGTATTAAAATGAAGCATCTGCTAGCAAAAATTATCAAATGGAAAAGAGAAAAATCAGTGAAGTATAATACACATAACAGAAATATCGAATGTTCGTCCCAATTATTTGATGCCATATATGACAATAATTTCGAACTGGCCAAAAATCTCATCGATGGCGGTAAAGTGGATGTCAATATAAAGAACGACTGTGGTGATACTCCACTCATAGCCGTTTGTCAGCAGACGACATTAAAAACTGAAGCTTTATGGCAGAGCAATTCAGAGTTCCACTCATCAAATAAATCAGGGAAGACAGCAATGAACTATGAGGAGAGTAATGGCCTGATAACGATCGTACAAAATCTACATTGTTTTCAATGGACGGCTCTGTATGACAATCTATGCCATGTAAATTTCCTTTAAATGAATGAACCTTATTATTTATAGTAGAAAGTTCTTAATGTACTGAAAAAAAAAGAAATATTTCCTGATGCTTTATTTAGGTTACATTATAATTAACAGAACATATTCTTGGACAGTTTAAGAAAGGTAAATAATCTGAAATGAACCCAGTCCAGTTCTAGAAGTCTTCCATTTTATTATATCCCCTCTAGTATCTGCTCATTATAATTTCAGAAATGTGTTAATTTCTCCTCAGTCATATATACCAACAATAGATTAGGAGCCACATTACACATGTGGAATAAAGTAAATATTAGATTGAGTGCGAAACAGTCAACTGAATCTGTTAAAGTTCATTTCAAAATGTCAGCATCGTCAGCATAGGAAACCCCATCCCATTACCTGTTTGATCAAATATACATTTGGTGTCATTCAAACGTGTTTACGATATACGAAATCTGTTTACTTCGTTAATATATTATATCATAGAAAACACATCACAGATATTTGATACTTGAAACTTATTCTTTGCACCCATTACTTTACATATTCTTCTATTCGGGGATGAGGCTCACGACACTATATATGCATATATTTCCTTGCGTACAAATATACATTAAGGGATGTTTTTATTCATAGCAAAACTGTACAGCCACAATAAACAATAAGCGAATAGAAAAATGTGTTAGAATTGCTAAACAACATTAATGTGTGTCAGTAATTTCAATTTGTTTCTTTTTAAAAAATATGTATTCTATGTTGTATTAATTAAGCAATGTATGCATATTATATGTTATATGTCACAATATGTATTATATTGTAAGTGACGGAGAAGACATTTCTATGTTATATGTCACAACATGTATTACATTGTAAGTGACGGAGAAGACATTTCTATGTTATATGTCACAACATGTATTATATTGTAAGTGACGGAGAAGACATTTCTATGTTATATGTCACAACATGTATTATATAGTAAGTAACGGAGAAGACATTTCTGAGTTTTATAACTTGTGCCGAATCCTGCTGTTGTTTAATAAAATATGCTTCAATAATAAAGTTTATATGAGTTTATTCTCTCAATGCATATTTATTCGATTAAATAATCATGCGAATGCAGTAAAATTTAATGTGGGTAGGAAATGGGGAGGAAGATAACTGCGTCTTATGGTTTGAGTCATAAACAATTTTCGAGGTACCTTTGATATGGATTGTAGTCACATCATATACCTGTACAACAACTTCCATAACTAATGTTACCTATACTTGAAGGTGTGGCTTGTGTTTATCAAATATCCCAGAAAAAGATGAAATTGAGATATCAACACAATCAGCTGTTTCTTCACATAAAATAGCCCCTCCTCTACTCTACTTGTATTGTTGCATTAACTAGAAGTCTGAATTTGTTCAGGAATGATTAGGAGATTACTAATATTATTGATTTGCACTCTTTGATTTTCATGTTGGTGCTATTAAAGAACGCTATTTGACAATCCAGCTTGACATATTCTTTACCATACCCTTACACCTCGTCCTAAGATGATTGGAAGAAAAACCTACTCTAATATTATCTTGTTGATGAAACACTGCAATGACAAATACACAAAAAGTTCAATTTTGGAATGGAAAAACAAACGATCTGATAATGATTTAGGCCTTAAGATTCCTTAATGGTTAATAAACTTGACATCACCTTCTTATTAACATCGTCTGCTGACAAACGACTATGAGGAGTGTAGGATCCCCACAACCGTCCTTTATATTGACAACCACCTTACCATCATCGATGACTTTTTTTGCCAGTTCCAAGGTATTTTCATATATGTCATCAAATAATAGTTTCGAAAATTCATCAATTCTTGTATACCTGTGTGTTGATTTTCCTCTTTTCCATTTCATCATTATTGCACGCACAAACTGTATTACCATACCGCTAGTGAAGTGTATGTGTTTGTTACTGCTGCCGTATGTCACACTGACTAACTTTTGATGTCGCTTCTTCAATAATATATATATTATCAGTCTATATATATATACTTGTTAATTTCAAGAAAACACGTACTTTTATGTCATAGCTTAATCTAAATGTTTTACTGATAAAGATTGGTTGGTCTTTTGGTGACCGTTTCACTAAAGGTCGTAAGCCGTAAACGTAGACGTGCTTGTACTTTTAAGAGTTACGACCGTTTCACTAATAAATGGTATTTACGACTTACGATAACAGTTGATTCTAAAGTTAAGAGTGGTGGTAGGTACACGTAAGTTGTAAATCGTAAACCTAACTGCACGTAACAAAGATGGCGGCGTTATTTGTAGTCATTGTTACATAAAGAGAAACGTGTGAAGAGACGATAATCTCAACCAATTAAATTTGATTGCAATGCATCAATTGTATTTTCTGTACATATATTTTAATTTTTAGAAGAAATCTTCAACACCACTAATATGTAATTATATTATGAATTTTTTTTTTTTTTTTTTGAGAAATCTGTGTGGCAAAAGTGCAAATTTAGTGATTTGAAGACTGAAATAAAATGGGTTCTATGATGAAGTTGTAACCATAGCAACCGAAGTCAATACATGAGTTCTTTTATTATTTTTTTGAGTATTCCATCAAAATGCAACATATGAACCATATAAACTCCAATTTTGCAACTATCAATATATCACCCACTGCATGATTCTTAGGTGGAGTCATACTTAAATTGCCTTGAAAGAAATGTGCTTCATCATTTTCGTAATTTTATTTAAAAAAGCAATATAAATATATAGGTCATATGAATTTCAAAAGTTCATTTGATTTCATAGTACTAGTAGCGGAATGGTGATATATTGACGTTGATATACAGAAATGTAATAACTGTGTCTTTGGTGTAAATGTTTTTGACATTATAATCTATTGAATGGGTCGATGTTCTTTTTAAAGTTTATTTCATGGTACTATTTATTCAATAATGATTGATGGTCGTTGATATGAACAAATTCGTTCCTGTTCTATAACTGCAAAACACCTTGCGGTTAGAAACCTTTTGAGGTTAGTTTCTTGGAAAATGTATTTTCTACAAGAGTAACACGTTTATGTTTTCTTAGCTGAACCAAAAACGGTCCTGCAAAGACATGCTAGACCACTCTGACTCATTATTATGTTTCCGAGTCTTCGTCTTATTGGCGCGTGTGTAGTAGCAAATGCAAATTTGATAGTGCTTACTTGACCCCTCAGTGACCTGAACTCACTGCACTCGAGACGATCACACTAACAATTAATTTACAACCGATGGGGTGATCATAATATAGAGGAAAGTACACTATGCTCCAAATGACATTTTCACAAAAACTCAAATGAATTATAGATAGGTTGATATCGAATAAGAGAGTTATTCGCTTGAATAATTTTGAAATGAATTGATGAAATAGGTTCAAATAATGGTGTGATGCAAGTTGTAGCGAACATCACAGTTATAGAGAGGAAGAGGTGGGGTCCATAGCCAGTTTATGTTGATGTTTGTGCCTCTACCTGTGGACCTAAATTGATAACGTTATTATATGAGGGTCTTTTGCTTAATGTTCAACATTTCAGACGAGAGGAAAAACCTTTCGTTTTGTTGATATTAATGGAATTATTTACCATCACTATTTAAGATTTAGCAAATATTTTTTGTATTAATATATTTATTTATCTATCTTATTTTACCCTCAGAGATTTGTATCTTAATGTGCATAACGTGTTTCTAATATAGCCTCGTCTTATTCACGTTATTTGTGTTTGTTTGTGCATAGTGGTGTACGACACAATATGTGTCGTGTTTTTATGGTTTTGTTTTTCTTTGTCTTGTGTTGCCAGTTTCTCTGGATTGTTCATTTTTTTATTCCCACTTCAATATTCTCTAACGTTTATTAGCTTGATAAAATGTTGTCATATCCGAACATATCAATTAAATCCGGTATTCACAGGAACCTGCTCCTCCCAGAAAAAAGGGAAAAAACATTTGTATCGACGTCTTTCTTGAATAACCATCAGCGATAGTGTAACAATTGGAAAGTAAATAAAAATCAAATGACTTTGCGGGGAACTAAACCAAAGGGCTTACGCAAGATACCTATGTCTAAGGACGATTTACCTTAGTTTTAAATAAGTTGCATTATTTAACTTATTTAAATTTCTGGCTAACTCTGTTCTTCATTCCGCTTACAATTGTGTCTATGCTGATTGGAACCGTTGGTGTAATAGCTGTCGGTTAAAGTGATCTATGACTGCGACAGATTTACACTAGGTTTATTAAGTTGACGGTGTTCTTAATTCTGCCCACAAGTTTGGTCTCCAACTACAGAAAAAAGTACAATGAACTATAAAAGCCCACAAACCATTAGCACCAATCAACACTAGATTAATATATGACGTACATATTGCTACAGAGTGAGACAACACAATCCTCACAGAAAATACATGCTGTCTTGTAATTAACAGTTCTATATATAGATTAAGAACTGTATATATAGTTGAAGAAGAGACATCAAGAAGTAGTTAGTGTTACATACGGCATCAGTAACGAACAAATATACTTGACTAACGGTATTAAAATGAAGCATCTGCTAGCAAAAATTATCAAATGGAAAAGAGAAAAATCAGTGAAGTATAATACACATAACAGAAATATCGAATGTTCGTCCCAATTATTTGATGCCATATATGACAATAATTTCGAACTGGCCAAAAATCTCATCGATGGCGGTAAAGTGGATGTCAATATAAAGAACGACTGTGGTGATACTCCACTCATAGCCGTTTGTCAGCAGACGACATTAAAAACTGAAGCTTTATGGCAGAGCAATTCAGAGTTCCACTCATCAAATAAATCAGGGAAGACAGCAATGAACTATGAGGAGAGTAATGGCCTGATAACGATCGTACAAAATCTACATTGTTTTCAATGGACGGCTCTGTATGACAATCTATGCCATGTAAATTTCCTTTAAATGAATGAACCTTATTATTTATAGTAGAAAGTTCTTAATGTACTGAAAAAAAAAGAAATATTTCCTGATGCTTTATTTAGGTTACATTATAATTAACAGAACATATTCTTGGACAGTTTAAGAAAGGTAAATAATCTGAAATGAACCCAGTCCAGTTCTAGAAGTCTTCCATTTTATTATATCCCCTCTAGTATCTGCTCATTATAATTTCAGAAATGTGTTAATTTCTCCTCAGTCATATATACCAACAATAGATTAGGAGCCACATTACACATGTGGAATAAAGTAAATATTAGATTGAGTGCGAAACAGTCAACTGAATCTGTTAAAGTTCATTTCAAAATGTCAGCATCGTCAGCATAGGAAACCCCATCCCATTACCTGTTTGATCAAATATACATTTGGTGTCATTCAAACGTGTTTACGATATACGAAATCTGTTTACTTCGTTAATATATTATATCATAGAAAACACATCACAGATATTTGATACTTGAAACTTATTCTTTGCACCCATTACTTTACATATTCTTCTATTCGGGGATGAGGCTCACGACACTATATATGCATATATTTCCTTGCGTACAAATATACATTAAGGGATGTTTTTATTCATAGCAAAACTGTACAGCCACAATAAACAATAAGCGAATAGAAAAATGTGTTAGAATTGCTAAACAACATTAATGTGTGTCAGTAATTTCAATTTGTTTCTTTTTAAAAAATATGTATTCTATGTTGTATTAATTAAGCAATGTATGCATATTATATGTTATATGTCACAATATGTATTATATTGTAAGTGACGGAGAAGACATTTCTATGTTATATGTCACAACATGTATTACATTGTAAGTGACGGAGAAGACATTTCTATGTTATATGTCACAACATGTATTATATTGTAAGTGACGGAGAAGACATTTCTATGTTATATGTCACAACATGTATTATATAGTAAGTAACGGAGAAGACATTTCTGAGTTTTATAACTTGTGCCGAATCCTGCTGTTGTTTAATAAAATATGCTTCAATAATAAAGTTTATATGAGTTTATTCTCTCAATGCATATTTATTCGATTAAATAATCATGCGAATGCAGTAAAATTTAATGTGGGTAGGAAATGGGGAGGAAGATAACTGCGTCTTATGGTTTGAGTCATAAACAATTTTCGAGGTACCTTTGATATGGATTGTAGTCACATCATATACCTGTACAACAACTTCCATAACTAATGTTACCTATACTTGAAGGTGTGGCTTGTGTTTATCAAATATCCCAGAAAAAGATGAAATTGAGATATCAACACAATCAGCTGTTTCTTCACATAAAATAGCCCCTCCTCTACTCTACTTGTATTGTTGCATTAACTAGAAGTCTGAATTTGTTCAGGAATGATTAGGAGATTACTAATATTATTGATTTGCACTCTTTGATTTTCATGTTGGTGCTATTAAAGAACGCTATTTGACAATCCAGCTTGACATATTCTTTACCATACCCTTACACCTCGTCCTAAGATGATTGGAAGAAAAACCTACTCTAATATTATCTTGTTGATGAAACACTGCAATGACAAATACACAAAAAGTTCAATTTTGGAATGGAAAAACAAACGATCTGATAATGATTTAGGCCTTAAGATTCCTTAATGGTTAATAAACTTGACATCACCTTCTTATTAACATCGTCTGCTGACAAACGACTATGAGGAGTGTAGGATCCCCACAACCGTCCTTTATATTGACAACCACCTTACCATCATCGATGACTTTTTTTGCCAGTTCCAAGGTATTTTCATATATGTCATCAAATAATAGTTTCGAAAATTCATCAATTCTTGTATACCTGTGTGTTGATTTTCCTCTTTTCCATTTCATCATTATTGCACGCACAAACTGTATTACCATACCGCTAGTGAAGTGTATGTGTTTGTTACTGCTGCCGTATGTCACACTGACTAACTTTTGATGTCGCTTCTTCAATAATATATATATTATCAGTCTATATATATATACTTGTTAATTTCAAGAAAACACGTACTTTTATGTCATAGCTTAATCTAAATGTTTTACTGATAAAGATTGGTTGGTCTTTTGGTGACCGTTCCACTAAAGGTCGTAAGCCGTAAACGTAGACGTGTTTGTACTTTTAAGAGTTACGACCGTTTCACTAATAAATGGTATTTACGACTTACGATAACAGTTGATTCTAAAGTTAAGAGTGGTGGTAGGTACACGTAAGTTGTAAATCGTAAACCTAACTGCACGTAACAAAGATGGCGGCGTTATTTGTAGTCATTGTTACATAAAGAGAAACGTGTGAAGAGACGATAATCTCAACCAATTAAATTTGATTGCAATGCATCAATTGTATTTTCTGTACATATATTTTAATTTTTAGAAGAAATCTTCAACACCACTAATATGTAATTATATTATGAATTTTTTTTTTTTTTTTTTTGAGAAATCTGTGTGGCAAAAGTGCAAATTTAGTGATTTGAAGACTGAAATAAAATGGGTTCTATGATGAAGTTGTAACCATAGCAACCGAAGTCAATACATGAGTTCTTTTATTATTTTTTTGAGTATTCCATCAAAATGCAACATATGAACCATATAAACTCCAATTTTGCAACTATCAATATATCACCCACTGCATGATTCTTAGGTGGAGTCATACTTAAATTGCCTTGAAAGAAATGTGCTTCATCATTTTCGTAATTTTATTTAAAAAAGCAATATAAATATATAGGTCATATGAATTTCAAAAGTTCATTTGATTTCATAGTACTAGTAGCGGAATGGTGATATATTGACGTTGATATACAGAAATGTAATAACTGTGTCTTTGGTGTAAATGTTTTTGACATTATAATCTATTGAATGGGTCGATGTTCTTTTTAAAGTTTATTTCATGGTACTATTTATTCAATAATGATTGATGGTCGTTGATATGAACAAATTCGTTCCTGTTCTATAACTGCAAAACACCTTGCGGTTAGAAACCTTTTGAGGTTAGTTTCTTGGAAAATGTATTTTCTACAAGAGTAACACGTTTATGTTTTCTTAGCTGAACCAAAAACGGTCCTGCAAAGACATGCTAGACCACTCTGACTCATTATTATGTTTCCGAGTCTTCGTCTTATTGGCGCGTGTGTAGTAGCAAATGCAAATTTGATAGTGCTTACTTGACCCCTCAGTGACCTGAACTCACTGCACTCGAGACGATCACACTAACAATTAATTTACAACCGATGGGGTGATCATAATATAGAGGAAAGTACACTATGCTCCAAATGACATTTTCACAAAAACTCAAATGAATTATAGATAGGTTGATATCGAATAAGAGAGTTATTCGCTTGAATAATTTTGAAATGAATTGATGAAATAGGTTCAAATAATGGTGTGATGCAAGTATGATGCAAGTTGTAGCGAACATCACAGTTATAGAGAGGAAGAGGTGGGGTCCATTGCCAGTTTATGTTGATGTTTGTGCCTCTACCTGTGGACCTAAATTGATAACGTTATTATATGAGGGTCTTTTGCTTAATGTTCAACATTTCAGACGAGAGGATAAACCTTTCGTTTTGTTGATATTAATGGAATTATTTACCATCACTATTTAAGATTTAGCAAATATTTTTTTTATTATTATATTTATTTATTAATCTTATTTTACCCTCAGAGATTTGTATCTTAATGCGCATAAAGTGTTTCTAATATAGCCTCGTCTTATTCACGTTATTTGTGTTTGTTTGTGCATAGTGGTGTGCAACACATATTGTGTCGTGTTTTTATGGTTTTGTTTTTCTTCGTCTTGTGTTGCCAGTTTCTCTGGATTGTCCATTTTTTTATTCCCACTTCGGTATTCGCTAACGTTTATTAGCTTGATAAAATGTTGTCATATCCGGACATATTAATTAAATCGGGTATTCACAGGAACCTGCTCCTCCCAGAAAAAAGGGAAACAAACATTTGTATCGACGTCTTTCTTAAATAACCACCAGTGATAGTGTAACAATTGGAAAGTAAATAAAAATCAAATGACTTTGCGGGGAACTAAACCAAAGGGCTTACACAAGATACCTATGTCTAAGGACGATTTACCTTAGTTTCAATAAGTTGCATTATTTAACTTATTTAAATTTCTGGCTAACTCTGTTCTTCATTCCGCTTACAATTGTGTCTATGCTGATTGGACCCGTTGGTGTAATAGCTGTCGATTAAAGTGATCTATGACTGCGACAGATTTACACTAGGTTTATTAAGTTGACGGTGTTCTTAATTCTGCCCACAAGTTTGGTCACCAAATATAGAAAAAAAAAGCACCAATCAACACTATATTAATCTATGAAATACATGCTGTCTTGAAATTAACAGTTCTATATATAAATTAAGAACTGTATATATTGTTGAAGAAGAGACATCAAGAAGTAGTTAGTGTGACATACGGCATCAGTAACGAACAAATATACTTGACTAACGGTATTAAAATGAAGTATCTGCTAGCAAATATTATCAAATGGAAAATAGAAAAATCAGTGAAGTATAATACACATAACAGAAATAGCGAATGTTCGTCCCAATTATTTGATGCCATATATGACAATAATTTCGAACTGGCCAAAAATCTCATCGATGGCGGTAAAGTGGATGTCAATATAAAGAACGACTGTGGCGATATTCCACTCATAGCCGTTTGTCAGCAGACGACATTAAAAACTGAAGAAGAAGCTGTCAAGTGTATTAATTATCTATGGCAGAGCAATTCAAAGTTCCACTCATCAAATAAATCAGGGAAGACAGCAATGAACTATGCGGAGAGCAATGGCCTGATAAAGATCGTACAAAATCTACATTGTTTTCAATGGACGGCTCTGTATGACAATCTATGCCATGTAAATTTCCTTTAAATGAATGAACCTTATTATATATAGTAGAAAGTTCTTAATGTACTGGAAAAAAAAATTATTTCCTAATGCTTTATTTAGGTTACATTATAATTAACAGAACATATTCTTGGACAGGTTTAGAAAGGTAAATAATCTGAAATGAACCCAGTCCAGTTCTAGAAGTCTTCCATTTTATTATATCCCCTCTAGTATCTGCTCATTATAATTTCAGAAATGTGTCAATTTCTCCTCAGTCATATATACCAACAATAGATTAGGAGCCACATTACACATGTGGAATAAAGTAAATATTAGACTGAGTGCGAAACAGGTAACTGAATCTGTTAAAGTTCATTTCAAAATTTCAGCATCGTCAGCATAGGAAACCCCATCCCATTACCTGTTTGTCCAAATATATAGTTGGTGTCATTCAAACGGGTTTACGATATACGAAATCTGTTTACTTCGTTAATATATTATATTATAGAAAACGCATCACAAATACTTAACCTGAGTGTGAAATCTGAACATTATTTGCTGTGCTTTATAATACATAATGTACAAGGGCAACAGATATTTGATACTTGAAACTTATTCTTTGCACCCATTACTTTACATATTCTTCTATTCGGGGATGAGGCTCACGATACTATATATGCATATATTTCCTTGCGTACAAATATACATTAAGGGATGTTTTTATTCGTAGCAAAACTGTACAGCCACAATAAACAATCAGCGAATAGAAAAATGTGTTATAATTGCTAAACAACATTAATGTGTGTCAGTAATTTCAATTTGTTTCTTTTTAAAAAATATTTATACTATGTTGTATTAATTAAACAATGCATGTATATTATATGTTATATATCACAACATGTATTATATTGTAAGTAACAGAGAAGACATTTCTAAGTTGAATGACAATTGATCCTTTTGTTGTTTTATTACAATACAATATGTTTTAATGAAAAGATTTATTTTTTTGATGTGTGGTTATTTTCACAACATTCATTTATTTGACTAAAGGGTTATGCTAATCCAGAAAAAAAAACTAATGCGAGGACAAAAACGGAGGGTTGGGGGCATGTATTGGTTGCTACGTTTTATGATTTGAGGCAAAATCCATTTGCGAGGACTCACAACATTGTCTTTACCTCTGATATAGTTTATTGTATGAAATGTTGGCGCAGTCACGTCAATAACTTTATGGGCCCGAATTGAGTAATAAGTCTATTGGAAATATCAATAAAGAAAAGCTTAAAGATACGAAAGGGCTAATCAGAAGTCATAGATCGACGAATCACAGACAATGACATGACGAAGGTAAAATGAACACCACGGTTGAACTCAGGTGTTCCGGAAGGTTATACAGTTCATAATCCTCACGTATTTTCCCGAAGGATATATAGTTCATAATCCTCACGTATTTTCCTGTAGCAACAAACTGCATCAAGTAAGCCTCTAATTTCTGTGACTTATGTATGAGGATGCGTCAGTAGAAACTAGTTTACGATGCACAGTACGATTTAAATGCATACCAAATTGCCGGAGTAAAGATATAGGTATAATTTAGTCGATGTTTATCTAATATATCTAAGAAGCATAAATTGGTTTATCAACACAAAGAGTCTTTCCTGATATAAGACTTCCCATCCACTATATCACTTGCATTAACAGGAAAGCTGGATTAGCCCTCGAGTGATTAGAAAGGTGTTTCGGAGAGAATGGCAATTCTGTCTTCAATAGTGACACCCCTGGTGTTACTATTGAAACCCACAAACATAATTAGAAATGGAAATCGTGTTGTACAATAGTATTCATAAATAAATAGAACAAATAGCATTAATATAAGGTGAAACCCCGACAAAACAAATGGGAGTAGATATGAATCCAAACATCGTTTTTACGTGGATATTGTATCGTACATCACAACATAGAATGAAGTTAAAGTATCTCAGTGTGATTTGATACATTGTTGTTAAAAGGAGAAACATAAAAAGTGTGTAATTTGTGTGGAAAGGGGAGAGGGGCTACTTAAAATGCATCCCGCAAAATACGCATACCACCCTTAGTCAGAATACATGATAAATCAGTCTGTTGACAGGAAATGAATGAGGGTGTATCCCTCCCTCTCTCCTATGCCATATTCGGTGCATTTTAGAGCGTATATATCGGAAACTCGTACTTGTATATTACAAAATTTGGTATTCGGTATTCCATTCTAAAATTAACAAATTAACACTATTCTGTACTCTTGCTTAATTTAGCTGGTAATATGTATTTCAGGGAGGGGGTAGACAGCCCATGAATATGTGATTTTCTCTTGAACATTTCCCACATGTTCTTTGTGCACGGACATGCGCTATAATGACATTTATGCCAAACACGATATCAAAATGAATATCCCGTATATACTTAAGAGCAGGGACGGATAAAAGTACAACTGGTAAGCTTTATCATTTGTGAATCCGCTCCTTCAGACGACGTAGGAATAAATGTTAATTTAAATAACAGAAGTCAAGCGACAAGTTCGTGTTGTTTTCTACCCGTGTACTTCGCGTGTTTTCTATTCGAGCACACCGCATTCAACTACATTTATAAATTGTGGAAATCTTGATAGTTTTCACGCAGTGCGAGTCCAATAGCCTAATTGAGAAGATGGAACAAGCTACTAATCATGCACAAGCAGGTAAGTGTGAAACCTTTTAGCACAAAGTTGTTTTTAGGTAAACTGTTAACAAAGGGGGGGAGGGGGGTATTATCTAAAAACCTATATTGAATGAGATTCAATCCATAGTTAAAATTGTTCAAACGGGACTCACCACTTTGTGTGAATTTCGCAAATCAAAGACATTGTGATGACCTCTGGTTTATTGATTCAATCGTAACTGTAATATTGATGCGCATTTAGTTATTTATATCAATGCAACGTATCCGTTCTTTTCCAGATATCAAAAACATTTAATCCTTTTATCTATACAATTGTTTATATTTCACTGACTTTTTAAGAAATACACATACTTACCACTTTGCTAAGGAAATACACTTCGTGACATTGAAATATCCTTCACACCCAGGGGCGAGTCAAGAACTTCCGAAAAGGGGGACCCGCTAACGTTGTGTTTCATTATCAATCTGATATGTTGTTATCATTTCATATTAATATTGTTTTCAGATACAACAATTATTCAACGAAAGAAAAAAATTACACATGTGTCCTTCTTAAAGGTTACCAGCTTCACCCGTATTCATGGTATCCCATTTTATGTGACAGAAAGATTTGAAAATTTACCAGATGAAGCTCTCAAATATTATAAAGTGGCAACCAAAAAGCAACTCAAATCCAGACTTTCCGTCAAACTTGGGAAGCTTCAACAGTCACCACTTTCAAGTATAGCACATGAGTCAATTAGGTAAGGCAATAAATTCTACATTTTTTAAATTAAAATGCCTTTTCTATACATTTTACAACAAAAAAAACAATAAGTTTTAAACCTGTTCAAAAACACAAAAAACTACTAAGGAATCCACATCCGTGTTCGCCACAATAAGGATTTGACTTTATTTGATTTTTGGTGTTTAACGCCACTTTCAACAATATTTCAGCTATATCATGGCGACCAGATTTAGTGGTGGAGTAAGCCGGAGTACCCGGAGAGAACCATGCACCGACCATGGGAAAGCAACTGGTAAACTTTATCGCATGTGGCTACGAGTCGAGTGCACTCTTTTTGTTATTTATAAAGCCGGGCGCGAACCCACGCCGTAGTGGTGATAGGCTTGTATGAGTTTTTTAGATCCAACGACCTAAGTCATTGGGTCACCCGGGCCCCTTGCCACAATAAGGAGCCGGAGAAATAGAAAAAATAGAATACCCTCGTCGCTTTAAGTAGAGTTGATATACTGGGATGCACATGTCTATCGGTCCGTTCGTCCAAACGTCCGTCACACATTTGATTTGACGACTTGATCAAACAGAGTGAAATTATTATGGAATTTGTAAAACCACTAAATACAGCATGGAATTTAATTTTATATACATTTGTATTTTGCATTTACGGTTTACGACGGTAAAACCCGCATTATTTAAACACGGTATTCAGTCAAATTATGAGTGCAACAAATACAGATAAAGTCGTTATAGCTTTGTATCAAAATGAAAGTGTGAAAGGTTGAATATTTTATAATTTTAGATTAACGTTTTAGGGAGGAACTGACTAAAGTAATGTCCTTGGAGAATAAGCTTAGAAAGCCCACTCAAGGTCAGTTGCCTGCAGCAGTTGTGGATGAACTAGCGGTTCAACCACCTCAAGAACCAGAGAATGTTGCTGACGACCATCGGGAGCAGATTATCAATAACCTGTCCAACGAAGATATTCCTCTGCCGGCTGCGCCTCAAATTCCCGGACAAAATACCCCAAAGCCTTCAACTTCATCTGCATCTGAGAGAAAAAGACAGATCGACAATGAGTTACAAAACATCGAAGCTCCAAAGGCAAAGAAACCCAAATCAGCGTCTCTTATAGACACAATTAAGCAAAATCACATGGATTACAGAAAATTCATCACCAAAAAAAAATGCTCAAGATCCTAAGGGCAATTGGAATAAGTTCTTCTTCGGAATCGGAAGACGAGTGAAATAATTCAAATCTTATAAAAATGTTAACACAGTATAAATTAGTTTGTTGAATGAATATGACTGCCCAACAAATAATATTTATTCCCATATGAATTAGTTCTTTCTTGTAATGAACGAGCGATGATTGATTTTTGATTTGTGATGTTTCATTTTTAACATGCAATGGCTACATGTATATATGACGGTCAGTTTTACTAGTGGAGGAAGCCGGAGTGCCCGGAGTAAAAAATCGTCCTTCGACGAGTAACTGACAAACTATATCACATAAGATAAGCACTGGTCGTCATAGTGTATGACGTTTCTCTATCATAATTTCAGCTCCAAGTTTTCAAAGGACAGATCATTTTATTTTCATGGGGATTTGTTTTTTTGAAACAAAATGGCGTGGTTGTGAATTTTTCATGAAAATAATCTGACTAAGTTGCACATGAACAAAATTTTGACCAAAACATTTTTCTATCAAAGCGTCCGGCAGATTGATTGATTGATTGGTGGTTAAACATAATTGTTGACATGGTTATATATATGATGGTCTGTCTTAGTGGCGGAGTGGTCGGAGTGAAGCACCGACCTACGGCGAGTAACTGACAAACTCTACTATATAAAATACGGGCAACGATGCATCACAGTAACCTTTTAGAGAAAAAAAAATCTGAATTGTCTAAAAAAATCTATCGAACGAATTCCGTAAACAAATTTGGCTGGGACAAAAATCGGCAAAATGAAATCAAATAGAACATGCATTAGGTAGACAATTTTTATTTTTGTGAAGTTTGGAAGATTTATTTTGAATTTGTCGTATGTAACTGTGCAACACGTATATGGATCGGCATTGCTTTCATATGCAGTCAATGGCGGATTCAATGAGGGAGCTGATGGCCAGGTTTAAACCTATATAAATATTTTGAAACAATAGAAAACCACTGGAGAGTGACCAGAGCGAGTCCCCTCTTAGTCAGTTAGCTCCCCGCTCCTCACATTCAAAAGTCCTAGATCCGCTTCTTTTTGGTAGTTGAGCATTTTTAAAACAATACATAATTATAGAATTTATTTAGCCTGAAATATTATACATGTGAAATAATCCAAAATGCATCCGAGTACACACGTCGTATATATTCGGTTTTATCTTTTACGTTTTGAAATGTTCCCTACTATAAATTTACCTCTACCAGTATAACTTCGTGTATGACTACGACTATGAGTATGCCTATAATAGTTTTCGAAAAAGTCTAATTGTAACATAACGTGTATATCAGGTATCCTATGACCCCTTATGCACGACTTTCACTCGTCAAATTTGAACAGGACATCAAGTTCATTGGGGTTAAGCTTATGCAATCGTCGATGAAAAGATTTTTTTTTCATATTTTTCAAACTACACAAAGAAATTATATTGTGATTTATTGATTATATAAAACGAAAATTTAAATAACAATTCCATCAATATCAACAACACACGAGACAATCACCTCTCATCATAACTCACTGAACACAAAACACCCACAACATATGACACTGAAAATCTAGGCCCTGGCTTGTGACAGACACAAAACGGAGAATGATAAGTGGACGAATGGTTTAGTTGGTTTTTGTTTTTTGGTGTTTAACACCACTTTCAAAAATATTTCAGATATACCGTGGCGGTAAGTTTTAACCAGTAAACCACCGACCTGCCGCCGCCAGTCACTGACAAACAGTGACGAATGTAATAAGGCAATAATTATATATACACTTGTACATTATGTCTGACGGACATGGTTGCAATCCTTAATTTTGTTGAATATAAGACGTTCGTGTAGTCCTGTTCATTGTTCACAGACATTCATTAGCTTCATACAACAGGTACATTGTATTTCGAAATTGAGCTTATTTATCGCCCTCTATGACCCTGTATTACATGTTCTTATCAATAACCGCCACCACTTATTGTGTTCTGAATACATAACTACAAGGCATACAGATTTATGGTTAGTACATTTTGATTATTGATTAAAATGGTCAGAAACCATCTTATCTAGTTGTACCCGATTTCACTGTGAATATGTTCTAGTTCGTTGTTCGGCGGTGTTTGGGGAATTTTTTTTTTTGGTGGAGGGAGGTGGAAGCGAACGTGAGGAAGTTTTCTTTTTTTTGCAATTGCTTGTTTAATTTCCATTGCATATTCAATGGAGCGTGGCGGATCGCGAGTTTGATCGCCTGTCCGGTCAAATAAAAGTTTATGAAGACGGTATTTGTTGCAGTGAGCCAGCAATATAAAAATCCAGCTAAGCGTAATGGTCTACTACAAATTGTACACCACCTTCATCTCATTGAATGTAGCTTGATGGCGCCATGATGTAACTGAAAAACTGCTTATTTTGGTATTAAACAACAATTATTCACTCACATCAATTATCAAAAAAGGTGGATAATTACTTATAGTCGATCTAAGTCCGCTACAATTGTAAGTTTATTCCCAAAACAGGCTTATTTCTTTGACTGGTTTATGTTCAATGATTTGAGGTGCTTTTTTGCTTTGTTGATAATCATTGCTCTCTCTCTCTCTCTCTCTCTCTCTCTCTCTCTCTCTCTCTCACACACACACACACACACAAACCACTCTGTTTTCACACATTTATTATATGTTCATCAAAGTATGGACGAGACTGCTATATTTGTATTTATTTGAATCACCGATTTTGCATAGACGACTTGACCTTTGCACGACATGTTAATGTACAGATAGGAAATACGACACATGGCTGCAAGGATAGTGATCAAGTGTATTAAAATAAAAAGCAAAAAATACCACATTGTCGAAGCATTCAATAGAAAAATGGTAGAAAGGTATACCCCTAACAAACACATACATGACCGCTCATCTTCCTGGTACAGGTACAGGTACTTCCATAAAATGTGGCTGGTTTAATCTTCTGTTATGGGCTAACCTCCTGCCCCACCCCCCATTTCTTAGTCATATTATGCGGTCATGTAAGTGTTTTCTACACAATAGCATCTGAAATAAAACATGTTAATTTTGCTGTAGATATATTGGTATATCATGAATTAAATCAAATGTGAAGATATATAATATGGTCACCTGTGTGTAACATATTGCCGTGTTATAGTCTTTTTCTTTGATGGGGAAAAATAAAAGAGTTTGTATCTCATAAAAACTTAGGTCCTGAAAGTCGTTCTTAAAGTCAATAATTGGATGGATAAAATAAATTATTTCATAAAACATATGATCTAAAATGAAGTCATTGAACTTTATAGAATACTAATGGAGCGAAATGACAGTCATCGTATCGTGCTCTATCACAAAGCATGCTAAATGTAATTAAAATGTATTTATGTTACAAGATTAGTATAATCACGTACATATTTGAAGTAAATTTTGGTTCACCTGACTCAATCGGCCATGTCGGTATTCAACATCACTGTCGTCTGTATGTTGTACGTAAACTTCAATCTTCTCCTCTAAAACCTACAAGATAGTGAAATGTTTAATAAGTAATTGAGTGAAAAACAATATGTCACGGAAAATATTAGACCAGATTGCAGGGAAGAGTATTTACGTAATGCTGTATTTATAGCGTACCTGACTTTGAGCGTACCTGACGTTACTCCAGGATGTTTTTCAATCTTTTGACTTTGAGCGTACCTGACGTTACCCCAGGATGCTTTCAATGTATTGACTTTGAGCGTACCTGACGTTACTCCATGAAGTTTTTCAATCTTTTGATCTTGAGCGTACCTGACGTAACTCCAGGATGTTTTTCAATCTTTTAACTTTGAGCGTACCTGACGTTACTCCAGGATGTTTTTCAATCTTTTGACTTTGAGCGTACCTGACGTTACTCCAGGATGTTTTTCAATCTTTTGACTTTGAGCGTACCTGACGTTACTCCAGGATGCTTTCAATGTATTGACTTTGAGCGTACCTGACGTTACTCCATGAAGTTTTTCAATTTTTGATCTTGAGCGTACCTGACGTAACTCCAGGATGTTTTTCAATCTTTTAACTTTGAGCGTACCTGACGTTACTCCAGGATGTTTATCAATCTTTTGACTTTGAGCGTACCTGACGTTACTCCAGGATGTTTTTCAATCTTTTGACTTTGAGCGTACCTGACGTTACTCCAGGATGTTTTTCAATCTTTTGACTTTGAGCGTACCTGACGTTACTCCATGATGTTTTTCAATCTTTTGACTTTGAGCGTACCTGACGTTTCTCCAGGATGTTTTTCAATCTTTTAACTTTGAGCGTACCTGACGTTACTCTAGGATGTTTTTCAGTCTTTTGACTTTGATCGTACCTGACGTTACTCCAGGATGTTTTTCAATCTTTTAACTTTGAGCGTACCTGAAGTTACTCCAGGATGTTTTTCAATCTTTTGACTTTCAGCGTACCTGACGTTACTCCAGGATGTTTTTCAATCTTTTGACTTTCAGCGTACCTGACGTTACTCCAGGATGCTTTTCAATCTATTAACTTTCAGCGTACCTGACGTTACTCCAGGATGTTTTTCAATCTTTTGACTTTGAACGTACCTGACGTTACTACAGGATGTTTTTTCAATCTTTTTCACTTTGAGCGTACCTGACGTTACCCCAGGATGTTTTTTAATCTTTTGACTTTGAGCGTACCTGACGTTAATCCAGGATGTTTTTCAATCTTTTGACTTTGAGTGTACCTGACGTTAATCCAGGATGTTTTTCAATCTTTTGACTTTGAGCGTACATGCATGGCTTGTTTTGTATTGCGTTTATGTTGAAATGGACTGTATGGTAATCCTGAATATAGGAAGGAATTCTTGGATATATTAGCTTGTTTTGATATCATTTTTTTCCGGAGTCAATTTGGGTCAGTTTAAAAAAAAATTCTCACAAATTTGTGTTGTGGAAGGAACAATAACTGTTTCCTAGTCTATTTGATTAAAGGTCATTGTTTCTCTTGTTTACATCTGGTATAATTAAATTTGAATAACTATCTGTGTCAAAATATGACATTGTCCATGTTCTTTAAATAATAGTATTGATGAAATTAATTGTAGCACAAATTTATATTAACTTTTCACTACTACTATGTATCTGATATAAAAAATACATTATTTCCATTAGAACTTAAATTAAAAAAAATAACACATTTTCAGTTTTCGGTTCAAATTTTCGTAAAGCAAATCTGAAATTTATTAAAAGTGTTTTTTGACTACAATTTGTGCTTTTCATGCTTTAACTCAAGTATTCTTTGTCCAAATGTTTCAGGGGCCCGGGTGGCTCAATGAGTTAGGTCGTTGGATCTAACAGCTCATACAAGCCTATCACCAATACGGCGTGGGTTCGCTCCCAGCTTTGTAAATTACAAAAAGGGTGCACTCGACTCGCAGCCGCAAGTGATAAAGTTTACCAGTTGCCTGCCCAGGATCGGTGGTTCTCTCCGGGTACTCCGGCTTCCTCCACCACTAAAACTGGTCGCCATGATATAGCTGAAATATTGCTGAAAGTGGCATTAAACACCAAAATTCAAATTCAAATTTAAAATTCCAAATGTTTCGAGGGGGCTGTCATAGTTGTGATCGTATGATAGTTGGATTTACTACTTGCAGTGCCATCAGTGCCTTTCACCACTAAATTTGTGAGATTGAATCCCGCTCATGTCAAGGTGTACTTAATACAACTGATAAAGTTTGTCAGTGGCTTGCGGCAGGTCAATGGTTTTCCCTGGGTACTCTGGTTTCCTCCACCAATAAAACTGACTGCTATGATATAACTGAAATGTTATTGAAAATGACATTAAACACCATGACCGTAACCCAAATGTTTCGAAATTTTACACAATGTTTTTGATCAAAATACAGAGGTCAAATCCATTTTTTTGGGGTATTATGCCTTTTATGGTTCCAGAGTAATACCTCTATTTACTTTAGCTGGAAGTGGAGAATTTTTGTTTTTAAATGTATATGCGGTCTTTCTTAGAGGTGATACTTTTGTTTATCGTCTATGCTTAATAAGAAAAATATCTGTGATTTGCTTTGAAAAAAAATTAACAATTTTCTGATTCACTGAATTGTGGGAAAAATTCAATAATTTTCTGGTTCGCTAAATTTTCGGGAAAGAAAGAAGAGATACTGAGATACATACTTTGAGGCTAATTACGCACTACCTCTGTTACTAAAAATACCTCATAAATATGACGTCAGTAGTTTTTTTTGTTGCACTTTTTAATGAATTGCTCTGTAGAAATACATCATTGTTATATATATAGCGCTCATAACATTGAAGAATTACCTCATTTCATAATACTATGTTCTAGATACAAATATATATATATATATTTGAATTTTGTTTTGTACAGTTCATATTGATGGTTTATCAAATGATATGTCGATTGCTTATGTATATGCTAATTATATGTTAATTGTTTTGAATAATTAACGACAAGACACTAATCATGTTTTATTGTGACGATAATTTGTACAAATAAATATTTGTACGACATTTGCAAGATTTTAAATTGTTTTCCTTGTGGGTACAGGAAAAAGAGTATTGTTGATAACATTTCAGACCTCAACTAAGAATTTTATCGCCAGATTATAATCCCCCATCATGCAATGTTTTTGAAACGGGTCACTGTTTTTAGTCGGATGTTTTTATTTCTATTTATGGAAGTTGATTCTCTCTACCTCTTGAATGAGATATATTTATATATCTATGCGCAAGAAAAAACTGATATTTTTTAAGCACAAATTTACAGGTCCAGTAAATAATTTTGAACATCTGCACATTTTTATTCATATTATGCACTTCAATGACCTCTTAAATGTTTTTGTTAAATTGTAGTTAATGCAATATTTTGTTAAAGCTAGTAAATTAAAATTAAAATGAAATGTTTAATTAGAGAATAGAATCACACAAGATTTTGTTTGTATATAAGATTTTGAAAATTGTATTTAATACTTATAAAGCCAAATTAAGATGCTTTATTTTGTTCAATGGAATTGTTTCCCCAAATGCTTACATAAATCCAGATTTACATGTATATGTAGTTAATGGGACCTCAAAAATGTCTTACATTATTTCATAGCTTATTAATTTATAATCAACCAATTTTTTTTGAATTTTGCTCAATTTATTTTGCAGACACAAGCAAGTTATTATTTCCCTTCATCAAATTTTGCAAGGGAGATAATTCTGTAATCACAGGAAGTTATT
Source organism: Bathymodiolus septemdierum (assembly GCA_963383655.1). Taxonomy (NCBI): domain Eukaryota; kingdom Metazoa; phylum Mollusca; class Bivalvia; order Mytilida; family Modiolidae; genus Bathymodiolus; species Bathymodiolus septemdierum. The sequence continues at coordinate 80,221,777 of OY726525.1, read as the reverse complement.
ATCTCCCCTGATCAAATTTGGCAAGGGAGATAATTTTGTAATCACAGGAAGTTATTATCTCCCTTCATTTAAATATGGCAAGAGAGATCATTTTGTAATCTCTCTTCTGTATATGGTCTCCAACCCTTTAACTTAATACAGGGAGATAACTCGCTAATGCTTCTAATAATTATATCTATATTCTTAAGTTGTTTTTTTCTGTCTAGTGCTACCTATTTAAGGCTCTTTCACACCAAATCCAATTGAAAATTGCACGAAAGTTGGCAATCTCAAAAATATTGTTAAAAATCTAATAAACAAATTGTATAGTTTAATTTTCAGTATCGAAAATTCAATTAATAGTGTACATCTACTATTAACTAAAACAAAAATACCGCTCAGTTGAGGTTAAACAACAATCAATCAATCAATCATATTTGTAGGATAAAGGAAGAATACTTATGCCTTCTACTACTTGTTTTTACACTTGCAATTTTCATGACCTATAAAGAAGCCTACCATATATCCCAAATGACTTACATTATTTTTGACATTTTAAAGGCAGATAACTCTAGCTCCCATATTTTTCTGTCTCTAAAAGAACATCTGCATTTCATATAATTTATACAATGTATATATTCTACCTCGTATTTTTTGGGTTATTTTATAAATTATTTAATTAATGCTTTATTTACATTTTTTTTTGGACTCGAAACTTGCAAATTTAATAATGAATAATATATTTCTTAAATGTCTCCATATTAAAAAAACATTTATTTGCATAAAAAAAAATTTTGTTTTTAAATTAAATTGGTGATTTTTTTTTAATTTTCTGCTCAATTCTTGATGTATATATGTGATTTGACTCATGTGTTTTGTAATTCTGTGAATAAGGTCATGGTTCATTGAATTATTTCTATTTTTAGAATCATGGTGTGAATTGATTGACCAATGAAATGTATGGGATCCCTTTTTTGATTTTTTTTAGATTTTTTTTTTGGTGAATATATTACAAACGGAGAATAGAACTACATCTAACGAAGATTTGAAATGGTAAATGATTTTTTTGGTTTTTTTTCTCGATATTTTAATAAAAAGCGATTACGGTACATAAAATTCTTGTTAAATGGTTATGACACTTTAAATAGGAAAATGGCGTTACATTAGAAATAATAAAATAAATACCTCATTTCCTTTTATTCGTTTTAATTTAACGTTGATTCATTTATTGTTAATTGCTATTAAAAACCAAACCAGGGAAAAATGAAAAGTAACTTTGATTATATATATATATATTTTTTTTTTTTTTTGCTTCGTTCTGACGACATGACTGAAACAATACATAGGGACTTATGTGATGAAATGGTTCTGCTTTGTTAAAAAAAACTTGAACAACTTATTATTTAACTATTTATTGGATATCACAATGTTATTGATTAAGGTTAGATTATGGTGTTTAATGCCACTTTCAACAATATTTCGTTATTGATTAAAATCAGGGTCATTTTATGAATGTCGTCTTTTTATTTATTTTTTTTCCAAACTGACCTGCTTATTTTTGACAGATAGAATGTAACACGAAAAAATGATGGATTTAAAAAAAAAATCATGGGACGGAATGCAAAATGAAAAAATGACGTATTTATTTTAATTGATGGGACCGAATGCAACATGAAATTAATGGGACCGAATGAATCATGAAAAAATGACGATTTTTTTTTAATGGGACCAGATGGTAGGATATAATGAATTGTTTACCATTTCTTATTGAAGTTTTTATTTTAAGGACTATAATTTCCTGAGGATGTGTTAATATTGAGTCCTGGATGTTGTGCATATATGTTAAGACTATAAGACACAAGTCTTCATGTTATTTCTTTTTTTAGAACTGAATGAAGAACGATGCTTCTTACTTTGTTTTATTTTTCTCTTTTCTTCCCTTTTCCCCCAATAAATTGTACATCCTTTTTGGGTTTTGTAGGAGTTTTTTAAAATGTACAAGAGCAGTTATTATTTTTATTGGTTATTTAGACATTTTTTCGTTGATCTCACTCGGTGACATTTTCAGTTTCAAACTAACTGACTCTGATACTGAAAAATATCTGTCGGTGTGACATCAAAGCACATAGCATTACCGATAAAAACAATAATGTCAGTTTTGAATGTCTCGACAGACATTTTCATTAGTATCCCATCTTAATAATAGTGATAATGCCGTCTCCACCTACAAAACTGCTGTTATTCTATATATATCACAGCAAAAATGTTTCGGGTCGTATTTTTGTAAGGCGATGTTTGTCATTTCAATTCTAAAATACAAAGCAAAATTGTGTCTGGTTTCAAAATTACCGGTACATTTTTTACAGTCAATATTGTCATGACTTACAAAGTTGGTTTGGATAAAAAAAAAATGCTGTAAAGTAATGTGTTAATACAATCTAGCTCCTACAAAATCCTTAAGAGATTACAGAAAAAATGCCAGCGGGCAGTAAAATTTCAAAGAAAAATACTAAAAAATAAGTGCTTGTTTATTATTTTTTTCGTTTGGTGTTATAAATATTCCAGTTCTAATGTGATAAATTGACACTCGACCGGTTTCTATTTTTTTTTGTTATGTTGTAAGGGGCCAGCCATGTGATTATTTTTTTTTGACAACAAAAAAAAAAGAAGGGAGATAATTTTTGGAAGACTTTTTTTTTCGGGGAAGATTGAATTACATTTTTTTTTCTATAGAAATATACACTTTTGATCGACAGGAGATGTGATCAGTAATTTATGTACAAATTATATATGTTTATCTTATATATGGTAGTATCTAATATTCTATTGTTCATATATATTTTGTTTGTTTGTTATGTTCATTATTTTTGTTACTCATTATTCTTTTATAATATTACTTTCCATGTGTTTTTTTTGTCTGAGCGCAGTTTGACCTTCAATTAACCTTTAATTTTAGCAAAGATTAATTAGTACAGTATTGAAAAAAAAAGAATTCAAATTTTTCAATTTTTTATTTTACTTATTGAAAAATAGAAGAATATATATTTTAAATGCTGATGAAGCAATTATTCAATACTTGAAGTGTTACATTTTCATCAATTTAAAAAAAATTAATTATATTTAGTCATTATTTTGTTGTACATGATATGCTTTTGAATAATTTAATTTAATTTAATTGGTCAAATTTATTGACATTATTTTTTTGTTCTCACTAACAAAATTTTCATATTTATACATCAACTGAATACCTCCTCATATGAGTCATTTACAAGTCACATGTCATTTGTATTCGAATTTGATTGGTCACTTGAAGGTCAGACCTCATAGAACTACAGCATTGTTATTCAGGGAAGATAACAACAATCTGTTACAAAGGGAGAGAACTACACCTACTGTACAGAGTCTTTTTTTGTAGTACACAGACTATATTGTTAATTAGAAAAAATGGCATCTGCCATACGTGTAGCCATTAACAGAAAATAAATATTTTCACATATCATATGATTTAGTTTTATATTATGATCATTATGATGTTTCACAATATAAATAAAGGGGTGTAGAACCACATCTGTGGTGTAAAGGTTAGCAAGCTCGCCTCAACCGAGTCGAGTGTGGTAGAATGTGGGTTCGAGCCCTGATCGGATCCAACCAAAGATTATAAAGATGGTATTTGTTGCTTCTCTGCTAAGCATGCAGCATTCAGGAGAATGAGCAAAGATTGGTTGACTTAGAATCAGGATAATGTGTCAAGTGTGGAGCAACATGTCTACCCACAGACAGTTGATTCAGTGAGCTATCACTATAAAGATCAAACTAAGGGTGTTGGACTAGAGCAAAGTGGATCTCATCATCATCTCATTGACAATTAACTTGTAAAATTGCTGAGTTGGCATTAAATAACAATCACTCACTCACTAAAGCGGTGTAGTGATTAGCATGCTAGCCTTAAGTGCGGTAGATCGTGAGTTTGAACCCCGGTCAAGTCAAACCAGAAACTGTATAATTGGTATTTGGTGATTTTCTGTTCAACACACAGTATTAAGCAGTAAGAGCAGATACTGCTGGACCTAGAATCTGGATAATGTGTCCCATGTGGAGCTACAAGTCCGTCAGCAAATTATTGTTTCAGTGAACTAGCAGTATAAAAATCTAAATAATCATGTTGGTCTACTACAAAGTGGACATTATCATCACCTCATCAAATGTAACTCTCACTGTGATGTAGCTGAATAATGGCTCATTTGGTGTTAAGCAACAATTACTCAATAGAAGAGTTCAATATTTATTTTACTTTAATCAGCTTGTGTATAATGCTCAACTTTTAACTTGAAACAGGGGCGTCATGATGTTATCATATGGTAGCTATACTTGTGCAATCAGTGCCTTTCTCCACTTAAGTTGTGAGTTTGAATCCTGCTCATGGTGCTGTGTACTCCTCATATGGTAGCTATACCTGTGCAATCAGTGCCTTTCTCCACTTAAGTTGTGAGTTTGAATCCTGCTCATGGTGATGTGTACTCATCATATGGTAACTATACCTGTGCAATCAGTGCCTTTCTCCACCTAAGTTGTGAGTTTGAATCCTGCTCATGGTGCTGTGTACTCATCAAACGGTAGCTATACCTGTGCAATCAGTACCTTTCTCCACCTAAGTTGTGAGTTTGAATCCTGCTCATGGTGCTGTGTACTCGACATATGGTAGCTATACTTTTGCAATCAGTGCCTTTCTCCACTTAAGTTGTGAGTTTGAATCCTGCTCATGGGGCTGTGTACTCGTACAACATTATTTGATAAAGTTTGTCAGTGACTTGCCACAGGTTGATGATTTTCTCCAGGTGCCCTGGTTTGATTACCATGATATTGCCGAAATAGTGTTGTAAGTGGTGTTAAACACCATAACCCTAATCCTATTATTATACACCAGAAAACAGAAATATTACAATTTTTTTGTTACAATCTGTCATTAAATGCATCGATCTTAATCTGGTATTTTGCTTTCCAATATTTGTTTCTGTAAAGGTAGGTACATGGAGAATTTGATATCTGGGATTTGATTAAATGACGTTCATATTACATGTGTATCAATTACAGTACAAATAATTTAGAATCTAAATTCTCAATGTTAAGTAAAAATGAATAGAAATCTGTGCATACAGAGACCTATAATAGTGTTATGTGTCTCTAGTACATGTATGAGAAGTGGAACCATCAAAATCTACTAGAAAAGATATTGTCCAAATATATCTTTAATAACATTAAAACTACATAAATAAGTTTACTGTATTGATATCAGAAAACGATTGTTACCTAAAAATAGAACTTATTTTAATCAGTACCATATAATTCATCAACATCATATCATGTGACAATCACATGACTACAGTTTTTGTACACAAACATACTACATTGTACATGTACTTCTAGTATAAACAAAACCTTTTTCATCCTCTCTATTCCAACAACTGTAATAACACAACGATTTTCTCTATTTGAGCTCGAACCGCATTGGTCGTGTAATGGTTAGCGTGCTCCCCTCCAGTGCAGTAGATGGTGGGTTCGAGCCCTAATTGGGTCAACACAAAGACCATAAAATTTGTATTTGTGGCTTGTCCGATAAGCACGCAGGATTAAGCAGAAAGAAAAAGACTGAGTGGCTCAGAATCAGGATAATGTGTCCGAGTGGGGCGACATGTCTATCCGCGGACTGTTGTTGCAGTGAGCTAGTAGAGCTTGTGTTAAACAACAATCACCCACTCACTCACTCGGCCATATTTGACAACATCACAGATTCTTACATTGCTGATGCGTTATGAGTTTCAATGTTTTACCAACTTGAGTACTGAAAACTAATATAAGTACAATATGAAATTACATTAGTATATCATGCTCATACAAATGACAGTAATATATTAAATGCTTTGTAGTACCGATAATACATCCGATTACGATTTCCGCTCAAAAATGATGTTCGGTTCGTTTTTGCCACCAGTTGTTTGTAGGAGGGTACATGCCACCAGTTGTTTGTAGGAGGGTACATGTCTTATTTACGATGTTCGGTTCGTCTTTGCCTCCAGTTGTTTGTAGGAGGGTACATGCCACCAGTTGTTTGTAGGAGGGTACATGTCTTATTTACGTCTTTGCTTGCGCATAGTGTTGTCCAACACATATTATCTTGTGGTTTTGTTTTGTTTTTCTTACTCTTGTGTACCCTATGTTCCAAGTTTCTCTGGATTGTTTTTGTTTTGTTTTTCTTCCTCTTGTGTACCCTATGTTCCAAGTTTCTCTGGATTGTTTTTGTTTTGTTTTTCTTCCTCTTGTGTACCCTATGTTCCAAGTTTCTCTGGATTGTTTTTGTTTTGTTTTTCTTACTCTTGTGTACCCTATGTTCCAAGTTTCTCTGGATTGTTTTTATTTTGTTTTTCTTAATCTTGTGTACCCTATGTTCCAAGTTTCTCTGGGTTGTTTTTGTTTTGTTTTTCTTTCTCTTGCGTACCCTGTGTTCCAAGTTTCTCTGGATTGTTTTTGTTTTGTTTTTCTTACTCTTGTGTACCCTATGTTCCAAGTTTCTCTGGATTGTTTTTATTTTGTTTTTCTTACTCTTGTGTACCCTATGTTCCAAGTTTCTCTGGATTGTTTTTGTTTTGTTTTTCTTCCTCTTGTGTACCCTATGTTCCAAGTTTCTCTGGATTGTTTTTGTTTTGTTTTTCTTCCTCTTGTGTACCATATGTTCCAAGTTTCTCTGGATTGTTTTTTGTTTTGTTTTTCTTCCTCTTGTGTACCCTATGTTCCAAGTTTCTCTGGATTGTTTTTGTTTTGTTTTTCTTCCTCTTGTGTACCATATGTTCCAAGTTTCTCTGGATTGTTTTTGTTTTGTTTTTCTTCCTCTTGTGTACCCTATGTTCCAAGTTTCTCTGGATTGTTTTTGTTTTGTTTTTCTTACTCTTGTGTACCCTGTTCCAAGTTTCTCTGGATTGTTTTTGTTTTGTTTTTCTTCCTCTTGTGTACCCTATGTTCCAAGTTTCTCTGGATTGTTTTTGTTTTGTTTTTCTTCCTCTTGTGTACCCTATGTTCCAAGTTTCTCTGGATTGTTTTTGTTTTGTTTTTCTTCCTCTTGTGTACCCTATGTTCCAAGTTTCTCTGGATTGTTTTTGTTTTGTTTTTCTTCCTCTTGTGTACCCTATGTTCCAAGTTTCTCTGGATTGTTTTTGTTTTGTTTTTCTTCCTCTTGTGTACCCTATGTCCCAAGTTTCTCTGGATTGTTTTTGTTTTGTTTTTCTTCCTCTTGTGTACCCTATGTTCCAAGTTTCTCTGGATTGTTTTTGCTTTGTTTTTCTTACTCTTGTGTACCCTATGTTCCAGGTTTCTCTGGATTGTTTTTGTTTTGTTTTTCTTCCTCTTGTGTGCCCTATGCTCCAAGTTTCTCTGGATTGTTTTTGTTTTGTTTTTCTTCCTCTTGTGTACCATATGTTCCAAGTTTCTCTGGATTTTCCATTTTTGATTGTCACATCGGTTTTTTCTAACGTTTATTTACGTACATGTAAATTTATAATGCATCTGAAAATAGCAGAGGTAGGACATGCTTGAAGATTAAAGTGGCAATCAGAAACCGTCATTCGGAGGACAGACAATACAATGACCAGAAGTAAAAAGAGAAATAATGGTCCTCAAAGCATTACACAGTAGTAAGCTAAAAATTGAACAAAACGAATTCTCTTTAACACCTGGGATGAACTCAGGTGCTCCGGAAGGATGGACAATTCCTGCTCCACTAGTGGCACCAATTGTGTTAAACCTGGGATGAACTCAGGTGCTCCGGAAGGATGGACAATTCCTGTTCCACTACTGGCACCAATTGTGTTAAACCTGGGATGAACTCAGGTACTCCGGAAGGATGGACAATTCCTGCTCCACTACAGGCACCAATTGTGTTAAACCTGGGATAAACTCAGGTGCTCCGGAAGGATGGACAATTCCTGCTCCACTAGTGGCACCAATTGTGTTACTCTTGTTAACAATTTGGAAGAGGAAAGAAGGACGGGATTGTGACTACGACAAACGGAACATATAGTCGGTCATCTGTGACAGCTAGTCCGTAAAGGTTAAGTCATGATGGCGACCGTAACATCGCATCATCTGTGACAGCTATTCCGTAAAGGTTAAGTCATGATGGCGACCGTAACATCGCATCATCTGTGACAGCTATTATGTAAAGGTTAAGTCATGATGGCGACCGTAACATCGCATCATCTGTGACAGCTATTCTGTAAAGGTTAAGTCATGATCGCGACCGTAACATCGCATCATCTGTGACAGCTATTCTGTAAAGATTAAGTGATGATGGCGACCGTAACATCGCATCATCTGTGACAGCTATTCTGTAAAGGTTAAGTCATGATGGCGACCGTAACATCGCATCATCTGTGACAGCTATTCCGTAAAGGTTGTCATGATGGCGACCGTAACATCGCATCATCTGATACAGCTATTCTGTAAAGGTTAAGTCATGATGGCGACCGTAACATCGCATCATCTGTGACAGATATTCTGTAAAGGTTAAGTCATGATGGCGACCGTAACATCGCATCATCTGTGACAGCTATTCTGTAAAGGTTAAGTCATGATGGCGACCGTAACATCGCATCATCTGTGACAGCTATTCTGTAAAGGTTAAGTCATGATGGCGACCGTAACATCGCATCATCTGTGACAGATATTCTGTAAAGGTTAAGTCATGATGGCGACCGTAACATCGCATCATCTGTGACAGCTATTCTGTAAAGGTTAAGTCATGATGGCGACCGTAACATTGCATCATCTGTGACAGCTATTCTGTAAAGGTTAAGTCATGATGGCGACCGTAACATCGCATCATTTGTGACAACTATTCTGTAAAGGTTAAGTCATGATGGCGACCGTAACATCGCATCATCTGTGACAGCTATTCTGTAAAGGTTAAGTCATGATGGCGACCGTAACATCGCATCATCTGTGACAACTATCCTGTAAAGGTTAAGTCATGATGGCGACCGTAACATCGCATCATCTGTGACAGCTATTCTGTAAAGGTTAAGTCATGATGGCGACCGTAACATCGCATCATCTGTGACAGATATTCTGTAAAGATTAAGTCATGATGGCGACCGTAACATCGCATCATCTGTGACAGCTATTCTGTAAAGGTTAAGTCATGATGGCGATCGTAACATCGCATCATCTGTGACAACTATCCTGTAAAGGTTAAGTCATGATGGCGACCGTAACATCGCTTCCGATGATTTGTGACAGCTATTCCGTAAAGGTTAAGTCATGATGGCGACCGTAACATCGCTTCCGATGATTTGTGACAGCTATTCTGTAAAGGTTAAGTCATGATGGCGACCGTAGCATCGCATCATTTGTGACAGCTATTCCGTAAAGGTTGTCATGATGGCGACCGTAACATCGCATCATCTGTAACAGCTATTTTGTAAAGGTTAAGTCATGATGGCGACCGTAACATCGCATCATCTGTGACGGCTATCCTGTAAAGGTTAAGTCATGATGGCGACAGTAACATCGCATCATCTGTGACAGCTATTCCGTAAAGGTTAAGTCATGATGGCGACCGTAACATCGCTTCATCTGTGACAGCTATTCTGTAAAGGTTGTCATGATGGCGACCGTAACATCGCATCATCTGTGACAGCTATTCTGTAAAGGTTGTCATGATGGCGACCGTAACATCGCATCATCTGTGACAGCTATTCTGTAATGGTTAAGTCATGATGGCGACCGTAACATCGCATCATCTGTGACAGCTATTCTGTAAAGGTTAAGTCATGATGGCGACCGTAACAAGGAAGCTACAGATATGATAATTAAGTCGGTGTCGGGTTTTTTCTACTTGTAATTAGTGCCAGGTTTCAATAGATATACAGTGAACAAATTAGCAAAGGTCAAACCTTTTTTTATAAGTAGTTTTAATATTAATTTACCTATAACTGAAAAAATGAAACAAAATTTTCGCAAATTGAGTGTATTCTTACTTTAATCTTGAAAAAATATTAAATACGAAATATTGCAGTCGATTTCTTGTGAAAAATGACGATTCCTAGAAATATGATATGCATTTAAGAGAAAAATTATTTATAATGGGAATCATTCGAAATTGAAAGTTAATTATCTTTCTTAAGAAATGAGAAAGAACTTCGGGTGTCGCATGTTGTTTTTTTTTGCAATTATCTTACGTGTATATTCATATGCTCAGCCGAAATTAATGTTTAACAATTTTATTTTATGTGAATACTGCAATCTGATTGGCTGATCCACCTGGAGATAAACTGGAAATACTTGATAACCTGGGTTGGTATTGTGACGTCACCAACATAGTTATTCACCAACGACAAATTGCAAATATTAAATTATAAGGAATATTTTCCCTTTTTGAACAGGTTATAGTTGTACACCTTGGTTTGGAACAGCTTACGATTTTCAGAAACAGCTTCTTGGTTTATTAAGCGTAGTATGGAAACCGGAAGACATTCTACCACGTGAAATATCTCCTACGACGCTAGAAATTCGCTAAAAAGCTAGATCTACAATTCAGCATATCCACATTTCCGACTTATATAGACCCTTCTGACGGCTTAGATTTTTATGAAACCACCCAGAATCAATGCCCAATTTTTCCAAATAAACTGTCGCCTATGAAGACTGAAATTCGTTGTATTGTTCCAAAAACAACCAGTGTCAAGCCATGCCGCAGCAATTATCCTGCATTTGCTATATCTGGAAGAGTGCGTTCCGGGAGATGACTAACGTACATTGTACTACTGCACAATTTTAGCTTAGACACGTGAAATTGTTGAGTAATACAGATTTCATATGAAAATGAAATAAATTCAAATCCAATTCTTTTTGCAGGACCCAAACTTGGGAAAATTAATCAATGATCTGTATGACATTCACACTTTCTTTGGGCCGCCGTGGACGTGATTGTATGGTAGTTGGATTTACAACTACCTATGCAATCAGTGCATATCAACACTGATGTTGTGAGTTCGAATCCCGATCAGGGCGAGGTGTACAACATTATGTGATAAAGTTTGTCAGTGACTTGCTTCAGGTCGGTGGTTTTCTCCGCTCCTCCGGTTTCCTCCACCAATAAAACCGACTGCCACGATATAGCTGAAATATTGTTGAAAGTGACGTTAAACACAATAAAAGCAAACTAATAAAAAATCATACAAACATAATAACACACAAGCATCTACCTTGGAACCTTATATACTGATTACACCATGACAACGAACATTCAAAACTGTGTACAAAGTGAGATAACTCGAACAAAACATAATAAGAGTGTAAACGTCAATAAAATTGACAGATAGAAACTGCTTAGCAATTTCTGTAATATCTGTCATTTAATACAATATCCCGGGGCACGTTCTTTTATCAGCATTTCCATGCCAACAAGGATGCTACAGAACTAAGGTTTCCTAATGGGAAAGTTGAATGTCCATAACTTCCGTTGGAAGTCCATTGCCGCATTAAAAGCTGATGTGGGGTCTGTAGCATTTGTTATAAAGGGGTCGTAAATTAAAAATAATCCACATAAATATTAAATCATAAATTATTTACATGACAAGTAAATACAGACAGATAATACAACACATATATGAAAACTTTAGTAATAGTATTATATATAAGGATCGTTTTCAAAAGGGCCGTCGTGGTCGTGCTCGCATGGTAGTTAGATGTGTCGTAGTCCCAATCCTCGTTTATAAATAAGTTATCGCCGAATATGACTTATCAACGGATTTTTGACAACAACAAAAAATCGACGAATAGTACAAATGGAACAAATATGTTTACACTTCCGTAGCACATGAGATCACACCAATTTTTAATGGGATTCTGTAGAATTTTATGGACCATTATTTATCTTTTTGACTTTTGGCAATTATATTGCTATTGTCTGTCGTTCGTTGAACTAAGGCTTCTGGTTACGCCTTTGGTATTTTTAAGACCTTTCTAATGAAGATTTAATTGTATGTAATCACATAAAGATAATTCTTAACATGAATCGTCCCTTGTCATCATATCACGGCCCCCAATCGCTCTAAATCATATCCAAATGATATGAATAAAAAATGTTTAGAGGAACTTCCGGATATGACGAGGAGGACCTAAGGCAGGATCATACAAAAAGGTAAGTCGAGTATTTTCTGCAAAATAAACTTTTTTTCTAAAAATCAAAGAATGTCATTCGACCCTTTTATAATTTGTCTTTATCTACTGAAAGTTTGTTAGTTGTCTTTTACGTTAATTCGTCAGTAGAACTTTTCTCCCGCAAACATGCATTATGTTCTGAAATTTTTTATTCAATCAATGATGGATTTCTCATATAAAACCACGCTTTCCTGTCATTTCTTTAGCTGGATCGACTAAAAATCACCCCTAGTTTTTATCACGCCCCTCCACAATAAACAGAATTGCTCCTTTCCTGAAAAAACGGCACATTATTGACATGATATGATTTAGATGTACTAACTGTGACTTGAAGGAACTTGATGTGCTAAACGTAGTCAAAGGGAAGTAACTGAGCATAACACAACGACACGATTTCGTTCGTATCATTTGTCCGGGGGACTTTTGTCCGGGGTCTTTTGTCCTATTCTCCTTTGGCTTTACTTAAAAACTGCGTTGTGAGTTCGAATACCACCCAGGCGAGGTGTACTCGATACAACATTATGTGATACAGTTTGTTAGTGGCTTGCGGCAGGTCGGTGATTTTCTCCTGACACTACGGATTGCTCCACTAATAAAACTGACACCACGATATAACTGACATATTGTTAAAAGAGGCATTAAACACCATAACCCCCAACCTCTCCTAAAAACTTGTGATTTCTGATCCTAAAATATGAACACAACAGAAACAAAGTATAGAAATAGAAATAGAAATAGAAATAAGTTTATTAACCAAATCAGGGCCCCAGGAGGGCATATACAAATAACAATTATGATTGATACACAACAACAATACAAATAACAATTATGATTGATACACAACAACAATATATCAAACTAAATATTCGCGGTGAAATATCAATAATTGTGGTGCAGGCACACTCGGGCAGGAAAAGAGATATATGCACATAAACGTACATACATTTACTCACATATATATGAGGGGGGGGATGAGAGAGAACATATTCATATATATCAGGTGATTCATCACCAATCTGCAAGAGACACCGTGAGTCGATGCTAAAAGGAATACAGTCCTACTTGTGTCTAGTGCAGACCGGCCATGTTGATATAGAAGAATTTTGATGTGGAAGGAATATTGTTTGGAACATGGAAAGTTAATAATACATTCATGTAATGATATCAAATAATATTCAAAGAGTAAACTTTCTCCTTAAGGCAGTACAATATAAATTCAAATACTTTTACACAATCACACAAAGGTATGTTATAAAGGGTTAGGCTTATGATGTCTAACGCTACTTTCAACAATATTTCAGCTACATCGTGGCAGCGAGCTTTATTGGTGGAGGAAGCTGTAGTACTCAGAGATTACCATCAAGCTGCCGCAAGTCACTGACAAGCTATATCACATGTTGTTGTATCGAGTTCACATCGCCTGAGCGGGATTCGAACTCGCAACGTTAGTGGTGATAGGCACCGATTGCAAAGGTAGTTGTAAATCCAACTACAATACGATCACGACCATTACGGTCTCTCTTTTACAGAATATATTCACATAAAAGAATGTTATAAAAAGCTACCTATTTTGGAAAAAATCAAATAAAGACTCTCTGTGAGGGAATTCAGAAAAATAGTTGATCGCTAAAACCAAATTTTGAGTATACTGTATAAACAATATATACTAGAAACTAATTTTATCTAAGGAATATTTGAAATTTTTGGAAAGGTTATACGATATAACCTGGTTTGGGACAGCTTACACTTAATAAACCGCGGAGCCGTTTGTGAAAAGCGTAAGATGTTCTAAGCAGGTTTTCTAAGTATAAACTGTTGAAAAATTTAATATTTTCCTCCTTATAATTTAATTTTTAGAACAAAATTTAATGATTCCTCGATTTTAATTACGATTATTTCATCTTCATGTGACCATTTGAATTTTTCGTTGGCGAATGAATATGTTGATGACGTCATAATACCAACCCAGGTTATCAAAGCCAAAATTTTCTCCAGGCGTATCAACCAATCAGATTGCACTGTTCAAATCAAATTAAATTATTACGGGAGATTTTAATGTAGCCTCGAAATCTATTTATACTGCAAATCACAAAACGTAGTCACACCTTCTTCTCCTTCTGTTCCCCTATTTTAATGAGCATTTAATCAAATAAATATACTATGAGGGGATGTGTTGCTCATCCTTTAAGTTTTTGTGTTGTCATAGTGTCTTTACATTCTGAGTTCTGTGTTGTAATTTTCGTTACGATTTCCGCATAAAACAAGGTTCGGTTTGTCTTAACTTCTAGTTGTTTGAAGGAGAGCGCATGTCTTATTTACGTTATTTGTGTTTGTTTGAATATTGTGTTGTGCTTTTGTTTTGTTTGTCTTCGTCTTGTGTACTCTATGTTGCCAATTGCTCTGGATTGTCAATTTTTAATTGTCCCTTCGGTATTCTCTAACGTTTATTTTTAATTGCCCCTTCGGTATTCTCTAACGTTTATTTTTAATTGTCCCTTCGGTATTCTCTAACGTTTATGTCTTAGATTAGCATCAGTAAAAGGAGAAACACGTGCTTCATAAAATGAAAAGCAAAAAATACCACACAGTCAGAAGAATTCCGAAATGAAATATCAAAATCGTAGAAAGTGGCAAAATCGATGCCCATAACTTACATAGACATGACTGCTCACTTTCCTGTCTTGGTACAACAATAAAAGTGGTGGCGTTGAGCTAGATTTATGGACCTAAGCATCCGCTCACAAGAGTTTGAAGATACCAAAGGAGAAATCAGAATCCGTAAATCGAAGAAGAACAGACAAAACAATGACCAAATCAAAAAATACAAAAGGACAAACAACGATCTACAAAACATACACATAAAACTAAAGTTCGAGTAACACCAACCCCACTAAAAACCGAGGGTGAACTCAGGTGCTCCAGAAAGGTAAGCAGTTTGATAACTGGACTTGATTTTATTATGTTCATGGAAACACTGTGGTGCAAAAATACATAAAATCGATTTTTTTCAATAAAGCATAAAACATCTAATATTATATATAATAGGATAATCAGGGGCGGATCCAGGATTTCAAGTAAGGGGGGTGGGGACACTAAAAAAAATTGCGCCGAGCGGAGGGAGGCGCGAAATTTTTTGGAATATTTCATGTGAAAAATCACGATTTTACGCCAAAAATTCATATTTTTTCCAATTGCGGAGGGAGGCGCGAAAAAGTTTGGGGTATTTCGTGTGAAAAATCACGATTTTACGCAAAAAAAATCATATTTTTCCAATTTTAGGGGGGGGGGGGGAGGGGAGCTCGCCGGGTGCGCCCCCCCCTGGATCCGCCCCTGATAATGACTTAGGGTTACATTCTAGTGAATATATGTATTATATCAGTATATATAGAACATATTATTATACCTCAGTATATATTTTCTATATAAAATTAAATGCAGATAAAATCACTATTTTACACATAAATATCCAATTGCTGAATTTGCTTAAATAATTTTCATGACTGATCATGACTATTATCCCTAAGGAAATAGTCTCGATGGCTAAATAGTTCAGTTCAAACAACATACGTTTGCCCGCGCTTTAATGGTTCGGATCTTTCGTGTTTTAACGTACAAGCACCTACATGCCCGAGAGATACGATTATTTGTTTACCAGACGATCAAATGGCATCTGCTGAAGCAGGTCGAGTTGCCTCGCTCTCCGAGGAGGATTTTGAGCTTAATCTTGTTGATCAATTCTTTAAGCTGGTTAGAATTGTTGCTAAAACATGTTTATTGTTGATATTTTTTTCTTAATATTACTATTAAGAACTAATGGCCTTTTTGGTGAGTCAAAAGTGGTCGATTTTCTGTTTTTTGGAAAAATGTTAAAAAAAATGACATTTTTGGACCAAAATATATTTTTTTCACTACCTGATAGGTTATCATGCTTTCTTCTATAGTACTGTATCCTCCTTATGCTTCAAAAAGAGGTATTATACACACCTGTAGGTGTTATATGAAAAAAATGTCACAGAATTTAAAACATTGAAAATAGCCTTTGGACTTAGTTTTTTTAATTTATGTGTCAGCCGTCTACTTGTTCAAACTACCAGGTTTGCGGTCAACTATCTTCAAAAACCTTTAACTTGCAAGGCTAAAACTTGCAGCACTGTCCACAAAGTGCCCAGTCTCTAGGTAAAAATATCAAGAATAACATTTATTCAATTAATATATATATTTTTTCAATATTATTTCCTTTGCGCAGGCCTCCATAATTTTAACGTCAAATTTTATTCGAAAAATCAAGTTTTTGGTCATAAAAAATCTGAAAAAAGTACTGGAATTTTTCTGAATACTGATTTTGGTAGGGAAAAGAACCCTCTAACATGGAACACCTATATTTATCAGCAAAAAAAATTCTCAAAGTCTGTAGCGCCAGAATAATAAACTCCGCAGCTTAATATTTTGAGCTCCGTAAAGTGTAAAAATAAGTTATTTTAGGGAATTAATAATATTTTTTATGTTCAAATTGATATTTTTATGGTAAACAACCTCAATATCCATACATCAATGAAGTTATTATTACAGTTTGTGTAAAAACTACCATTTTTTCCATTGAAAAGGTCAATTTTCTTTGTTCAATCAAAATTTCAGATAATTCCCGAAATTGATACAATTTCAATAATTGTCGAATATTGTAATATTAAATGTTCAAGTGTTTGGTATCATTTTGATCCTATAACTGTATACTACAAGGAGAAAACTATCAGCAACCCCACTTCTGACACTGGTATGAACTATGTCCTGGTTCATTGGCCCTCTACCTGGAAATTTAGTAAAAATAATATTTCAATTATGGCCCCGTATTCCATGAAAAGTCTTATTTGGATTATCAGATATGTTCTCTGTACAATTCATAAGCCAGCATTGAAGTCATTTTATCTTTTAAACATTTAATTAGCACATTTTATACATGATTTTCATTTTTTGTCTGGGAAAAACCTCAAATTTGACAATTTTAGCTGATTTAAGCGAACAGTTCATGCGATTAGAAAGTTCCAAATTTTCAAAGTTATCATTTTTATTGTCACAAATCAATAAACTGTTATCTTCTACTATTATTTATAATCTTAATTTATAACAAACAGTCCTCAATGTCACTCTCTTTTCCTCTATATACTATAATTTTACATTTGACGACTGCAAATAGTGCTGTGTCCCAGTTCATGACCAACTTATTCCAAATGAAATCTTTGTGATTTCTTTAAATTGTGTGTGTTGTGATCCTATGCATTAGCAGCATATTTGATTAACTGAATCATAATCAACAGCATCAACTTTCAGAAGTGGCATTTTAATGATTTAAAACTCGTAATGATCTACTGAGATGCCACGATCACACCTGTAAAATAAAAATAAACATTTAAAATATGTTATACAGAATAAAAATAAAGAACTAAAAATAATTGATCTTTTCCAGAAATAGTTTATCATACATGTACAAATGAAAAAAAGCTTTAATACAATGCACTATTCTACTAAAAATTATCTTTATGCATATATGCTTGGTGACAAATAGATTCTATATGAAAATTAGCATTATTTCAGAAATGTTTGCTGCATGCATCATAAGTGTTCTGTCATACCAAACAAGTTTGCACACAGTAATGGTGTAATGAAAAAAATGTAATTGATTAAACTTAGCATATCACATGCACTGCCACTGATTACATTGTATATAGCCAGAATGTTAATACATTCACATACTGTAATGTATGCATTAATCATATATTTCATAAAGCTTCCCTAATAGCACTGAAACATAATAATTATGTTTTATAACAATTTAAATAAATTGTTTCAAAAATGTTGCATGGAAATTCATGTTACTATTTAAAAACAATTGTCCTATGTATTGCTACAATATACACTAGGAACTTAATGAGAAATGCATAAACAGTTTTTATGTTGACAAATTTTATTTAAAGCCCAAAAATAAAAAAAAATCTTGAACATTTCACAAAAGATACCCCTTTTCTAAAATTATCAAAGAATACCGGAACAACTCCTTTATTAATAAATCCCGATAATTTCCGAGCAGCCATGATTACGTCACCAAAGCTCTGCTTGGATAAAGTTATTTATAGATTGGGAGAATTGACAACTTTATATTGATGCTTGCCGTTTTCGCCATTTTTAGAGTAAAATAATAAAATCGTGAATTAAATCCCATCTCTTTTTCATTTATCGAAGCAAAGATATATATTTATTCAGTTCGTGTAAAGTTTCTGTGCGATTTTTGTGCATCTTTTGTTTTAAAAATTAACCCCCATTTGATCCGATTGAAAACGATATTTCTTTTGAGAATAAATCTATATTTTAGAAGAAGTTTTGTTACTTACCGTGCATGATTGACCCCCGTGGTCTGAATACATCAATGCTAGATAATTATTGTATCAATTGGTAGAACAATACGTCAGTAAATTCCATTTTTAGCTCACCTGACCCAAAGGGTCAGGTGAGCTATTGTCACCACTGAGCGTCCGTCGTCTGTCGTCCGTCCGTCCGTTAACTTTTCACATTTTAATCAACTCCTCTGAAGCCACTGGGCCAATTTGAACCAAACTTTGGTGGAATGGTCCTTGGATGGTCCCCTTCCAAAATGATGTCCGGTGATCCCGACTTCCAACCAAGATGGCCGCCAAACTAAAAATAGAAAAAAGGGGGGATGAAATTTTAATTGTCCATTGCTACTTTAGTATAAGTCAAAATGAGCTCAAATTTTAACTGCAGCTACATGGCAGAGTAGTTTAACATATATTCCGGGTTTTTCTGTGAAATTTTTCTTTCAGCCGATTTATGCCGATTATGCAAATTAGGCATATTTTGATAAAAGATCACATTTAAATCTTCTCCTCTGAAACCGCTGAACCAAATTAAACCAAACCTGACAGGGATAGTCCTTGGGTGTGTCCCTTTCAAAATTGTGTCCGACAGCCCCGCCCTCCATTCAAGATGGCTGCTGTTACTAAAAATAGAAATTTCTTCAATTGTCCATTGCTGCTTTAGTATAAGTTAAAATGAGCTCAAATTGTAACTGCAGTACATGGCAAGGAGCAGTTTAACATATATTTCGGGTTTTTCTGTGAAATTTTTCTTTCAGCCGATTTATACCGATTATGCAAATTGGGCATATATTGATAAAAGATCACATTTAAATCTTCTCCTCTGAAACTGCTGAACCAAATTAAAACAAATTTGGCTGGGATGGTCCTTGGGTGGGTCCCTTTCAAAATTGTGTCCGACAGCCCCACCCTCCATTCAAGATGGCTGCTGTTACTAAAAATAGAAATTTCTTCAATTGTCTATTTCTGGTTTAGTATAAGTCAAAATGAGCCCAAATTGTAACTACCGCTACATGGCAAGGAGCAGTTTAACATATATTTCGGGTTTTTCTGTGAAATTTTTCTTTCAGCCGATTTATACCGATTATGCAAATTAGGCATATTTTGATAAAAGATCACATTTAAATCTTCTCCTCTGAAACCGCTGAACCAAATTAAAACAAATTTGGCTGGGATGGTCCTTGGGTGGGTCCTTTTCAAAATTGTGTCCAACAGCCCCACCCTCCATTCAAGATGGCTGCTGTTACTAAAAATAGAAATTTCTTCAATTGTCCATTTCTGGTTTAGTACAAGTCAAAATGAGCTCAAATTGTAACTGCAGCTACATGGCAAGGAGCAGTTTAACATATATTTCGGGTTTTTCTGTGAAATTTTTCTTTCAGCCGATTTATACCGATTATGCAAATTAGGCATATTTTGATAAAAGATCACATTTAAATCTTCTCCTCTGAAACCGCTGAACCAAATTAAAACAAATTTGGCTGGGATGGTCCTTGGATGGGTCCCTTTCAAAATTGTGTCCGACAGCCCCACCCTCCATTCAAGATGGCTGCTGTTACAAAAAATAGAAATTTCTTCAATTGTCCATTGCTGCTTTAATATAACTCAAAATGAGCTCAAATTTTAACTGCAGCTACATGGCAAGGAGCAGTTTAATATATATTCCGATTTTTTCTGTGAAATTTTCCTTTCAGCCGATTTATACCGATTATGCAAATTGGGAATATTTTGGTAAAAGATCACATTTAAATCTTCTCCTCTGAAACCGCTGAACCAAATTAAAACGAATTTGGCTGGGATGGTCCTTGGGTGGTCCCCTTTCAATATTATGTCTGACAGCCCCGCCCTCCATTCAAGATGGCTGCTGTTACTAAAAATAGAAATTTCTTCAATTGTCCATTGCTGCTTTAGTATAAGTCAAAATGAGCCCAAATTGTAACTGCCGCTACATGGCAAGGAGCAGTTTAACATATATTTCGGGTTTTTTCTGTGAAATTTTTCTTTCAGCCGATTTATACCGATTATGCAAATTAGGCATATTTTGATAAAAGATCACATTTAAATCTTCTCCTCTGAAACCGCTGAACCAAATTAAAACAAATTTGGCTGGGATGGTCCTTGGATGGGTCCTTTTCAAATTGTGTCTAACAGCCCCACCCTCCATTCAAGATGGCTGCTGTTACTAAAAATAGAAATTTCTTCAATTGTCCATTTCTGGTTTAGTACAAGTCAAAATGAGCTCGAATTGTAACTGCAGCTACATGGCAAGGAGCAGTTTAACATATATTTCGGGTTTTTCTGTGAATTTTTTCTTTCAGCCGATTTATACCGATTATGCAAATTAGGCATATTTTGATAAAAGATCACATTTAAATCTTCTCCTCTGAAACCGCTGAACCAAATTAAAACAAATTTGGCTGGGATGGTCCTTGGATTGGTCGCTTTCAAAATTGTGTCCGACAGCCCCACCTTCCATTCAAGATGGCTGCTGTTACTAAAAATAGAAATTTCTTCAATTGTCCATTGCTGCTTTAATATAACTCAAAATGAGCTCAAATTGTAACTGCCGCTACATGGCAAGGAGCAGTTTAACATATATTTCGGGTTTTTCTGTGAAATTTTTCTTTCAGCCGATTTATACCGATTATGCAAATTGGGAATATTTTAGTAAAAGATCACATTTAAATCTTCTCCTCTGAAACCGCTGAACCAAATTAAAGCAAACCTGGCAGGTACCTGGATGGGTCCCTTTCAAATTTGCGTCTGACATCCCCGCCCTCCATTCAAGATGGCTGCTGTTACTAAAAATAGAAATTTCTTCAATTGTCCATTTATGCTTTAGTACAAGTCAAAATGAGCTCAAATTTTAACTGCAGCTACATGGCAAGGAGTAGTTTAACATATTTTCCGTTTTTTTCTGTGAAATTTTTCTTTCAGCTGATTTATACCGATTATACAAATTAGGCATATTTTGATAAAAGATCACATTTAAATCTTCTCCTCTGAAACCGCTGAACCAAATTAAAACGAATTTGGCTGGGATGGTCCTTGGGTGATCCCCTTTCAATATTGTGTCTGACAGCCCCGCCCTCCATTCAAGATGGCTGCTGTTACCAAAAATAGAAATTTCTTCAATTGTCCATTGCTGCTTTAGTATAAGTCAAAATGAGCTCAAATTTTAGCTGCAGCTACATGGCAATCAGTAGTTTAACATATATTCTGGGTTTTTCCGTGAGATTTTTTCAGCCAGTTTATTCCGTTTAAGAATATTATGAGATAAAAATCACATCTAAAAAATCTTTTGCTCTGAAATTTGAGTTGAAATGATCTTTGGGTGGCCCACTTTCCAAATTACGTGCAACACCCCCATTTTCTATCAACTTTAGATGTCAAATTGAAAACCAGGTGAGCGATTACAGGCTCCTGGGAGCCTCTAGTTCTTTGGTACAACTCTGAAATTGTCCTGGCCAAAATGGCGGAAGACATACATCCCGGTCATGCGCCACACAACGTCCGATAACTCTTCCCGCTCAACTCTGATTGCAAAGTCAGAAAATATGGACCGAACATCCAATGATTTCCGGGAGCTATTACTGCTTATCCATTGAAACCTTGGCGACATATCTTTAGAGGAAGGTCCAGATTATTGATATTTGACCCCCAATGTTTTTCGGAAGTGTGGTAAGCGAGTTTAAAAACACTGTTTTGTAAACTTTTATATTTTACGTTACGATGTCGATTGTTTTTAATTTTTGGCGGTCGGATTGATAAAATTGAAGATTTTCTGCAAATTTTAAGCCATGCATGAAGGATATTGATCCAGGGATAGCTCCCGGATTTATTTTTGAAAATGGGTTGTTCGTTGACACATAAATCAACATGGCGTCCGATTTTCTCGAAACGACTTCACTTTGGACGTTCAGTGGTAGTATCCAATCATATGTTTAATACTTATAACTACCAAATTAATAAAGTTCTAGTTTTCAAATTTTATCTGATATGTTTTTTTTTCACGAAATAATCAATTTAAGGTGTTTTTCTAATGAAATGAAAAAGGTGAAAAAATCGTTTTTTTTTAGGCTGACAGAAAATACTAACGTTATCGGCGACTACGTTTGACCTCCCTAATAAGAAAGAGGTTCACCGAGCGTTTCTCCAGTTTTGCGCCAAATACACATAAACTTTATTTTTTTCTAAAACACTACATTAATATTGTGTTTTTCCTGCAGAAAACACATACATCCATCGACGTTTATATTTTGAATGAAACAATAAAATTATACAATTATCCCTTGATTGGCCTTTTTGATATTTTCTGTTAACAGAAAGTGAACTGATTTACGACTAGTTTCCCAAAACTCAATAGGTAAAACATGTCAAAGGGGTACCAGAAACAGCTATATATCGGTCAGTGATCTTGCATAGCATTAATTTATCCATCCAATTTGCAATATGAGGACTATTACAGATTTAATAGTCATTAAAAAAAAACTACAAGGCTATTTTCGTTAGATTATTATTAATCAAATAAGTGATTGACACAATAAATAAAAAAAAATCTACAACAACAAATATCGTTCTTTTAGATTAAACCTACATTGCATAAATGTTCATCCAGAATCTTCCGTTGTATACAATCCAAATTATCCATGATCTTCCTGAGGCCATTGCTCTCCGCATAATTCATGGCTGTCTTCTCAAGACCTTTAAATGTCTTGAACTTGGTGTCGTTCTTCCATAAATAGTTAATAAACTCGATAGCCTCTTCTTCAATTTTTAGTGTCGTCTGCTGACAAACGGCTGTGAGTGGAGTATTCACACAGTCGTCCTTTATATTGGCATCCAACTTGCCATCATCGATGATAATTTTAGCCAGTTCAAAGTCATTTTCATGTATGGCATCAAATAATTGGTCCGAAAAATCGTCAATCTTGGTATGCTTCGGCTTTGATTTTTTTCTTTTCCATTTCATAATTTTTGTGCGCAGATACAGCATTATACAATCTTTTTGAAGTGTATATGTTCACTACTGTTACCGAACGTATGTAACACTAACTACTTTTCAATGTCTCTTCTTCAACAATATATATATATAGTTATCAGTCTCTGCATAAACCTGTTAATTTCAAAATGGCATTTGTTTATTTCCCGTTAGAATGTTCCCCTAATTTTTTTGCAATACTTACGTCAAACTGTATAGTAGGGTGCCCGACGAATGATTTTTGCGAATTTGCCTTAACGGAATTACACACACCTGTATGATACATCGATGGAATGAGGAGAACAAGCCGCATCGAAATAAAGATGTCGTCGTTATGTATTGTGGTCACGTTTTTTTTTAAATTGGGGTCAAAGGTCAAGATCTAAAAATTGGAACTAACACACCATAAGTTTTAAAAGGCTTCCTTCTTCGACAAGACTATGAAGAACTTTAAACTGGAATGCCAATTTTATTTGCTAAGCTTAATATTTTTTGAATATATAGCAAAAGGCCATTTTCTAAAAAAAAAATGCCATTTTACAATTTTCGTATATTGAGAAATAAAAGTCAGGGGCGGATCCAGGGGGCGCATCCGGCGCACGCCCCCCCCCCCCCCCCCCCCCTAAAATTGGAAAAAATACGATTTTTTGGCGTAAAATCGTGATTTTTTCACACGAAATACCCCAACAATTTTCTCGCCCCCCTCCGCTCGGCGCAATTTTTTTAAGTGCGTCCCCTAACTTAAAATGACCTTCACCTGTCATAGTTTGAACATTTCTCATTTTTATTTGATATTCATTTAAAGGAAACCTTCAAATTATTTTTTAACCCTTAACATTTGACAACTGGTAGACGGATTTCAAAAAGAAAATCATGTTTCCGTTATGGTACACCATGACTAATTACTGGTAAAATATCTATTAACCTCAAACTTCGTAAAAGGTACCAAAATTCAAATTTAATGGCTTATGTGTTTGTAACATATCATTTGTAGGGTCAATCAATACTTAACGAATATTCTGTGCATTTTGGTTTTGGTGGAAATGTGACAGCAAGTTCAGATAAATCTGACCAAAAATTGTCAGGAAATGACTTTATCAAGTCATTTTCATTACATCAACTAAAAAAGGCAGACAACCATGACACACTCAATGCCTCATATGCCAATACAAAAGCTCTTGTCGCACGATTGAATTCTTTACCATTCAGTATCTGATCAACTGTCCCGGCAGCATATACAGAAGAATCAACCAACAAATCTTTAAGACCACCATCACCCCACAACTTTCCAATCGCTGCAATATAGCAGGATAACGTGTGAAAACCACCTAATCGTACTATATGGTTGCGAAAAGTATCGGGGATCGCCAATTCAACTTGCTTAGCTATAGCATACAGTTGTTGATCGAATGTTTGTACTGAATGTACCTGACCCATAGCTTTTGTCATATCAACACACCTTTTCATCGTTGTAAAGACAGTTGATATATCATTTGGTTTTGACTCAATGATAGGTACGTAAGACACTACCGAAAATTCAGATTTATATTCTGATAAACCGCTGTTATAGCCGGTCCAAAAAGGAATTTGCTGGGGTTGGTTTGCTGGGAAGCGAATTGGAATGTCAATAATTTTTCTAGATATAGAACGTAGAAGAAGCCAAAGAATGTCTGATGTTTTGGAAAGGTTACTTGAACATTCAGTTATCCTGTCAAACGCATTCTCAATTCTACCAGGAACCCCCTTGTCTTTGGTTTACTATGCTAAGCAAGCTGTCAAAGATGATACACTGTTGCTGATCTGTACAGACCTTTCCTGTGATCTTTTTTTCTTCGATTGGCTAATATTGGGGTCTACTGCATAGTGACGGATTTGAAAAACTGCCCTTGCCATTGAATGGAAAGTGTTTTTACCGTCAACGGTTTCAGTGTTGATATCGATCTTGTCAACACCCTCCTGAATTAAACCACCACCCTGATGCATAGGGATTATACCAACAGGAACGTAGACACCATCTTGATTTTTTTAAATTTCATGGTGTGCAATGCTGGTTAGATATCGTCTGACTTCTCCATAAGAAGCACAGAAACCATTAGAGTGTAATGTCTCGATAAGTTGCTTTGAACCGATATCGTGGTACAGCTGTACAGCAAGACCAAGGTGGAATGGAGTAAACACATCCCTTGAGACAGAAAATATGCATTCAGTTATACCCATCACTTTCTACAGCTTATCGATTAGAATATTGTAAGGTTCTGATGCATTTTTAAAGGATTTATAATCAAGTAACCAGCAGATAAATTTCGTAAGAGACAAAGGCATTCGATTCATAGAAAATGCCAGTGACACCTCGTTCGCAGTGGGGTATTCGTCGGTGGAAATGCTTATTTTCTCGATGTCACGCCTCAAGATTCGAATGGCAGCGTGCAATATTTGGTCATCATTGCAAGAATCTGCAACTGTAGATATCTCTTGTTTGATTTCAGACGTTTTTAGTTTCGACTTCAAATTACCTGCAGTTGCGACAACATGTCCTATTGACACATCACTGCTGAAGACTAGGTTGGACTTCCCCTGTCCGCGCTGTATCTGTTCAACGATTGAATCGCCGTAATGTATTTTAAGTTTGTCTTGTAATTTGGTAACAGGATAAGTATTTGGGATGTGTGCGGGAAGATAATCAAGATACTTTTGAAGTAATTGTGTCATTAGAAAAGCTTGCTTACGCACTGTTAGGTCTTCGTGAATATCAGCTATAAGCATTTTAAAAGCATAGTCATGAACACTAAATTCTGGACAATCGTCTTCCTGAAATTTTGATTTCACAGGGTTATACCTTAGCAAGTACTTAGTAATGCAACCGGAATGATAGACAGCATTATCAATACATTCTTCGCTGTCAAGTATTTTGATGATTCTTTGATCAATTTTCGGAAAACAGCTGATTCCTGTAGGTTATTCCGACGATCATTTGATTCAATTTCTTTCAGTTTTCTACCTTTTTTTAAAGTTTTCTTTTCACAGAGAAAACATACTTCCCAATTTAACAGTTGTTTAATACTATAATCTGGCACAAATGATTCTGTTATACATGTAGTATGCCCCGGTTCAACTGCAGTGGGTTTTGGCATAGAATAACTGCAATTACGCCTGCTTGTGTATGATTTGTAACAAGCGCGATGGTACAAAATTATTAAATCTTCACAGCGAATACAATCTAAACTAGAAACATCCTGCAGATTTCTAACATAAACATCATCTTTCCCATCTTCGCTAGCCAAGGATTACGATCTGCTCTACTCATCTTCACCCTTGACATCGCTAGACGGATTTTCGAGGTCACACGGTGACGGTTTATATGTAATGCAGTTAGTGGTAGTGCAACCAATCAGAACGGGCTTTACAAAAAGCACATGTTCTGTAGCAAAAATGTCAACAAAATAAAAATGAGAAAAATCGTCAGTCCGGCACGATTTTGATAGTATAAAAAAGTTTGTACGATTAGCCGCTACACTATTCGTACAAAAAGTTTGTACGAGGAGACACTGCCAATTATAATCTTGAGTCAATTTTCAGGGCATTCAAACGAAAGGAAATGAAAGCCTCGCGTCGATTGGCTGAAAATGACATCACTACAAGGGGCGTAACTGTCAAAATCCAGCAGGTGGTAGTGCGCGGGAATTACGAAAATCCGTCTAATGATGCCAAGGGTGAAGATGAGTAGAGCGGATCGTAACCCTTGGCTAGCGAAGATGCATCTTTCCTGGCTTCCAGTGCTTCGATAAAGCTATTTTTGCTAATATTTCGCAATTTGTCCCAATTCACTTCATTTCGACTTCTGTTAGGACTAGACGGACAAAGTTTTACCCGGCTGTGAAACTGAGCCATTTCCGGACTTATAGCGTATCCTGCAGGATTGGTCCGTGTATTAGAAACACATGAATTAAACAAATTTTAAAAACAGTAAAACCAATCAACGGCCGACATAAAAATTCATGTTTTTAAAACATAAAAACCACAAACAATTCTACTGATCAATTAAAACCAATATATCTGCCATAAAAGAAGAGAAAATACTAAATGCATTGAGACAGAGATCGTGCTAGTTAATGACCGGGGAGCGACACATCATTAACAAAAACAGGTACATGACAATCCGTGTATGACAAAGAGGAAATTTACACTGTTATTTGAGTTTATATTTTGCCAATTTCTCAACAAACGCTGACATTTAGATTATGATTTTTGGCACACATGTACATTTCATCAATATGTTTTCTTCAAAATCAAAGTACATTTATAATGTAGTGTAATTACTTTGCTTTTGTTGAAAATACGGTTAATTTGGGGTCAAATTTGAGGCTTAAAAAAAGGCTGCTATACTCTTTCAAAAATCAATTATTTACATCCCGTTTTTATTTTAATTATATCTTTGATACATTATCTCTTATGTATAAACCTTTGTAGCTATTTAGATAGCGAAGAATATTTTTATTTTTCATCCTGGAAATACCATGTACAATGTGTCATCTGAGGGTACCTTTGAAAAGCGTGAAATAAAAAAAATCGTGACCACAGAAACTTACGACGACAATTAAAAATACAAAATGTAATCATTTTTCTAGCGCTCAAAACCAATATTAGCCGTGTGTAATTCCGTTAACCCAAACTCGATAACTAAACGTCTTTTTTTAACACTGGGCACACTACTTTTAACCAAGCTATACGTCATGTTAATTTCAAGAAGACATTTGTATGTAATCTATCTCACTCAATCATCGTTAATCGTAGCCGATTTTGGCTGTCCTGTTTGGGACATTAGGATTATTCGTCCCCGACTAAGGTTACCTTTGTGTATCCTCATGGAGCACAAACTTTCACATTTGGTTTTTAGTGAAGTTCATGTTGTTCGGTCTTTAGTTGTCTCTGGAGTGTTTTATCTACAATGGTTTGTCTTTTTGTCCGTTTTCTTTTGGCCAATGTATTGTTTACCTTTCTTCCCATTATTCAAGTTTCAAACTTGTCTATGCCTGCGAAAGATTAACCTTAGTTTTAATAAAGGACGAAGTCCTTTTACCTGTAGGCTGTACGAATTTTCCTCCTATGTATCTATTCATAGCCAAATATCTTTTCACCGGAAGTCTTACAAATAGATCAATTGATATTTAGAAACGCAAAAAATATATATTTCAATGAAAAATTCCCATTTCTTTGATTATTTACTCTATGCAAAATCGAAATAAACTTGAAATAAAATTCTAATTAAAAAATCTCTTCCTACGAGATTCTCGGCAGAAGAGCAGCGTAGGTAAAATGAACAGAACAGCCATAAGTCAAAGAGAGATAACTCCAGCCAAATAATTAAAAAAGAACTTTAAAAAGTACTTGAAAAAATAATAATACATTCCCCTCTCACGCCTCCCTCTTAAAATTATAGGACTTCGTCCTTCAAACAGGCTGTGTCTATCTCATATTAAGTTGACGGATTGAGATCTAGTTGACGCGGCTCCTATTTTCACCGACAAGTTTGGCCATCCGAAAATAAGCGATAGTACAATAAATTGTAAAAGCCCACACATCATTAGCACCAATCAACACCAAATTCGTATATGACGTACGAACTAAATGAAAGTCGGTTGTTGAATTTAAACGTAGTGAGTCTTACACAGACTTCACAAACAGGTTTATAATGGAGTATCTCTGTGCAAGAATTGTGAAATGGAAAAGAAAAAAGACAACACACAAGTATACTCGGATTGACGAGTTTTCATTGCAATTATTTGACGACATTTATGAAAATGAATTTGAACTGGCTAACATTCTCATCGATGATGGTAAGATGGATGTCAATATAAAGAAGGACTGTGGGGATACTCCACTCATAGCCACATGTCAGCAGACCACATTACAAAATGAAGAAGAGGCTGTCAAGTTTATTCACTACTTATGGCAGAGTGGTTCTAAGTTTCACACATCCGATAATCTTGGAAAGACAGCCATGGATTATGCAAAGGGTAATGGCTTGATGAAGATTGTACAAACTCTGCTTTATATTCACTGGAATATTCTCTATGACAATTTATACAATGTTTGATTTAAAGGTACGATACTCTTTGTGGTAGACAATTCTAAATGTACTGCCAAAAAGAAGTAGGCTATAGTCACTTACTTGAGTTACTTTATAATGAACAGAAATTCTTCTTGTCTTCTTCCAATGTTTTTATAAAGGTATATACTTACTTGGGTTACTTTATAATGAACAGAAATTCTTCTTGTCTTCTTCCAATGTTTTAATAAAGGTATATACTTACTTGGGTTACTTTATAATGAACAGAAATTCTTCTTGTCTTCTTCCAATGTTTTTATAAAGGTATATACTTACTTGGGTTACTTTATAATGAACAGAAATTCTTCTTGTCTTCTTCCAATGTTTTCATAAAGGTATATACTTACTTGGGTTACTTTATAATGAACAGAAATTCTTCTTGTCTTCTTCCAATGTTTTCTAAAAGGGCATAGAATATATAATAAGCCCAGTCCAGATCTAGAAATCTCCAATTTTAAAATGTTTTGCATCCCCTCTAGTATCAGAATATACTCCTAATAATTTGAGAAATGAATCAAATTTTACTCAACCCAATATTAGATTAAATATACAGTAACACCTGTATTAAGAGGTCATCTTTGTGACAAGGAAAAAGTGGCCTTATAAGACAGGTGACCTCTTAAAAGAAGTTCAGTTTGTATGACATTTCTATGACAGGACAAGAAAAAGGTCAATGACTTTTAAATGCAGATGGCGTGCTTAATGATCTTTAATAACTGGCCGAATGGGAAGGTTTAACTCTATATTAGTAATCAACGTTTCATCAGCCATACTTGAAATGTTGAATAGGTTAGACATGGGACTGAGGAAATGTCAGTCAACTGAATCTTTTAATGTTCAATTTGTAATTATAGTAACATCAGCATGGAAAGTCCCCACATCAATACCTCTTTGGCATCAATTGACTCTATATTAGTAATCAACGTTTCACGAGCCATACTTGAGATGTTGAATAGGTTAGATATTAGTTAGACTGAGGGAGTGTCAGTCTACAGAATATATTAATGTTCAAGCAAAAATACAGAATCGTTATCATATTAAGTCCCCATCCCAATACATATTTGGCAACACCATTTGTTTTAGCATAATACATTCTCGTTTAAGATATCAATGTAGTTCATGTAAATATTATCTTTACTTAAAGTCTATAATAATAGTAAGTCATTTGTTTGTGGCGCCCTACTGAAAATGCTGTTATATAATTTACACAGACAAATATATCTTTTGTCATTTAAACTTATCATGTGAACCCATTACTTTATGATTAAGCTTACCAGTTGCTCGCCCATGGTCGGTGGTTCTCTCCGGGTACTCGGCTTCTTCCACCACTAAAACTGATCGCCATGATATAGCTGAAATATTGCTGAATGTGGCGTTAAACATCAAAAAATCAAATCAAATCAAGCAAACCCATTACTTTATATATTCTCCTATTCGGGAAAACATTCACGATACTGAGTTGAATTATCAGAGTTTTACTCTAATTTAAATATTTGTAACGGAATGGGGCGGTTTTTCTATTGAATAATTCCTGTATGAACTAGGTTACAACACGTGCTTTCCATTCCCGTATTTTCGTATACTTCTCTCTTTTTGTAATTAGACTTAATAAATCTTGTGTACAATAAACCGAGAAATCTCTCTCTAATCATAAATAAGGCTTAATACAAAAAAAAAAAATACAAAAATAACTTACATCTAAAACACAAATAGTATTCTTTATAACAAAAATGTACATACTGATGAACAGAATCAAAAGATGTATTCGAATTGTTAGAAAACCAATTGTTTCTGTTTTTCATTAATTTCAATATTGTTTATGTCTATATACTTTGTTGTATTAATTAATTAAATGTTTGTTTTTGTATGTTACATGTCATATCATGTATTATTTTGAATGTAATGAAGAAGACATTTCTAAGTTGTATAACTGATGTTGGATCCTTTAGTTGTTATGAGAATAAAGTATTTTTAATGGAAATGTTTTGTTCTGTAATGTGTGGTCATTCTTGCAACCTGTTTATTTACAAGATGATTATATCGAAATACAGAGACAAGGGAAGGTGAGAGATAAGAAAAGTGTGAAGATACGAAAATTTTATTCATAAACCATAAATCAAAAAGAGCACGGACAATGTAACGGCCAAGGGAACAAATACAAAGAGGCAAATGATAACCTACAACACACTACACATTATTTAAACACGGTATTCAGTCAAAGCATAAGTGCAACAAATACAGATAAAGTCGTTATAGCTTTGTATCAAAATGAAAGTGTGAAAAGTTGAATATTTTATAATTTTAGATTAACGTTTTAGGGAGGAACTGACTAAAGTAATGTCCTTGGAGAATAAGCTTAGAAAGCCCACTCAAGGTCAGATGCCTGCAGCAGTTGTGGATGAACTAGCGGTCCAACCACCTCAAGAACCAGAGAATGTTGCTGACGACCATCGGGAGCAGATTATCAATAACCTGTCCGACGAAGATATTCCTCTGCCGGCTGCGCCTCAAATTCCCGGACAAAATACCCCAAAGCCTTCAACTTCATCTGCATCTGAGAGAAAAAGACAGATCGACAATGAGTTACAAAACATCGAAGCTCCAAAGGCAAAGAAACCCAAATCAGCGTCTCTTATAGACACAATTAAGCAAAATCACATGGATTACAGAAAATTCATAACAAAAAAAGAAATGCTCAAGATCCTAAGGGCAATTGGAATAAGTTCTTCTTCGGAATCGGAAGATGAGTGAAATAATTCAAATCTTATAAAAATGTTAACACAGTATAAATTAGTTTGTTGAATGAATATGACTGCCCAACAATTAATATTTATTTCCATATGAATTAGTTCTTCCTTGTAATGCACGAGCGGTGGTTGAGTTTTGATTTGTGATGTTTCATTTTTATCATGCAATGGCTACATGTATATATGACAGTCAGTTTTACTAGTGGAGGAAGCCGGAGTGCCCGGAGTAAAAAATCGTCCTTCGACGAGTAACTGACAAACTATATCACATAAGATAAGCACGGGTCGTCATAGTGTATGACGTTTCTCTATCATAATTTCAGCTCCAAGTTTTCAAGGGACAGATCATTTTATTTTCATGGGGATTTGTTCTTTGAAACAAAATGGCGTGGTTGTGAATTTTTCATGAAAATAAACTGACTAAGTTGCACATGAACAAAATTTTATCCAAAACATTTTTCTATCAAAGCGTCTGGCAGATTGATTGATTGATTGGTGGTGTTTAACATAATTTTTAACACGTAATGGCTATATATATGATGGTCAGTTTTAGTGGCGGAGTGGTCGGAGTGAAGCACCGACCTACGGCGAGTAACTGACAAACTCTACCATATAAAATACGGGCGACGATGCATCACAGTAACCTTTTAGAGAAAACCACTGGAGAGTGACCAGAGCAAGTCCCCTCTTAGTCAGTTAGCTCCCCGCCCCTCACATTCAAAAGTGCTAGATCCGCTTCTTTTAGGTAGTTGAGCATTTTTATAACAATACAGAATTATAGAATTTATTTAGCCTGAAATATTATACATGTGAAATAATCCAAAATGCATCCGAGTACACACGTCGTATATATTCGGTTTTATCTTTTACGTTTTGAAATGTTCCCTACTATGAATTTACCTCTACGAGTATAACTTCGTGTATGACTACGACTATGAGTATGCCTATAATAGTTTTCGAAAAAGTCTAATTGTAACATAACGTGTATATCAGGTATCCTATGACCCCTTATGCACGACTTTCGCTCGTCAAATTTGAACAGGACATCAAGTTCATTGGGGATAAACTTATGCAATTGTCAATGAGAAGAATTTGTTTTCATATTTTTCAAACTACACAAAGAAAGTATATTTTGTTTTATTGATTATATAAAACGAAAATTTAAATAACAATTCCATCAATATCAACAAAACAGAAAATCACCTCTCATCTTAACTCATTGAACACAAAACACCCACAACATATGACACTGAAAATCTAGGACCTGGCTTGTGACAGATACAAAACGGAGAATGGTAAGTGGACGAATGGTTTGGTTGGTTTTGGGTTTTTTGGTGTTTAACACCACTTTCAAAAATATTTCAGATATACCGTGGCGGTAAGTTTTAACCAGTAAATCATCGACCTGCCGCCGCCAGTCACTGACAAACAGTGACGAATGTAATAAGGTAATAATTATATATACACTTGTACATTATGTCTGACGGACATGGTTGCACTCCTTGATTTTGTTGAATATAAGAAGTTCGTGTTGTCCTGTTCATTTTTCACAGACATTCATTAGCTTCATACAACAGGTACATTGTATTTCGAAATTGAGCTTACTTATCGCCCTGTATGACCCTGTATTACATGTTCTTATCAATAACCGCCACCACTTATTGTGTTCTGAATACATAACTACAAGGCATACAGATTTATGGTTAGTACATTTTGATTATTGATTAAAATGGTCAGAAACCATCTTATCTAGTTGTACCCGATTTCACTGTGAATAGTGAATATGTTCTAGTTCGTTGTTCGGCGGTGTTTGGGGAATTTTTTTTTATATTTTTTATGGTGGAGGGGGGGTGGAAGCGAACGTGAGGAAGTTTTCTTATTTTTTTAATTGCTTGTTTAATTTCCGTTGCATATTCAATTATACAAAAGGCCCCATCAGTGTTGTAAATTTTAGCGAGATCTCATGGAGCGTGGCGGATCGCGAGTTCGATCGCCTGTTCGGTCAAATACAAGTTTATGAAGACGGTATTTGTTGCAGTGAGCCAGTAAGATAAAAATCCAGCTAAGCGTAATGGTCTACTACAAATTGTACACCACCTTCATCTCATTGAATGTAGCTTGATGGCGCCATGATGTAACTGAATTATTTTGGTATTAAGCAACAAATATACACTCACATCGATTATCAAAACGGTGGATAATTTCTTATAGTCGATCTAACCCCGCCTATTCCCAAAACAGACTTATTTCTTTGACTGGTTTATGTTCAATGATTTGAGGTGTGAGATGCTTATTTGCTCTCTCTCTCTCTCTCTCTCTCTCTCTCTCTCTCTCTCTCTATTTATCTCTCTCTCTCTCTTTCTCTCTCTCTCACACACACACACACACACACAAACCACTCTGTTTTAGCACATTTATTATATGTTCATCAAAGTATGGACGAGACTGTTATATTTGTATTTATTTGAATCGCTGATTTTGCATAGACGACTTGACCTTTGCACGACATGTTAATGTACAGATAGGAAATACGACACATGGCTGCAAGGATAGTGGTCAACTGTATTAAAATAAAAAACAAAAAATACCACATTGTCGAAACATTCAATAGAAAAATGGTAGAAAGAGATACCCCTAACAAACAAATACATGACCGCTCATCTTCCTGGTACAGCTACAGGTACTTCCATAAAATGTGGCTGGTTTAATCTTCTGTTATGGGCTCACCTCCCCCCCCCCCCCCCCCCCCATTTCTTAGTCATATTATGCGCTCATATAAGTGTTTTCTACAAAAAAGCATCTGAAATAAAACATGTTAATTTTGCTGTAGATATATTGGTATATCATGAATTAAAAAATGTGGTACAAAATCTATTTTAATTGAGAAAGTTAAAATAATGTATTTGTAAATGAAATTATATACTTTAGTGTTGTAATTCAATCACTCGGAAGTCTGGGCCAAGGTGATATATGTTAAGAGGCAGAATAAGACAATACAGAAATGAAAAAAATATATAAGTTAATATTATGAAATGTTGGACTATAAAATTTTCCCAAAATTCTTTTTGAATCCGGTTTGCATATCTTTATCAACAGAAATGTTTTTTTTTAAATCAAATGTAAAGATATATAATATGGTCACCCGTGTATAACATATTGCCGTCTTATAGTCTTTTTCTTTGATGGGGAAAAATAAAAGAGTTTGTATCTCATAATAACTTAGGTCCTGAAAGTCGTTCATAAAGTCAACAATTGGATGGATAACATAAATTATTTCATAAAACATATGACCTAAAATGAAGTCATGGAACTTTATAGAATACTAATGGAGCGAAATGACAGTCATCGTATCGTGCTCTATCACATAGCATGCTAAATGTAATTAAAATTTATCTATGTTACAAGATTAGCATAATCACATACATATTTTAAATAATGTTTGGTTCACCTGACTCAATGGGTCATGTCGGTCATCGACATCAGTGTCGTCTGTAGGTTGTACGTAAACTTCAATCTTCTCTTCTGAAACCTACAAGATAGTGGAATGTTTAATAAGTAATTGAATGAAAAAAATGTCTCGCAAAATTTGAGACCAGATTGCAAGGAACAGTATTTACCTAATACCGTATTCATAGCATATGTCGTGCTGTCTTAATCCTTTGATTTTATTGGTATAAACATATTTTATTGGTATAACTGACATATATAAACAGAACAATAGCAATTATACAATAGGATTCAGAAACAAGCAAATGATTTTATTGCTCCCACACACATTTATATTATTTGTTTTTTTCAATCTTTTGACTTTGAGCGTACCTGACGTTACTCCGGGATGTTTTTCAATCTTTTGACTTTGAGCGTACCTGACGTTACTCCAGGATGTTTTTCAATCTTTTGACTTTGAGGGTATCTGACGTTACTCCAGGATGTTTTTCAATCTTTTGACTTTGAGCGTACCTGACGTTACTCCGGGATGTTTTTCAATCTTTTGAATTTGAACGTACCTGACGTTACTCCAGGATGTTTTTCAATCTTTTGACTTTGATCGTACCTGATGTTACTCCGGGATGTTTTTCAATCTGTTGACTGAGCGTGCC
Organism: Bathymodiolus septemdierum; assembly: GCA_963383655.1. Classification (NCBI taxonomy): domain Eukaryota; kingdom Metazoa; phylum Mollusca; class Bivalvia; order Mytilida; family Modiolidae; genus Bathymodiolus; species Bathymodiolus septemdierum. Next base: position 80,185,268 of record OY726525.1, on the reverse strand, counting down.
TGACGTTACTCCAGGATGTGTTTCAATCTTATAACTTTGAGCCTACCTGACGTTACTCCAGAATGTTTTTCAATCTTTGGACTTTGAGCGTACCTGATGTTACTCCGGGATGTTTTTCAATCGTTTGACTTTGAGCGTACCTGACGTTACTCCAGGATGTTTTTCAATCTTTTGACTTTGAGCGTACCTGACGTTACTCCGGGATGTTTTTCAATCTTTTTACTTTGAGCGTACCTGACGTTACTCCAGGATGTTTTTCAATATTTTTACCTTGAGCGTACCTGACGTTACTCCGGGATGTTTTTCAATCTTTTGAATTTGAACGTACCTGACGTTACTCCAGGATGTTTTTCAATCTTTTGACTTTGATCGTACCTGATGTTACTCCGGGATGTTTTTCAATCTGTTGACTGAGCGTGCCTGACGTTACTCCAGGATGTTTTTCAATCTTATAACTTTGAGCCTACCTGACGTTACTCCAGAATGTTTTTCAATCTTTTGACTTTGAGCGTACCTGATGTTACTCCGGGATGTTTTTCAATCGTTTGACTTTGAGCGTACCTGACGTTACTCCAGGATGTTTTTCAATCTTTTGACTTTGAGCGTACCTGACGTTACTCCGGGATGTTTTTTCAATCTTTTTACTTTGAGCGTACCTGACGTTACTCCAGGATGTTTTTCAATATTTTTACCTTGAGCGTACCTGACGTTACTCCAGGATGTTTTACAATCTTTTGACTTTGAGCGTACCTGATGTTACTCCGGGATGTTTTTCAATCTGTTGACTGAGCGTACCTGACGTTACTCCAGGATGTTTTTCAATCTTTTTAACTTTGAGCGTACCTGACGTTACTCCAGGATATTTTTCAATCTTTTGACTTTGAGCGTATATGACGTTACTCCAGGATATTTTTCAATCCTTTGTCTTTGAGCGTACCTGACGTTACTCCAGGATGTTTTTCAATCTTCTCACTTTGAGCGTACCTGACGTTACTCCAGGATGTTTTTCAATCTTTTGACTTAGAGCGTACCTGACGTTATGTTTTTCAATCTTTTGACTTTGAGAGCATTTCACAATCATTGCCGGTAGAGAGTGATACCGATCCGGAAGATGAAGACCATGCTAAAAGTGCAAACTGTAGGAGGTATATATTATAACATTTTGTTTATAATCAAAGTTGATTAACACTATAAAACGAACGAGTGTTGATATATTAAAACGTAAAGAACATTAAATCGAATATAATTTAAATACACATTTTTTATATACTCTTGTTAGAAATAACAACAAACGTTTAATGGTTGCGTGACGTGATACTATCAATGTCAAGATCGGTTGTTTTTATCTTAATTGATGATCCCTGTTATTTTAAAGCAAAACGATGCAAATTACGACAAACCAATCATAGAAGTATTTAATGGTTACCTTTAAAAAGGTAACAAATGTATTAATTTATTGCAAAATAGTATTTGTACGTTGTCATTTAATGAATTTTATTTCTGTACTTAGATTAATTAAACGACATAACCCCACTTTGAGGATTGATTTTTTATTCGAGTGATAGCGGTACAATTCTCATCATGAATTTGAAATGCGTGAAATGAACAAAATGGAAAAAAATCAGAAATAGTACGCTGTCAATATAGTTCCAAAATCCAATAGAAAAATCGTAGAAAGAAATAAAATTGATCCACCAACACATGAATACAAGACCGCTCACTTTCCTGGCTTGGTATGGGCAATTCAATAAACCATGTTTATCTTGTGTTTAATACGCTGACATATTTCGTCATTACGCGGTTGGTAGCTCTTATTTATACAGACCAAGTTCTTATCATCTTTTCTAACTAACAATAGTTACATTTGTTGATTGTTCATTACTTAAAAACGGAAGCTAGGAAAAATGTAGTTAAACAAGAACTAAGAACGAAAACAAACGTCAGACATATTGATAACTATTTCCGTACATAGTCAGCGTAATAGTATGAAAGCCCCTAAGCTTACTTTTATTTCCGATTGTCCAATATAAGGGAAAACAAACGAAGCAATGCTCAACAAAAATTTACACAGAAAACTAAGGATAGAGCAACACAAACCGCTCTAATACAGATGTGTGCTAAAGTGGACATAAAAAGTAGTCAATTCCTACTCCACTAGTAACATACATCACGAAGGTAATACTACTGATCTAGATAATACTATAGATCTAGATAATACTATAGATCTAGAAAATACTATAGATCTAGGTAATACTATAGATCTAGATAATACTATAGATCTGGGTAATACTATAGATCTAGGTAATACTATAGATCTAGGTAATACTATAGATCTAGGTAATACTATAGATCTAGGTAATACCATAGATCTAGATAATACTATAAATATAGGTAATACTATAGATCTAGGTAATACTACAGATCTAGGTAATATTATCTATATAGGTAATAATACAGATCTAGGTAATACTATAGATCTAGGTAATACTACAGATCTAGGTAACACTACAGATCTAGGTAATACTATAGATCTAGGTAATACCATAGATCTAGATCATACTATAAATATAGGTAATACTATAGATCTAGGTAATACTACAGATCTAGGTAATACTACAGATCTAGGTAATACTATAGATCTAGGTAATACTATATATATAGGTAATAATACAGATCTAGGTAATACTATAGATCTAGGTAATACTACAAATCTAGGTAATACTATAGATCTAGGTAATACTACAAATCTAGGTAATACTATAGATCTAGGTAATACTATAGATCTAGGTAATACTATAGATCTAGGTAATACTATAGATCTAGGTAATACTATAGATCTAGGTAATAGTATAGATCCGGATATGGCATATTATGAGGAAAGATTCAACAGTGATTAAAGTTTCTTTTGATCAGCGGATTTTCTCGTTTTTGAACAACATGTTCATTTGTTTGTTTGTTTGTTTGTTTGATGGTGTTTAACGCCACTTTCAGTCATATCATGGCGACCAGTTTTAGTGCTGGAAGAAGCGGACTACCCGGAGAGAACCACCGACCATGGGCAAGCAACTGGTAAACTTTATCACTTACGGCTAACAACATGCTTAAACTAAAATAGGCCTACTTTATTCCAGCAACTAATAAATGGGGATACTTCGACACTGTGCATAGGTTTTCCCCATTTATATAGGTGAACACTTCCATGTCCGAAGGAAAAATTGTAACTGCGACAAACTGAACACATTCTTGGCCATCTATCACACAGATATGTAAAGATTAACCAAGCTATGATGGCGGCTGAAAGGTTCGAAAACATGATTTCAACTTTATCATCAGAACTGTTGTTTCAGTACTTTTCCTGTTAGCAACAATTCTATATCATGGAAGTCCTGATGGGAAATACAAGCTCTGAAATATCGAAGTCAACTGAGATATATCATCGGGGACTAATATTCTACCAGCATTGTATATTATATACTGTCTTAGAAGACATATGTTTCAAATTGCCAAAATGATGCCATGCATGCCTGTTTGATACTAGTCATGATTATTTGTCCTTTTGAAAATATCATTTTAAAATACCGTCACTGAACACTAGATTCGTTAGTCTCGTATAATCAAGAAACTAAACAGGAAACGTATCATTTATATATCTTATGTTGTCCGTTAGAACATTGATCAATATCCTTGACCATATACATTTTCATCAATGTCTGTTAATCTATATTTATCTTTGTTTTTTATTTGTCTAAGGAGTACAAATTATTTTATCAATGTAGATTCTTGTATATTGTGGAAATCTTGAACATCATTGTATGATGCATTCTCATTGTGTTATTTTTAGATAGCAATAGATGCCACAGCCCTCGTAATTCAATACTGTTATTCTTACATAATCAATATATTGCTTGTTCCTCGTAAATCTTCTGTTTCTACAAATGGAGCAATAACTACTTATATGTACCCGTTCTTATATGTACCCGTTCGGGTTACCTGAGTTGACCCACTGGGTTTTAGAGGGCTTTGTGCTCTTTCTTTAGTTTTCTGTTTAGTGTTTGTCTTTTCGCTCTTTCTGTGGCAATTGTTTTATTTGTTCTTTGATTTACAGCTCCTAATTTCCACTTTGGTGTCCTCAATTATGTTGTCTAGTATATATATGTATGTATATATACTATATAGGTCAAGGTTGACCAAGGAATAACAATATACTTATATCAGCTATGAATTTGTCAGAATGATGTCAACTTGTCTGGCTAGTGTAATCAGGTCAATGTCTTCTACAGTGAAATGAGGTCTGTGCTCAAAAGACTGGGTGATGATTTCCAGGAATTGCACTACAAAGTTAACCAGCGTGTCACCAGGTCGTTTTGCTAAGATCTGCCTTAAATTGTTCAGCACACATCATCACATTTAAACTACTGTCAAACTTGTATTGACGACCCTCTTCGTATAACGACTTCCTTCGTTATCCGACCTTATTTATTCCTCAACAGCATGTTCCCGTGCATTTGACCTTTATATAGCAACCCACTGTCTAACACGACTAACGACCGTGTTCTTTGGGTGAAGTATATATTTAACAACAGACAGATTAACAAATACATGTAAATCAAGACGGAATTGGGATCTCATTAACTGGCTTACATATAACCCTGCCACATCTTTGTGCCTGTCTCAAACCAGGCTCTGAATTGCCAACGTCATATGTGGTGATCATTTAGATGTTCAACGAATATTCCGCGCAACTCAGATTTCATTCTAGGTGAATATTTCATAAGAATATTGTTTTATCAACTGCAGAAGTAATCCATTTGCATAATATTTCAATGGAAATATGAAGCTTTAAATCTACAATTCTATGATGTTAGACAAGTTGAGTTCTGAAGTCTAGTGTCGCAGATTTAAGATCTAAAGTTTGTGTATGGTGTTATAGATAAACAGGGCACCCATCATGACGAAATAATGAGGTATAGGGCAATACATCATGTAGTTTAGAAGAATAGAAATACATTTGTGCTATAGTAAGAAAGATAACTCTTGGTTGCAAGAAAATACAGTTATATCATCAAATGAAATGAAAAAAAAAAGAAATACCACATTATTAACTACATGTATTCGACGTTTTGTATCAAAGAATTATCATTCTATTATAATCTATTGATTGATTTATTGTGCTTAACGACACTTTCATCAATATTCCAACTATATCATGGCGACCAGTTTTAGTGGTGGAGGAAACCGGAGTATCCGGAGAGAACCACCACCATGGGCAAACAACTTGTAAGCTTTATCACTTTCGGCTGTGAGTCGAGTGCACCCTTTTTGTAATTTACAAATTCGGGCGCGAAACTACGCCGTATTGGTGATAGGCTTGTATGAGTTGTTAGGTAATCCAACTTCCTAACTCATTGAGCCAACCGGGCCCCACCATTTTATTATGAAAGATGCGATAATTGCTAGTGATATATCTTTAGTAGGTGTTTAAAATCACATTATATATTAAAGATTTGTATTTGTAAGGTGGGTCAGCGTGGTCGTGGTTTACAACTACCTGTGCAATCAGTCTATTTCACCACTAAATGAAGAGCCACCGCCAGCAGTGAGTTCGAATCCCGTCGATGGCGAGGTGTACTCGATACACCATTATGTGATATAGTTTGTCAGTGACTTGCGGCATGTCGGTGGTTTTCTCCCGGTACTCCTGTTTTCTTCACCAATAAAGCTGACCCCCATGTTATAGCTGAAATATTGCTGAAAGTGGTGTTAAAGATCATGACTATACCCCTAACCCTCTATCTGAAAAAAGGGAAACTTCTTATCATTTGTGCAACTTGCGTGATTGTATGTTTTATATAAGAAACCACAGAGAATGACAAATAAAATACATGTTCAATGGAATACAATCAAAACGTTGATATTAAGAGTAGTACTACGGGTGCCACTAGTAGAGAAGGAACTGTCTACCCATCCAAAGCACCTGAGTTCACTCCTGATGTTAGTGGGCCACTAGTAGAGAAGGAACTTACCAAGAGAAAATGGTAGTATGTTTTCTAGACCTTGCAAATTGCCTTCTTCATCCAGAAACCTTGTCGGATCAAACTTGTAAGAATCCGGAAATATGATCTCATCATTCATAACTGAATCCAAATTAGGAATTGCTACCGCCCCTTTTGGTATTCTGTAACCTCCTACTTTTACGTCATCAGACGCAGTGGGTGGGAGTGACATAGGTAATATATTGCCAAGTCTTTGTGACTCAGCCATTACTGCTTCGCAGTATGGAAAGTGTGACTTCTCCGATAGCTGTGGTGGACAATCTTCTGATGTAATTTCTGTAAGTTCGATTCTAATGTTTTCCTGGACTTTTGGATGATTGGCTTAGGAATAGCAACGCCCATTGGATAGTTGTAGCAGTGGTTTCTGTTCCAGCAATCAGTAAATCCAAAACAACATATATGAGGTTGTCTTCTGCAAAAGAATGAATGTGCACAATGTTATTTAAGAAAGGTTCAAGGGCCCCGGTGGCTCAATGACTTAGGTAGTTGGATTACCTAACAACTCATACAAGCCTATCAAAAATATGACGTGCGTTAGCACCCGGCTTTGTAAATTACAAAACGGGTGCACTCGACTCGTAGGCTCAAGTGATAACGTCTACCAGTTGCTTACACATGGTCGGTGGTTCTCTCCGGGTACTCCGGCTTTATCCACCACTAAAACTGGTCGGCATTATATAACTGAAATATTGCTGAAAGTGGCGTTAAACACCTAAATCAAATCTTACCAAAAACTGTGGGTACACTCATGTGATCCGGAAGAGCAATGTGTATATGTTCCACTAGTGGCACCTGACGATATAGCAGCTTAAATGTATGAGAATATTACTGTATCGATACGGCCTTAATAAATTAAAACAGATATGGTTTGTAATTCCACCGATGTCAACAAAAACACTACGACATATGCCGATAGCAGTACAGTTCCTGTTTTGTAGCAATTGTAAAAAGTGGCGGTGTTAAAACCGGTTAATGGGATCTTTCAATGAATGTAAGAGGCAGGAACTACTTACCCTTCGCGAGAACCTGGGTTCACCATCGGATTTTTGGCGGGTCCGTTTTGCTCATTTAATATTTTCTTGGTGTTGTGTGTGTGTTTTTGTCTGTGTCCCGTTTTCTTGTTTACTCAATGTTGCCAGTGTCTCTGGATTGTCCATTCTTGATTGCCCCTTCGGCTTTTTCTAACGTTTATCTATTAAGATATATCAGATTTGAACCTTTTTGCCATGTATGTCAGTATGAACATTTCCATATGTCTTGGAGTAACAAGTGGTATTCATAGATTCAGGGAAAGTTCCTACTTACTGAGCGAGCTGCGAAAAATGGTTTGGTTTATTGTGTGTAACGGCACTTTCAACAATATTTCAGTTATATCGTGACGTCAGTTTTGTTGGTGGAGGAAACCGGATTACCCAGAGAAAACCGCCGGGTTGTCGCAAATCATTGTCGTCTCCAATTAAAAGGACAATTTGTATTAAATAAAGAAAGGTTTTTGCAGAATAAAGATTACTTACCCATAAACAGCGTATACTTTCCATGTTTGTGGTGTTTTATATCTAGTAGATAAGCATCAATAAAGTCTCTAACATCGTCTTCATTCAATGTCGCATTATGTTCGTCGATATATTTCTGGATCCCCTCTCGCACCATTTGGTTGTGATCTGTACACTGCTGTACACGAAACACGTCACCTGGTACAAATCTTTATAATGGAAACAGGTTTACCTTCGGAATGTACTTGTTAATTACCGTCTCCGTAATGGCGAAAACAAAATTATGAAACTTCTCGTCATCGTATTCGAATCTCTTGCCGAAAACAATAGAACATATGGCATTAGCTACAGCTTTGTTAATCAGGCCGTTAATACATACAGGACTTCCCCGTTCATATGCTACAACGCTTACAAAACGCTTGGCTTCATCTGCTATTGTCGATTCCATAGACCTCTTGCCAAATCCAAAACCTCTTAATAAATTTAACGTATACGCTCTTTGCTCTTTCCATGGATGCGCTGCTGCTAATCCTGTTCCAAGAATAAAAATTTATATTTTTTGTTTAGCGCCAAGTTAGCAATTTGTTTTAGCTATATCATGATGAGAACAAGATACATTTTGATGAGATGATGATGTCTTATTTGTACTAGACCAACACACTTATTTGGATCCTCATTACATTATGTAATCCATGCCTATCATCACTAAATTGTGACTACGAATGTCGTTGTATTTATACAGTGTTAGTCCAATGAAACAACCGTTTACGGGTAGATACTGTCGCTCAATATGGATACAGTGTCCTCTTTCTGAACAAACCAGTCGTTGCTTTTATTGCTTAATGCTGTACATGTGTGTTTAGAGGATAACTAGCAAATACCTTTTTCATAATCTTTGGCTTGACGCGACTAGGACTGGAATTCACGATCTACCGCACTCGAGCTGGAATTGTCGTGATTGTGATCGTATGATAATTGGATTTACAACTACCTGTGCAATCAGTGTCTATCACCATTAGTGAGTTCGAATCCCGTTCATGGCGAGGTGTACTATACACAACATTATGTAATAAAGTTTGTTAGTGACTTGCCAACGCTTGGCTTCATCTGCTATCGTTGATTCCATATACGTCTTGCCAAATCCAAAACCTCTCAATAAATTTAACGTAAACGCTCTTTCTTCTTTCCATGGGTGCGCTGCTGCTAATCCAGTTCCAAGAATGAAAATTTATATTTGATATATTGAGTGAGTGATTTTTGTTTTCTCCTGCTACTTCATCTTCATCCACCAATAAAACTGACCACCACAATATAGCTCAAATATTGTTGAAAGTGGCGTCAAATACCATAACCTTAACCCTATCCTCTATACTTCTAAATTATAATTCCCCATTTATTTGTGGGATTAATATCTTTTTTTTTAATTAGAGTTGTCTTTCTTTTGATGGCATTCACACAATTATATTCATATTTTGTTTTAGCTCGTAAAACAAATAATTTAAATATAGCTACCATAGGGAGGTATTTGATATTTTCTTTATTCTGAGCGTAATAAAAAATCCGTAATAATTTGGTTGACACTGTATCAATTGAATACTGTTGTCAGTACATTTACTGCCTATATGGGGATGCCGGTACGGCGTGGGTTCGCGCCCGGCTTTGTAAATTACAAAAAGGGTGTACTCGACTCGCAACCACAAGTGATCAAGTTTACCAGTTACTTGCCCATGTTCGGTGGTTCTCTCCATGTACTCCGGCTTCTTCCACCACTAAAACTGGTCGCAATGATATAGCTGAAATATTGCTGAAAATGGCGTTAATGCACGAATATACAATTACATTATATGACTACTGGACGTATATGAAGTACCCTGGTACCCTGCGTCTTATTTAGAGTAAAGCCAAAAGACACTTAACTAGCATAGACTGTCATGTAGACACCAAATATCAAATTCAACCAAAGCATCCAATGTTTTTGATGTTTTATGTGTAAATTTAACATATTTTGCATACATAATATTGATGTATAATTACAACATTTTGGAGAAATATGATTATTATTCTATTATTGTCTACTCCCGAGGGAACTGTTCTCCTATAGTGTTGTCTGGTGAGGTATAGTGCCTGAGCCAACAGTAAGTCAACATAACTTAGCAGTTAAAATACATTCATTATACCCGCCTTTAACTATTTACGTCTTACAAATCAAGTGACTACTGTACCGCAACGGACCATTAAATTGGTATATGCATAGTTTGAATCTCAATGATCAGTGAACTCGTGATTAAACTATTTACCCCAATATATATCCTGATATTTTTTTTTTAAATATTTATGTCAAAAAATGTGTTACATTTCTATAGTATTAAATTTCTTCCCAGTATAATGTTTACATAAACGTTATAGATATGCAAATTAGCAAAGGCTGTAGTATTGAATTCCTTTCCGCACGGACGATTTGGTAGTTATTATATAAAAACGATTTTAAGTGTACTCGATTAATGCGACGTTCGTTACAAGTTGTAATCATAGGTACCCGATTTGTGGACTCCCCACTTTTTTAAAAAATTTTAATTCATCACTTGTGTTGGACGTTTTCATATAAACAGTGTTGAACAACTTCAAACATTACCAAAAACTCAATTCGAGATCGATATAAGCCCATTTCTAAAAACACAAAAACCCTCGATCCTCCACCCTATAGCCGAAGGAAACCAACATCCCAAGGGTGAACAATTATGATGTTCACCTTAAGAGCAGGCATTAATTGTTTTATTATACTGAAGCTCTATTTTTTTTGGCATCACTCTTATTTCGTTTGATAAATGCGAACATTTATGTAAATGAACAGCCAGAAAGGTTCCATTGGGCACACCAACGGTGGTCATTTTATACATTCTTCCGTCACATACACGTTTTAGATCATGGTCATGTTACCGATTTCGTAGATACTTGGCGATCTAGATCACTGTTCCCCCGGTCATCAGTAAAAAAACTAATGACCGGTGAAATAGAGAAAACAAGGAATTTAGAATTTATTAGTTAAAATATTACACTTGATTTTCTATTAAAAACGATTTTAAGTGTACTCGATTAATGCGACGTTCGTTACAAGTTGTAATCGTAGGTACCCGATTTGTGGACCCCCCACATACACTTTTTCTGATTTTTTAATTCATCACATGTGTGGGACGTTTTCATATAAACAGTGTTGAACAACTTCAAACATTACCAAAAACTCAATCCGAGATCGTTATAAGCCCATTTCTAAAAACACAAAAACACTCGATCATCTACTCTATAGCCCGAAGGAAAACAACATCCCAAGGGTGAACAATTATGATGTTCACATTAAGAGCAGGCATTGATTGTTTTATTATACTGAAGCTCTATTTTTGTTGGCATCATTCTTATTTCGTTTGATAAATGCGAACATTTATGTAAATGAACAGCCAGAATGGTTCCACTGGGCACACCGACGGTGGTCATTTTATACATTCTTCCGTCACGTACACGTTTTAGATCATGGTCATGTTACCGATATCGTAAGCGCTTTGGCGATCTAGATCACTGTTCCCCCGGTCATCAGTAAAAAAAATAATGACCGGTGAAACAGAGAAAACAAGGAATTTAGAATTTATTAGTTAAAATATTACACTTGATTTTCTATTGAAAAAAGATACTGAAGTATAATAATATACACTTATTGACTGGGTATGAGTGTAATATCACTTTTATTGTCCTCAAGGTACCAACTATTTTCCGAGGCAACGCCGAGGAAAATATGTGGTACAGACGGGACATTAAAGTGCTATTACCCGAATATCAAGTCTATAAGTGTTTTATTATACTGAACAACCGTGCAATTCAAAATTCTAAATTAGGTCCTTTTCTGATGGATTTCTAGTCTACTGTATTAATGCTTTTTAAATATAATACATTTTCATATGTGCATTTGAAGAAGAAATTCATTTTTTTCTAAACAAACAAAAACATGTGATTAAAGTGCTATTCACCGGCCGTGAATAGTACTTTTCAAGGTGAAGTGATGATGAGGTCCGCTTTGTACTAGACTCGCATGTGATACATAATATACCGGCGCACACTGGTTAATACGTTAAAACTGCCCGGTATTTTATTCCTAATTAAGCTTGGCTTTCAAAATCATTCAAAAATATGCTTGGTACCGGGGTTTTCTGCCATTTATAATTACTGGTCCATATTTTTAAGAGTCAATAGAATAAACCATGCAATACACAAATAAAATTCATGCAATATAAATTAAAAGAACATGCACACAGCATTACGTATAAAGGGAAATAACTCAGATTCATCCATGCTATTTGTGATAAAATAAATCACTATCAAGTTCAGAATTTCCTTCAATAAGAATAAAAAGCAAATATCAATAAACATTTTGACAATTTAAAGGGTTGGTGTTATGGTATGTATCACCACTTTCAACAATATTTCAGTTATATAGTAGGTCAGTTAGTAGCGGTCAGTTTTATTGGTGGAGGAAACCCCAGTACCAAAAGAAAACCACAGACCTGTCGCAAGTCACTGTCACTGTCAAACGTACTGTACTTTCTAAACAATCGTTCAGTAATTTTCCTTACACAATTGCACTCCATTACCAAATATTGCACAATTTTAAACAGCTCTCACCATTCCCCTGTAGTGCAATTGATTAAACACACTTCCATCTTCCTCCAGTCGTGAAGGTGAGGAATTAGGAAGGCCTCACAAGTGGGACTTTTGTTGATGTTGCCGGCGAAACCGAAATCCTTGTTAGTAATGAAAATGGACGTGGTATTGCATTGACGGATTTGAATAACGATGACCATCTCGATATCATATGTGGTAACTGGGAGGGGAATCATCGCATTTTTCTTCAACTCAAAGCAAAAAGTGCCAGACATTTTCGAAATGTAGCCTCCGCATTCTTTGAACATCCATCGCCAATTCGAACGGTTATAGTTGCGGACTTTGACAACGATATTCAAACTGATATTTTCATGAACAACATTTTGAGAAACAATGATTCTCAATCTAATAATCTTTTCGGTGTTAAAATTTTGACAAATGTAAATATTATAATTGTCGAGCGCGACTGTGGCGAGGCGATTGCAGAAAGATGGTTACGATACAGGTGCAGCTTATACGGATGTTAATGGAGACGGTGTACTGGATGTTTTCATATCACACGAAGAAAGTAGTGAGCAGCCATACTCACCAAATAAGACAAAACTAAAAACAATAACTGGCTTAGGGTTAACGTATTGACCAGATATGGTGCTCCTGTACGTGGAGCACTCGTAACTCTGACTACAAATGTGAGTATCCGCTAATTAACACAGGTTATTGATGGAGGGTCGGAATATTTATGTCAAATGGAACCTGTAGTCCATTTTGGTCTGGGAAAGTATGCCGCTCGATTTATTATCGTTACATGGACAGACGGTGAAAAGTTAACAAAAGTATTAGATTCTAAAAAGGATGCAAACCAACTGATAGTTATAAAACACCGAAACACAACGTCATCGTTTAATTCATAGTCTGCAGAAAGAAATGGAGAAAAAAATAAAAGTAGCAGTTAGAACTACTATAAGAGAAGAACTTTGATTCTGTAGGTCTATTTAAATGAAAGAGAAAATTCATGTTAGCTTGAATGAATAGCATAATTGCCAGCTTTCGGGTTATCGGTTATACGCTATGGTGTTTTCTGTGTCATAGTAGGTAGACGTTTAGTGGGGTTCGTGTGGCTCAATCTTCAGTTTTCTGTCATGGTTGGTAGACTTTTAGTGGGGTTCGTGTGGCTCAATCTTTAGTTTTCTGTGTCATGGTTGGTAGACTTTTAGTGGGGTTCGTGTGGCTCAATCTTTAGTTTTCTGTGTCATGGTAGGTAGACTTTTAGTGGGGTTCGTGTGGCTCAATCTTTAGTTTTCTGTGTCATGGTAGGTAGACATTTAGTGGGGTTCGTGTGGCTCAATCTTTAGTTTGCTGTGTCATGGTAGGTAGACTTTTAGTGGGGTTCGTGTGGTTCAATCTTTAGTTTTCTGTGTCATGGTAGGTAGACTTTTAGTGGGGTTCGTGTGGCTCAATCTTTAGATTTCTGTGTCATGGTTGGTAGACTTTTAGTGGGGTTCGTGTGGCTCAATCTTTAGTTTTCTGTGTCATGGTTGGTAGACTTTCAGTGGGGTTCGTGTGGTTCTATCTTTAGTTTTCTGTCATGGTTGGAAGACTTTTAGTGGGGATCGTGTGGCTCAATCTTTACTTTTGTGTTTCATGGTAGGTAGACTTTTGTGAGGTTCGTGTGGCTCAATTTTTAGTTTTCTGTATCATGGTAGGTAGACTTTTAGTGGGATTCCTTTGGCTCAATCTTTAGATTTGTGTGTCATGGTAGGTAGACTTTTAGTGCGGTTCGTGTGGCTCAATCTTTAGATTTCTGTGTCATGGTAGGTAGACGTTTAGTGGGGTTCGTGTGGCTCAATCTTTAGTTTTCTGTGTCATGGTTGGTAGACTTTTAGTGGGGTTCGTGTGGTTCTATCTTTAGTTTTCTGTGTCATGGTAGGTAGACTTTTTTTGGGTTCGTGTGGCTCAATTTTTAGTTTTCTGTGTCATGGTTGGTAGACTTTTAGTGGGATTCGTGTGGCTCAATCTTTAGTTTTTTGTGTCATGGTAGGGAGGCTTTTAGTGGGGTTCCTGTGACTCAATCTTTAGTTTTCTGTGTCATGGTTGGTAGACTTTTAGCGGGGTTCGTGTGGCTCAATCTTTAGTTTTCTGTGTCATGGTTGGTAGACTTTTAGTGTGATTCGTGTGGCTCAATCTTTAGATTTCTGTGTCATGGTAGGTAGACTTTTAATGCGGTTCGTGTGGCTCAATCTTTAGTTTTCTGTGTCATGGTTGGTAGACTTTTAGTGGGGTTCGTGTGGTTCTATCTTTAGATTTCTGTGTCATGGTAGGTAGACTTTTGTTGGGTTCGTGTGGCTCAATTTTTAGTTTTCTGTGTCATGGTAGGTAGACTTTTAGTGGGATTCGTGTGGCTCAATCTTTAGTTTTCTGTGTTATGGTAGGGAGGCCTTTAGTGGGGTTCCTGTGACTCAATCTTTAGTTTTCTGTGTAATGGTTGGTAGACTTTTAGTGGGGTTCGTGTGACTCAATCTTTAGTTTTCTGTGTCATGGTAGGTAGACTTTTAGTGGGGTTCGTGTGGCTCAATCTTTAGTTTTCTGTGTCATGGTAGGTAGACATTTAGTGGGGTTCGTGTGGCTCAATCTTTAGATTTCTGTGTCATGGTAGGTAGACTTTTAGTGGGGTTCGTTTGGTTCAATCTTTAGTTTTCTGTGTCATGGTAGGTAGACTTTTAGTGGGGTTCGTGTGGCTCAATCTTTAGATTTCTGTGTCATGGTTGGTAGACTTTTAGTGGGGTTCGTGTGGCTCAATCTTTAGTTTTCTGTGTCATGGTTGGTAGACTTTCAGTGGGGTTCGTGTGGTTCTATCTTTAGTTTTCTGTCATGGTTGGTAGACTTTTAGTGGGGTTCGTGTGGCTCAATCTTTACTTTTGTGTTTCATGGTAGGTAGACTTTTGTGAGGTTCGTGTGGCTCAATTTTTAGTTTTCTGTATCATGGTTGGTAGACTTTTAGTGGGATTCCTTTGGCTCAATCTTTAGATTTGTGTGTCATGGTAGGTAGACTTTTAGTGCGGTTCGTGTGGCTCAATCTTTAGATTTCTGTGTCATGGTAGGTAGACTTTTGTTGGGTTCGTGTGGCTCAATTTTTAGTTTTCTGTGTCATGGTAGGTAGACTTTTAGTGGGATTCGTGTGGCTCAATCTTTAGTTTTTTGTGTCATGGTAGGGAGGCTTTTAGTGGGGCTCCTGTGACTCAATCTTTAGTTTTCTGTGTCATGGTTGGTAGACTTTTAGTGGGGTTCGTGTGGCTCAATCTTTAGTTTTCTGTGTCATGGTTGGTAGACTTTTAGTGTGATTCGTGTGGCTCAATCTTTAGATTTCTGTGTCATGGTAGGTAGACTTTTAGTGCGGTTCGTGTGGCTCAATCTTTAGTTTTCTGTGTCATGGTTGGTAGACTTTTAGTGGGGTTCGTGTGGTTCTATCTTTAGATTTCTGTGTCATGGTAGGTAGACTTTTGTTGGGTTCGTGTGGCTCAATTTTTAGTTTTCTGTGTCATGGTTGGTAGACTTTTAGTGGGATTCGTGTGGCTCAATCTTTAGTTTTCTGTGTCATGGTAGGGAGGCCTTTAGTGGGGTTCCTGTGACTCAATCTTTAGTTTTCTGTGTCATGGTTGGTAGACTTTTAGTGGGGTTCGTGTGGCTCAATCTTTAGATTTCTGTGTCATGGTAGGTAGAATATTAGTGGGGTTTGCTTGGCTCAATCTTTAGTTTTCTGTGTCATGGTTGGTAGACTTTTAGTCCATCGGTTCGTGTGGCTCAATCTTGATTTTTCTGTGTCATGGTAGGTAAACTTTTAGTGCGGTTCGCTTGGCTCAATCTTTAGTTTTCTGTGTCATGGTTGGTAGACTTTTAGTGGGATTCGTGTGGCTCTATCTTTAGTTTTTTGTGTCATGGTAGGGAGGCTTTTAGTTGGGTTCCTGTGACTCAATCTTTAGTTTTCTGTGTCATGGTTGGTAGACTTTTAGTGGGGTTCGTGTGGCTCAATCTTTAGTTTTCTGTGTCATGGTAGGTAGACTTTTAGTGGGGTTCGTGTGACTCTATCTTTAGTTTTCTGTGTCATGGTTGGTAGACTTTTAGTGGGGTTCGTGTGACTCAATCTTTAGTTTTCTGTGTCATGGTTGGTAGACTTTTAGTGGGGTTCGTGTAGCTCAATCGTTAGTTTTCTGTGTCATGGTAGGTAGACTTTTAGTGGGGTTCGTGTGAATAAATCTTTAGTTTTCTGTGTCATGGTAGGTAGACATTTAGTGGGGTTCGTGTGGCTCAATCTTTAGATTTCTGTGTCATGGTTGGTAGACTTTTAGTGTGATTCGTGTGGCTCAATCTTTAGATTTCTGTGTAATGGTTGGTAGACTTTTAGTGGGGTTCGTGTGGCTCAATCTTTAGTTTTCTGTGTCATGGTAGGTAGACTTTTAGTGGGGTTCGTGTGGCTCAATCTTTAGTTTTCTGTGTCATGGTAGGTAGACATTTAGTGGGGTTCGTGTGGCTCAATCTTTAGATTTCTGTGTCATGGTAGGTAGACTTTTAGTGGGGTTCGTTTGGTTCAATCTTTAGTTTTCTGTGTCATGGTAGGTAGACTTTTAGTGGGGTTCGTGTGGCTCAATCTTTAGATTTCTGTGTCATGGTTGGTAGACTTTTAGTGGGGTTCGTGTGGCTCAATCTTTAGTTTTCTGTGTCATGGTTGGTAGACTTTCAGTGGGGTTCGTGTGGTTCTATCTTTAGTTTTCTGTCATGGTTGGAAGACTTTTAGTGGGGTTCGTGTGGCTCAATCTTTACTTTTGTGTTTCATGGTAGGTAGACTTTTGTGAGGTTCGTGTGGCTCAATTTTTAGTTTTCTGTATCATGGTTGGTAGACTTTTAGTGGGATTCCTTTGGCTCAATCTTTAGATTTGTGTGTCATGGTAGGTAGACTTTTAGTGCGGTTCGTGTGGCTCAATCTTTAGATTTCTGTGTCATGGTAGGTAGACTTTTGTTGGGTTCGTGTGGCTCAATTTTTAGTTTTCTGTGTCATGGTAGGTAGACTTTTAGTGGGATTCGTGTGGCTCAATCTTTAGTTTTTTGTGTCATGGTAGGGAGGCTTTTAGTGGGGTTCCTGTGACTCAATCTTTAGTTTTCTGTGTCATGGTTGGTAGACTTTTAGTGGGGTTCGTGTGGCTCAATCTTTAGTTTTCTGTGTCATGGTTGGTAGACTTTTAGTGTGATTCGTGTGGCTCAATCTTTAGATTTCTGTGTCATGGTAGGTAGACTTTTAGTGCGGTTCGTGTGGCTCAATCTTTAGTTTTCTGTGTCATGGTTGGTAGACTTTTAGTGGGGTTCGTGTGGTTCTATCTTTAGATTTCTGTGTCATGGTAGGTAGACTTTTGTTGGGTTCGTGTGGCTCAATTTTTAGCTTTCTGTGTCATGGTTGGTAGACTTTTAGTGGGATTCGTGTGGCTCAATCTTTAGTTTTCTGTGTCATGGTAGGGAGGCCTTTAGTGGGGTTCCTGTGACTCAATCTTTAGTTTTCTGTGTCATGGTTGGTAGACTTTTAGTGGGGTTCGTGTGGCTCAATCTTTAGATTTCTGTGTCATGGTAGGTAGAATATTAGTGGGGTTTGCTTGGCTCAATCTTTAGTTTTCTGTGTCATGGTTGGTAGACTTTTAGTCCATCGGTTCGTGTGGCTCAATCTTTATTTTTCTGTGTCATGGTAGGTAAACTTTTAGTGCGGTTCGCTTGGCTCAATCTTTAGTTTTCTGTGTCATGGTTGGTAGACTTTTAGTGGGATTCGTGTGGCTCTATCTTTAGTTTTTTGTGTCATGGTAGGGAGGCTTTTAGTTGGGTTCCTGTGACTCAATCTTTAGTTTTCTGTGTCATGGTTGGTAGACTTTTAGTGGGGTTCGTGTGGCTCAATCTTTAGTTTTCTGTGTCATGGTAGGTAGACTTTTAGTGGGGTTCGTGTGACTCTATCTTTAGTTTTCTGTGTCATGGTTGGTAGACTTTTAGTGGGGTTCGTGTGACTCAATCTTTAGTTTTCTGTGTCATGGTTGGTAGACTTTTAGTGGGGTTCGTGTAGCTCAATCGTTAGTTTTCTGTGTCATGGTAGGTAGACTTTTAGTGGGGTTCGTGTGAATAAATCTTTAGTTTTCTGTGTCATGGTAGGTAGACATTTAGTGGGGTTCGTGTGGCTCAATCTTTAGATTTCTGTGTCATGGTTGGTAGACTTTTAGTGTGATTCGTGTGGCTCAATCTTTAGATTTCTGTGTCATGGTAGGTAGACTTTTAGTGCGGTTCGTGTGGCTCAATATTTAGTTTTCTGTGTCATGGTTGGTAGACTTTTAGTGGGGTTCGTGTGGTTCTATCTTTAGTTTTCTGTGTCATGGTAGGTAGACTTTTGTTGGGTCCGTGTGGCTCAATTTGTAGTTTTCTGTGTCATGGTAGGTAGACTTTTAGTGGGATTCGTTGGGCTCAATCTTTAGTTTTCTGTGTCATGGTAGGGAGGCCTTTAGTGGGGTTCCTGTGACTCAATCTTTAGTTTTCTGTGTCATGGTTGGTAGACTTTTAGTGGGGTTCGTGTGGCTCAATCTTTAGATTTCTGTGTCATGGTAGGTAGAATATTAGTGGGGTTTGCTTGGCTCAATCTTTAGTTTTCTGTGTCATGGTTGGTAGACTTTTAGTCCATTGGTTCGTGTAGCTCAATCTTTATTTTTCTGTGTCATGGTAGGTAGACTTTTAGTGGGGTTCGCTTGTCTCAATCTTTAGTCTTCTGTGTCATGGTTGGTAGACTTTTAGTGGGATTCGTGTGGCTCAATCTTAAGTTTTTTGTGTCATGGTAGGGAGGCTTTTAGTTGGGTTCCTGTGACTCAATCTTTAGTTTTCTGTGTCATGGTTGGTAGACTTTTAGTGGGGTTCGTGTGGCTCAATCTTTAGTTTTCTGTGTCATGGTAGGTAGACTTTTAGTGGGGTTCGTGTGACACTATCTTTACTTTTCTGTGTCATGGTTGGTAGACTTTTAGTGGGGTTCGTGTGGCTCAATCTTTAGTTTTCTGTGTCATGGTTGGTAGACTTTTAGTGGGATTCGTGTGGCTCAATCTTTAGTTTTTTGTGTCATGGTAGGGAGGCTTTTAGTGGGGTTCCTTTGACTCAATCTTTAGTTTTCTGTGTCATGGTTGGTAGACTTTTAGTGGGATTCGTGTGGCTCAATCTTTAGATTTCTATGTCATGGTAGGTAGAATATTAGTGTGGTTTGCTTGGCTCAATCTTTAGTTTTCTGTGTCATGGTAGGTAGACTTTTAGTCCATGGGTTCGTGTAGCTCAATCTTTATTTTTCTGTGTCATGGTAGGTAGACTTTTTGTGGGGTTTGCTTGGCTCAATCTTTAGTTTTCTGTGTCATGGTATTGGTAGACTTTTAGTGGGATTCGTGTGGCTCAATCTTTAGTTTTTTGTGTCATGGTAGAGAGGCTTTTAGTTGGGTTCCTGTGACTCAATCTTTAGTTTTCTGTGTCATGGTTGGTAGACTTTTAGTGGGGTTCGTGTGGCTCAATCTTTAGTTTTCTGTGTCATGGTAGGTAGACTTTTAGTGGGGTTCGTGTGACTCTATCTTTAGTTTTCTGTGTCATGGTTGGTAGACTCTTAGTGGGGTTCGCGCGGCTCAATCTTTAGTTTTCTGTGTCATGGTTGGTAGACTTTTAGTGGGGTTCGTGTGGCTCAATCGTTAGTTTTCTGTGTCATGGTAGGTAGACTTTTAGTGGGGTTCGTGTGGCTCAATCTTTAGTTTTCTGTGTCATGGTAGGTAGACATTTAGTGGGGTTCGTGTGGCTCAATCTTTAGTTTTCTGTGTCATGGTAGGTAGACTTTTAGGGGGGTTCGTGTGGTTCAATCTTTAGATTTCTGTGTCATGGTAGGTAGACTTTTAGTGGGGTTCGTGTGGCTCAATCTTTAGATTTCTGTGTCATGGTTGGTAGACTTTTAGTGGGGTTCGTGTGGCTCAATCTTTAGTTTTCTGTGTCATGGTTGGTAGACTTTCAGTGGGGTTCGTGTGGTTCTATCTTTAGTTTTCTGTGTCATGGTTGGAAGACTTTTAGTGGGGTTCGTGTGGCTCAATCTTTACTTTTGTGTTTCATGGTAGGTAGACTTTTGTGAGGTTCGTGTGGCTCAATTGTTAGCTTTCTGTATCATGGTTGGTAGACTTTTAGTGGGATTCCTTTGGCTCAATCTTTAGATTTGTGTGTCATGGTAGGTAGACTTTTAGTGCGGTTCGTGTGGCTCAATCTTTAGATTTCTGTGTCATGGTAGGTAGACGTTTAGTGGGGTTCGTGTGGCTCAATCTTTAGTTTTCTGTGTCATGGTTGGTAGAATTTTAGTGGGGTTCGTGTGGTTTTATCTTTAGTTTTCTGTGTCATGGTAGGTAGACGTTTAGTGTGATTCGTGTGGCTCAATCTTTTGATTTCTGTGTCATGGTAGGTAGACATTTAGTGCGGTTCGTGTGGCTCAATCTTTAGATTTCTGTGTCATGGTAGGGAGGCCTTTAGTGGGATTCCTGTGACTCAATCTTTAGTTTTCTGTGTCATGGTTGGTAGACTTTTAGTGGGGTTCGTGTGGCTCAATCTTTAGATTTCTGTGTCATGGTAGGTATAATATTAGTGGGTTTGCTTGGCTCAATCTTTAGTTTTCTGTGTCATGGTTGGTAGACTTTTAGTCCATCGGTTCGTGTGGCTCAATCTTTATTTTTCTGTGTCATGGTAGGTAAACTTTTAGTGGGGTTCGCTTGGCTCAATCTTTAGTTTTCTCTGTCATGGTTGGTAGACTTTTAGTGGGATTCGTGTGGCTCAATCTTTAGTTTTTTGTGTCATGGAAGGGAGGCTTTTAGTTGGGTTCCTGTGACTCAATCTTTAGTTTTCTGTGTCATGGTTGGTAGACTTTTAGTGGGGTTCGTGTGGCTCAATCTTTAGTTTTCTGTGTCATGGTAGGTAGACTTTTAGTGGGGTTCGTGTGACTCTATCTTTAGCTTTCTGTGTCATGGTTGGTAGACTTTTAGTGGGGTTCGTGTGACTCTATCTTTAGTTTTCTGTGTCATGGTTGGTAGACTTTTAGTGGGGTTCGTGTGGCTCAATCGTTAGTTTTCTGTGTCATGGTAGGTAGACTTTTAGTGGGGTTCGTGTGTCTCAATCTTTAGTTTTCTGTGTCATGGTTGGTAGACTTTTAGTGGGGTTCGTGTGACTCTATCCTTAGTTTTCTGTGTCATGGTTGGTAGACTTTTAGTGGGATTCCTTTGGCTCAATTTTTAGATTTGTGTGTCATGGTTGGTAGACTTTTAGTGCGGATTGTGTGGCGCAATCTTTAGATTTCTGTGTCATGGTAGGTAGACATTTAGTGGGGTTCGTGTGGCTCAATCTTTAGTTTTCTGTGTCATGGTTGGTAGACTTTTAGTGGGGTTCCTGTGGTTCTATCTTTAGTTTTCTGTGTCATGGTAGGTAGACTTTTGTTGGGTTCGTGTGGCTCAATTTTAATTTTCTGTGTCATGGTTGGTAGACTTTTATTGGGATTCGTGTGGCTCAATCTTTAGTTTTTTGTGTCATGGTAGGGAGGCTTTTAGTGGGGTTCCTGTGACTCAATCTTTAGTTTTCTGTGTCATGGTTGGTAGACTTTTAGTGGGATTCGTGTGGCTCAATCTTTAGTTTTTTGTGTCATGGTAGGGAGGCTTTTAGTTTGGTTCCTGTGACTCAATCTTTAGATTTCTGTGTCATGGTTGGTAGACTTTTAGTGGGGTTCGTGTGGCTCAATCTTTAGTTTTCTGTGTCATGGTAGGTAGACTTTTAGAGGGGTTCGTGTTGCTCAATCTTTAATTTTTTGTGTCATGGTTGGTAGACTTTTAGTGGGATTCGTGTGAATAAATCTTTAGTCTTCTGTGTCATGGTAGGTAGACATTTAGTGGGGTTCGTGTGGCTCAATCTTTAGATTTCTGTGTCATGGTTGGTAGACTTTTAGTGTGATTCGTGTGGCTCAATCTTTAGATTTCTGTGTCATGGTAGGTAGACTTTTAGTGCGGTTCGTGTGGCTCAATCTTTAGTTTTCTGTGTCATGGTAGGTAGACTTTTAGTGGGGTTCGTGTGGTTCTATCTTTAGTTTTCTGTGTCATGGTAGGTAGACTTTTGTTGGGTTCGTGTGGCTCAATTTTTAGTTTTCTGTGTCATGGTTGGTAGACTTTTAGTGGGATTCGTGTGGCTCAATCTTTAGTTTTTTGTGTCATGGTAGGGAGGCCTTTAGTGGGGTTCCTGTGACTCAATCTTTAGTTTTCTGTGTCATGGTTGGTAGACTATTAGTGGGGTTCGTGTGGCGCAATCTTTAGATTTCTGTGTCATGGTAGGTAGAATATTAGTGGGGTTTGCTTGGCTCAATCTTTAGTTTTCTGTGTCATGGTTGGTAGACTTTTAGTCCATTGGTTCGTGTGGCTCAATCTTTATTTTTCTGTGTCATGGTAGGTAGACTTTTAGTGGGGTTCGCTTGGCTCAATCTTTAATTTTCTGTGTCATGGTAGGTAGACTTTTAGTGGGATTCGTGTGGCTCAATCTTTAGTTTTTTGTGTCATGGTAGGGAGGCTTTTAGTTGGGTTCCTGTGACTCAATCTTTAGTTTTCTGTGTCATGGTTGGTAGACTTTTAGTGGGGTTCGTGTAGCTCAATCTTTAGTTTTCTGTGTCATGATAGGTAGACTTTTAGTGGGGTTCGTGTGACTCTATCTTTAGTTTTCTGTGTCATGGTTGGTAGACTTTTAGTGGGGTTCGTGTGGCTCAATCTTTAGTTTTCTGTGTCATGGTTGGTAGACTTTTAGTGGGATTCGTGTGGCTCAATCTTTAGTTTTTTGTGTCATGGTAGGGAGGCCTTTAGTGGGGTTCCTTTGACTCAATCTTTAGTTTTCTGTGTCATGGCTGGTAGACTTTTAGTGGGGTTCGTGTGGCTCAATCTTTAGATTTCTGTGTCATGGTAGGTAGAATATTAGTGTGGTTTGCTTGGCTCAATCTTTAGTTTTCTGTGTCATGGTTGGTAGACTTTTAGTGGGGTTCGTGTGGCTCAATCTTTAGTTTTCTGTGTCATGGTAGGTAGACTTTTAGTGGGGTTCGTGTGACTCTATCTTTAGTTTTCTGTGTCATGGTTGGTAGACTTTTAGTGGGGTTCGTGTGACTCTATCTTTAGTTTTCTGTGTCATGGTTGGTAGACTTTTAGTGGGGTTCGTGTGGCTCAATCGTTAGTTTTCTGTGTCATGGTAGGTAGACTTTTAGTGGGGTTCGTGTGTCTCAATCTTTAGTTTTCTGTGTCATGGTTGGTAGACTTTTAGTGGGGTTCGTGTGACTCTATCTTTAGTTTTCTGTGTCATGGTTGGTAGACTTTTAGTGGGGTTCGTGTGGCTCAATCGTTAGTTTTCTGTGTCATGGTAGGTAGAATTTTAGTGGGGTTCGTGTGGCTCAATCTTTAGTTTTCTGTGTCATGGTTGGTAGACTTTTAGTGGGATTCCTTTGGCTCAATCTTTAGATTTGTGTGTCATGGTTGGTAGACTTTTAGTGCGGTTCGTGTGGCTCAATCTTTAGATTTCTGTGTCTTGGTAGGTAGACATTTAGTGGGGTTCGTGTGGCTCAATCTTTAGTTTTCTGTGTCATGGTTGGTAGACTTTTAGTTGGGTTCGTGTGGCTCAATTTTAATTTTCTGTGTCATGGTTGGTAGACTTTTATTGGGATTCGTGTGGCTCAATCTTTAGTTTTTTGTGTCATGGTAGGGAGGCTTTTAGTGGGGTTCCTGTGACTCAATCTTTAGTTTTCTGTGTCATGGTTGGTAGACTTTTAGTGGGATTCGTGTGGCTCAATCTTTAGTTTTTTGTGTCATGGTAGGGAGGCTTTTAGTTGGGTTCCTGTGACTCAATCTTTAGTTTTCTGTGTCATGGTTGGTAGACTTTTAGTGGGGTTCGTGTGGCTCAATCTTTAGTTTTCTGTGTCATGGTAGGTAGACTTTTAGTGGGGTTCGTGTGACTCTATCTTTAGTTTTCTGTGTCATGGTTGGTAGATTTTTAGTGGGGTTCGTGTGACTCTATCTTTAGTTTTCTGTGTCATGGTTGGTAGACTTTTAGTGGGGTTCGTGTGGCTCAATCGTTAGTTTTCTGTGTCATGGTAGGTAGACTTTTAGTGGGGTTCGTGTGTCTAAATCTTTAGTTTTCGGTGTCATGGTAGGTAGACTTTTAGTGGGGTTCGTGTGACTCTATCTTTAGTTTTCTGTGTCATGGTTGGTAGACTTTTAGTTGGGTTCGTGTGGCTCAATCGTTAGTTTTCTGTGTCATGGTTGGTAGAATTTTAGTGGGGTTCGTGTGGCTCAATCTTTAGTTTTCTGTGTCATGGTTGGTAGACTTTTAGTGGGATTCCTTTGGCTCAATCTTTAGATTTGTGTGTCATGGTTGGTAGACTTTTAGTGCGGTTCGTGTGGCTCAATCTTTAGATTTCTGTGTCATGGTAGGTAGATATTTAGTGGGGTTCGTGTGGCTCAATCTTTAGTTTTCTGTGTCATGGTTGGTAGACTTTTAGTGGGGTTCCTGTGGTTCTATCTTTAGTTTTCTGTGTCATGGTAGGTAGACTTTTGTTGGGTTCGTGTGGCTCAATTTTTAGTTTTCTGTGTCATGGTAGGTAGACTTTTATTGGGATTCGTGTGCCTCAATCTTTAGTTTTTTGTGTCATGGTAGGGAGGCTTTTAGTGGGGTTCCTGTGACTCAATCTTTAGTTTTCTGTGTCATGGTTGGTAGACTTTTAGAGGGAATCGTGTGGCTCAATCTTTAGTTTTTTGTGTCATGGTTGGTAGACTTTTAGTGGGATTCGTGTGAATAAATCTTTAGTCTTCTGTGTCATGGTAGGTAGACATTTAGTGGGGTTTGTGTGGCTCAATCTTTAGATTTCTGTGTCATGGTTGGTAGACTTTTAGTGTGATTCGTGTGGCTCAATCTTTAGATTTCTGTGTCATGTTAGGTAGACTTTTAGTGCGGTTCGTGTGGCTCAATCTTTAGTTTTCTGTGTCATGGTTGGTAGACTTTTAGTGGGGTTCGTGTGGTTCTATCTTTAGTTTTCTGTGTCATGGTAGGTAGACTTTTGTTGGGTTCGTGTGGCTCAATTTTTAGTTTTCTGTGTCATGGTTGGTAGACTTTTAGTGGGATTCGTGTGGCTCAATCTTTAGTTTTTTGTGTCATGGTAGGGAGGCCTTTAGTGGGGTTCCTGTGACTCAATCTTTAGTTTTTTGTGTCATGGTTGGTAGACTTTTAGTGGGATTCGTGTGAATAAATCTTTAGTCTTCTGTGTCATGGTAGGTAGACATTTAGTGGGGTTCGTGTGGCTCAATCTTTAGATTTCTGTGTCATGGTTGGTAGACTTTTAGTGGGGTTCGTGTAGCTCAATCTTTAGTTTTCTGTGTCATGGTAGGTAGACTTTTAGTGGGGTTCGTGTGGCTCAATCTTTAGATTTCTGTGTCATGGTTGGAAGACTTTTAGTGGGGTTCGTGTGACTCAATCTTTAGTTTTCTGTGTCATGGTTGGTAGACTTGTAGTGGGGTTCGTGAGGCTCAATCTTTAGTTTTCTGTGTCAAGGTTGGCAACTTTTAGTGGGGTTCGTGTGGCTCGATCTTTAATTTTCTGTCTCATGGTTGGTAGAATTTCAGTGGGGTTCGTGTGGCTAAATCTTTAGTTTTGTGTCATGGTAGGTAGACTTTTAGTGGGGTTCGTGTGGCTCAATCTTAGTTTTGTGTGTCATGGTTTGAATGGTTTTAGTGGGGTTCGTGTGGCTCAATCTTTAGCTTTCTGTGTCATGGTTGGTAGATTTTTAGCGGGGATCGTGTGGCTCAATCTTTAATTTTCTGTGTCATGGTTGATAGATTTTTAGTGGGGTTCGTGTGGTTCAATCTTTAGTTTTTTGTGTCATGGTAGGTAGACTTTTAGTATGGTTCGTGTGGCTCAATCTTTAGTTTTCTGTGTCATGGTAGGTAGACTTTTAGTGGGATTTGTGTGGCTAAATCTTTAGTCTTCTGTGTCATGGTAGGTAGACTTTTAGTGGGGTTCGTGTGGCTCAAACTTTAGTTTTCTGTGTCATGGTAGCCAGACATTTAGTGGGGTTCGTGTGGCTCAATCTTTAGTTTTCTGCGTCATGGTTGGTAGACTAGTAGTGGGGTTCGTGAGGCTCAATCTTTAGTTTTCTGTGTCAAGGTTGGCAACTTTTAGTGGGGTTCGTGTGGCTCAATCTTTAGTTTTCTGTTTCATGGTTGGTAGACTTTTAGTGGGGTTCCTGTGTCTTAATCTTTAGTTTTCTGCGTCATGGTTCGTATACTTTTAGTGGGGTTCGTGTGTCTCAATCTTTAGTTTTCTGTGTCATGGTTGGGAGACTTTTAGCGGGGTTCGTGTGGCTCAATCTTTAGTTTTCTGTGTCATGGTAGGTAGACTTTTAGTGGGCTTCGTGTGGCTCAATCTTTAGTCTTTTATGTCATGGTAGGTATACTTTCAGTGGGGTTCGTGTGGCTCAATTTTTAGTTTTCTGTATCATGGTTCGTAGACTTTTAGTGGGATTCCTTTGGCTCCATCTTTAGATTTGTGTGTCATGGTAGGTAGACTTTTAGTGCGGTTCGTGTGGCTCAATCTTTAGATTTCTGTGTCATGGTTGGTAGACGTTTAGTGGGGTTCGTGTGGCTCAATCTTTAGTTTTCTGTGTCATGGTTGGTAGACTTTTGTTGGGTTCGTGTGGCTCAATTTTTAGTTTTCTGTGTCATGGTTGGTAGACTTTTAGTGGGGTTCGTGTGGCTCAATCTTTAGTTTTCTGTGTCATGGTTGGTAGATTTTAGTGGGGTTCGTGTGGTTCTATCTTTAGATTTCTGTGTCATGGTAGGTAGACTTTTGTTGGGTTCGTGTGGCTCAATTTTTAGTTTTCTGTGTCATGGTTGGTAGACTTTTAGTGGGATTCGTGTGGCTCAATCTTTAGCTTTCTGTGTCATGGTAGGGAGGCCTTTCGTGGGGTTCCTGTGACTCAATCTTTAGATTTCTGTGTCATGGTTGGTAGACTTTTAGTGGGGTTCGTGTGGCTCAATCTTTAGATTTCTGTGTCATGGTAGGTAGAATATTAGTGGGGTTTGCTTGGCTCAATCTTTAGATTTCTGTGTCATGGTTGGTAGACTTTTAGTCCATCGGTTCGTGTGGCTCAATTTTTATTTTTCTGTGTCATGGTAGGTAGACTTTTAGTGGGGTTCGCTTGGCTCAATCTTTAGTTTTCTGTGTCATGGTTGGTAGAATTTTAGTGGGATTCGTGTGGCTCAATCTTTAGTTTTCTGTGTCATGGTTGGTAGACTTTTAGTGGGGTTCGCTTGGCTCAATCTTTAGTTTTCTGTGTCATGGTTGGTAGACTTTTAGTGGGGTTCGTGTGGCTCAATCTTTAGTTGTCTGTGTCATGGTAGGTAGACTTTTAGTGGGGTTCTTGTGACTCTATCTTTAGTTTTCTGTGTCATGGTTGGTAGACTTTTAGTGGGGTTCGTGTGACTCTATCTTTAGTTTTCTGTGTCATGGTTGGTAGACTTTTAGTGGGGTTCGTGTGGCTCAATCGTTAGTTTTCTGTGTCATGGTAGGTAGACTTTTAGTGGGGTTCGTGTGTCTCAATCGTTAGTTTTCTGTGTCATGGTTGGTAGACTTTTAGTGGGGTTCGTGTGACTCTATCTTTAGTTTTCTGTGTCATGGTTGGGAGACTTTTAGTGGGGTTCGTGTGGCTCAATCGTTAGTTTTCTGTGTCATGGTAGGTAGACTTTTAGTGGGGTTCGTGTGGCTCAATCTTTAGTTTTCTGTGTCATGGTTGGTAGACTTTTAGTGGGATTCCTTTGGCTCAATCTTTAGATTTGTGTGTCATGGTTGGTAGACTTTTAGTGCGGTTCGTGGGGCTCAATCTTTAGATTTCTGTGTCATGGTAGGTAGACATTTAGTGGGGTTCGTGTGGCTCAATCTTTAGATTTCTGTGTCATGGTTGGTAGACATTTAGTGGGGTTCGTGTGGTTCTATCTTTAGTTTTATGTGTCATGGTTGGTAGACTTTTGTTGGGTTCGTGTGGCTCAATTTTTAGTTTTCTGTGTCATGGTTGGTAGACTTTTATTGGGATTCGTGTGGCTCAATCTTTAGTTTTTTGTGTCATGGTAGGGAGGCTTTTAGTGGGGTTCCTGTGACTCAATCTTTAGTTTTCTGTGTCATGGTTGGTAGACTTTTAGAGGGGTTCGTGTGGCTCAATGTTTAGTTTTTTGTGTCACGGTTGGTAGACTTTTAGTGGGATTCGTGTGAATAAATCTTTAGTCTTCTGTGTCATGGTAGGTAGACATTTAGTGGGATTCGTGTGGCTCAATCTTTAGATTTCTGTGTCATGGTTGGTAGACTTTTAGTGGGATTCGTGTGGCTCAATCTTTAGATTTCTGTGTCATGGTAGGTAGAATATTAGTGGGGTTTGCTCGGCTCAATCTTTAGTTTTCTGTGTCATGGTTGGTAGACTTTTAATCCATGGGTTCGTGTAGCTCAATCTTTATTTTTCTGTGTCATGGTAGGTAGACTTTTTGTGGGGTTCGCTTGGCTCAATCTTTAGTTTTCTGTGTCATGGTATTGGTAGACTTTTAGTGGGATTCGTGTGGCTCAATCTTTAGTTTTTTGTGTCATGGTAGGGAGGCTTTTAGTTGGGTTCCTGTGACTCAATCTTTAGTTTTCTGTGTCATGGTTGGTAGACTTTTAGTGGGGTTCGTGTGGCTCAATCTTTAGTTTTCTGTGTCATGGTATTGGTAGACTTTTAGTGGGGTTCGTGTGACTCTATCTTTAGTTTTCTGTGTCATGGTTGGTAGACTTTTAGTGGGGTTCGTGCAGCTCAATCTTTAGTTTTCTGTGTCATGGTTGGGAGACTTTTAGTGGGGTTCGTGTGGCTCAATCGTTAGTTTTCTGTGTCATGGTAGGTAGTCTTTTAGTGGGGTTCGTGTGGCTCAATCTTTAGTTTTCTGTGTCATGGTTGGTAGACATTTAGTGGGGTTCGTGTGGCTCAATCTTTAGTTTTCTGTGCCATGGTAGGTAGACTTTTAGTGGGGTTCGTGTGGTTCAATCTTTAGATTTCTGTGTCATGGTAGGTAGACTTTTGTTGGGTTCGTGTGGCTCAATTTTTAGTTTTCTGTGTCATGGTTGGTAGACTTTTAGTGGGATTCGTGTGGCTCAATCTTTAGCTTTCTGTGTCATGGTAGGGAGGCCTTTCGTGGGGTTCCTGTGACTCAATCTTTAGATTTCTGTGTCATGGTTGGTAGACTTTTAGTGGGGTTCGTGTGGCTCAATCTTTAGATTTCTGTGTCATGGTAGGTAGAATATTAGTGGGGTTTGCTTGGCTCAATCTTTAGATTTCTGTGTCATGGTTGGTAGACTTTTAGTCCATCGGTTCGTGTGGCTCAATCTTTATTTTTCTGTGTCATGGTAGGTAGACTTTTAGTGGGGTTCGCTTGGCTCAATCTTTAGTTTTCTGTGTCATGGTTGGTAGAATTTTAGTGGGATTCGTGTGGCTCAATCTTTAGTTTTCTGTGTCATGGTTGGTAGACTTTTAGTGGGGTTCGCTTAGCTCAATCTTTAGTTTTCTGTGTCATGGTTGGTAGACTTTTAGTGGGGTTCGTGTGGCTCAATCTTTAGTTTTCTGTGTCATGGTAGGTAGACTTTTAGTGGGGTTCGTGTGACTCTATCTTTAGTTTTCTGTGTCATGGTTGGTAGACTTTTAGTGGGGTTCGTGTGACTCTATCTTTAGTTTTCTGTGTCATGGTTGGTAGACTTTTAGTGGGGTTCGTGTGGCTCAATCGTTAGTTTTCTGTGTCATGGTAGGTAGACTTTTAGTGGGGTTCGTGTGTCTCAATCGTTAGTTTTCTGTGTCATGGTTGGTAGACTTTTAGTGGGGTTCGTGTGACTCTATCTTTAGTTTTCTGTGTCATGGTTGGGAGACTTTTAGTGGGGTTCGTGTGGCTCAATCGTTAGTTTTCTGTGTCATGGTAGGTAGACTTTTAGTGGGGTTCGTGTGGCTCAATCTTTAGTTTTCTGTGTCATGGTTGGTAGACTTTTAGTGGGATTCCTTTGGCTCAATCTTTAGATTTGTGTGTCATGGTTGGTAGACTTTTAGTGCGGTTCGTGGGGCTCAATCTTTAGATTTCTGTGTCATGGTAGGTAGACATTTAGTGGGGTTCGTGTGGCTCAATCTTTAGATTTCTGTGTCATGGTTGGTAGACATTTAGTGGGGTTCGTGTGGTTCTATCTTTAGTTTTATGTGTCATGGTTGGTAGACTTTTGTTGGGTTCGTGTGGCTCAATTTTTAGTTTTCTGTGTCATGGTTGGTAGACTTTTATTGGGATTCGTGTGGCTCAATCTTTAGTTTTTTGTGTCATGGTAGGGAGGCTTTTAGTGGGGTTCCTGTGACTCAATCTTTAGTTTTCTGTGTCATGGTTGGTAGACTTTTAGAGGGGTTCGTGTGGCTCAATGTTTAGTTTTTTGTGTCACGGTTGGTAGACTTTTAGTGGGATTCGTGTGAATAAATCTTTAGTCTTCTGTGTCATGGTAGGTAGACATTTAGTGGGATTCGTGTGGCTCAATCTTTAGATTTCTGTGTCATGGTTGGTAGACTTTTAGTGTGATTCGTGTGGCTCAATCTTTAGATTTCTGTGTCATGGTAGGTAGAATATTAGTGGGGTTTGCTCGGCTCAATCTTTAGTTTTCTGTGTCATGGTTGGTAGACTTTTAATCCATGGGTTCGTGTAGCTCAATCTTTATTTTTCTGTGTCATGGTAGGTAGACTTTTTGTGGGGTTCGCTTGGCTCAATCTTTAGTTTTCTGTGTCATGGTATTGGTAGACTTTTAGTGGGATTCGTGTGGCTCAATCTTTAGTTTTTTGTGTCATGGTAGGGAGGCTTTTAGTTGGGTTCCTGTGACTCAATCTTTAGTTTTCTGTGTCATGGTTGGTAGACTTTTAGTGGGGTTCGTGTGGCTCAATCTTTAGTTTTCTGTGTCATGGTATTGGTAGACTTTTAGTGGGGTTCGTGTGACTCTATCTTTAGTTTTCTGTGTCATGGTTGGTAGACTTTTAGTGGGGTTCGTGCAGCTCAATCTTTAGTTTTCTGTGTCATGGTTGGGAGACTTTTAGTGGGGTTCGTGTGGCTCAATCGTTAGTTTTCTGTGTCATGGTAGGTAGTCTTTTAGTGGGGTTCGTGTGGCTCAATCTTTAGTTTTCTGTGTCATGGTAGGTAGACATTTAGTGGGGTTCGTGTGGCTCAATCTTTAGTTTTCTGTGCCATGGTAGGTAGACTTTTAGTGGGGTTCGTGTGGTTCAATCTTTAGATTTCTGTGTCATGGTAGGTAGACTTTTAGTGGGGTTCGTGTGGCTCAATCTTTAGATTTCTGTGTCATGGTTGGTAGACTTTTAGTGGGGTTCGTGTGGCTCCATCTTTAGTTTTCTGTGTCATGGTTGGTAGACTTTCAGTGGGGTTCGTGTGGTTCTATCTTTAGTTTTCTGTGTCATGGTTGGAAGACTTTTAGTGGAGTTCGTGTGGCTCAATCTTTACTTTTGTGTTTCATGGTAGGTAGACTTTTGTGAGGTTCGTGTGGCTCAATTTTTAGTTTTCTGTATCATGGCTGGTAGACATTTAGTGGGATTCCTTTAGCTCAATCTTTAGATTTGTGTGTCATGGTAGGTAGACTTTTAGTGCGGTTCGTGCGGCTCAATCTTTAGATTTCTGTGTCATGGTAGGTAGACGTTTAGTGGGGTTCGTGTGGCTCAATCTTTAGTTTTCTGTGCCATGGTAGGTAGACTTTTAGTGGGGTTCGTGTGGTTCAATCTTTAGTTTTCTGTGTCATGGTTGGTAGACTTTTAGTGGGATTCGTGTGGCTCAATCTTTAGTTTTTTGTGTCATGGTAGGGAAGCTTTTAGTGGGGTTCCTGTGACTCAATCTTTAGTTTTCTGTGTCATGGTTGGTAGACTTTTAGTGGGGTTCGTGTGGCTCAATCTTTAGATTTCTGTGTCATGGTTGGTAGACTTTTAGTGGGATTCGTGTGAATAAATCTTTAGTCTTCTGTGTCATGGTTGGTAGACTTTTAGTGGGGTTCGTGTGACTCAATCTTTAGATTTCTGTGTCATGGTTGGTAGACTTTTAGTGTGATTCGTGTGGCTCAATCTTTAGATTTCTGTGTCATGGTAGGTAGACTTTTAGTGCGGTTCGTGTGGCTCAATCTTTAGATTTCTGTGTCATGGTAGGTAGA
Organism: Bathymodiolus septemdierum; assembly: GCA_963383655.1. Lineage (NCBI taxonomy): Eukaryota > Metazoa > Mollusca > Bivalvia > Mytilida > Modiolidae > Bathymodiolus > Bathymodiolus septemdierum. The sequence continues at coordinate 80,152,768 of OY726525.1, read as the reverse complement.
CGTTTAGTGGGGTTCGTGTGGCTCAATCTTTAGTTTTCTGTATCATGGTTGGTAGACTTTTAGTGGGGTTCGTGTGGTTCTATCTTTAGATTTCTGTGTCATGGTTGGTAGACTTTTAGTGGGGTTCGTGTGGCTCAATCTTTAGTTTTCTGTGTCATGGTTGGTAGACTTTTAGTGGGATTCGTGTGGCTCAATCTTTAGTTTTTTGTGTCATGGTAGGGAGGCCTTTAGTGGGGTTCGTGTGGCTCAATCTTTAGATTTCTGTGTCATGGTAGGTTGAATTTTAGTGGGGTTTGCTTGGCTCAATCTTTAGTTTTCTGTGTCATGGTTGGTAGACTTTTAGTCCATGGGTTCGTGTGGCTCAATCTTTATTTTTCTGTGTCATGGTAGGTAGACTTTTAGTGGGGTTCGCTTGGCTCAATCTTTAGTTTTCTGTGTCATGGTTGGTAGACTTTTAGTGGGATTCGTGTGGCTCAATCTTTAGTTTTTTGTGTCATGGTAGGTAGACTTTTAGTTGGGTTCCTGTGACTCAATCTTTAGTTTTCTGTGTCATGGTTGGTATACTTTTAGTGGGGTTCGTGTAGCTCAATCTTTAGTTTTCTGTGTCATGGTAGGTAGACTTTTAGTGGGGTTCGTGTGACTCTATCTTTAGTTTTCTGTGTCATGGTTTGTAGACTTTTAGTGGGGTTCGTGTGGCTCAATCTTTAGATTTCTGTGTCATGGTAGGTAGAATTTTAGTGGGGTTTGCTTGGCTCAATCTTTAGTTTTCTGTGTCATGGTTGGTAGACTTTTAGTGGGGTTCGTGTGGCTCAATCTTTAGTTTTATGTGTCATGGTTGATAGACTTTTAGTGGGGTTCGTGTGGTTCAATCTTTAGTTTTCTGTGTCATGATTGGTAGACTTTTAGTGGGGTTCGTGTGGCTCAATCTTTAGTTTTGTGTCATGGTAGGTAGACGTTTAGTGGGGTTCGTGTGGCTCAATCTTTAGTTTTCTGTGTCATGGTTTGTAGACTTTTAGTGGGGTTCGTGTGGCTCAATCTTTTGCTTTCTGTGACATGGATGGTAAATTTTTAGTGGGATCGTGTGGCTCAATCTTTAATTTTCTGTGTCATGGTTGATAGACTTTTAGTGAGGTTCGTGTGGTTCAATCTTTAGTTTTCTGTGTCATGGTTGATAGACTTTTAGTGAGGTTCGTGTGGCTCAATCTTTAGTTTTCTGTGTCATGGTAGGTAGACTTTTAGTATGGTTCGTGTGGCTCAATCTTTAGTTTTCTGTGTCTTGGTTGGTGGACTTTTAGTGGGGTTCGTGTGGCTCAATCTTTAGTTTTCTGTGTCATGGTAGGTAGACTTTTAGTGGGGTTCGTGTGGCTCAATCTTTAGATTTCTGTGTCATGGTTGGAAGACTTTTAGTGGGGTTCGTGTGGCTCAATCTTCAGTTTTCTGTGTCATGGTTGGTAGACTTGTAGTGGGGTTCGTGAGGCTCAATCTTTAGTTTTCTGTGTCAAGGTTGGCAACTTTTAGTGGGGTTCGTGTGGCTCAATCTTTAGTTTCCTGTCTCATGGTTGGTAGAATTTCAGTGGGGTTCGTGTGGCTCAATCTTTAGTTTTGTGTCATGGTAGGTAGACGTTTAGTGGGGTTCGTGGAGCTCAATTTTTAGTTTTCTGTGTCATGGTTTGTATGCTTTTAGTGGGGTTCGTGTGGCTCAATCTTTAGTTTTGTGTCATGGTAGGTAGACGTTTAGTGGGGTTCGTGGAGCTCAATTTTTAGTTTTCTGTGTCATGGTTTGTATGCTTTTAGTGGGATTCGTGTGGCTCAATCTTTAGCTTTCTGTGTCATGGTTGGTAGATTTTTATTGGGGATCGTGTGGCTCAATCTTTAATTTTCTGTGTCATGGTTGATAGATTTTTAGTGGGGTTCGTGTGGTTCAATCTTTAGTTTTCTGTGTCATGGTAGGTAGACTTTTAGTATGGTTCGTGTGGCTCAATCTTTAGTTTTCTGTGTCATGGAAGGTAGACTTTTAGTGGGATTTGTGTGGCTAAATCTTTAGTCTTCTGTGTCATGGTAGGTAGACTTTTAGTGGGGTTCGTGTTGCTCAAACTTTAGTTTTCTGTGTCATGGTAGCCAGACATTTAGTGGGGCACGTGTGGCTCAATCTTTAATTTTCTGCGTCATGGTTGGTAGACTAGTAGTGGGGTTCGTGAGGCTCAATCTTTAGTTTTCTGTGTCAAGGTTGGCAACTTTTAGTGGGGTTCGTGTGGCTCAATCTTTAGTTTTCTGTTTCATGGTTGGTAGACTTTTAGTGGGGTTCGTGTGTCTTAATCTTTAGTTTTCTGCGTCATGGTTCGTATACTTTTAGTGGGGTTCGTGTGTCTCAATCTTTAGTTTTCTGTGTCATGGTTGGGAGACTTTTAGCGGGGTTCGTGTGGCTCAATCTTTAGTTTTCTGTGTCATGGAAGGTAGACTTTTAGTGGGCTTCGTGTGGCTCAATCTTTAGTCTTTTATGTCATGGTAGGTATACTTTCAGTGGGGTTAGTGTGGCTCAATCTTTCGTTTTCTGTGTCATGGTTGGTAGACTTTTAGTGGGGTTCGTGAGGCTCAATCTTTAGCTTTCTGTGTCATGATTGGTAGACCTTTAATGGGGTTCGTGTGGCTCAATATTTAGATTTCTGTGTCATGGTTGGTAGACTTTTAGTGTGATTCGTGTGGCTCAATCTTTAGATTTCTGTGTCATGGTAGGTAGACTTTTAGTGCGGTTCGTGTGGCTCAATCTTTAGATTTATGTGTCATGGTAGGTAGACGTTTAGTGGGGTTCGTGTGGCTCAATCTTTAGATTTCTGTGTCATGGTAGGTAGAATTTTAGTGAGGTTTGCTTGGCTCAATCTTTAGTTTTCTGTGTCATGGTTGGTAGACTTTTAGTGCATGGGTTCGTGTGGCTCAATCTTTAATTTTCTATGTCATGGTAGGTAGGCTTTTAGTTGGGTTCACTTGGCTCAATCTTTAGTTTTCTGTGTCATGGTTGGTAGACTTTTAGTGGGGTTCGTGTGGCTCAATCGTTAGTTTTCTGTGTAAAGGTAGGTAGATTTTTATTGAGGTTCGTGTGGCTCAATCTAGTTTTCTGTATCATGGTTGGTAGACTTTTAGTGGGGTTCGTGTGGCTCAATCTTTAGGTTTCTGTGTCATGGTAGGTAGACATTTAGCGGGGTTCGTGTGGCTCAATCTTTAGTTTTCTGTGTCATGGTTGGTTGACTTTTAGTGGGGTTCGTGTGGCTCAATCTTTAGTTTTGTGTCATGGTTGGTAGATTTTCAGTGGGGTTCGTGTGGCTCAATCTTTAGTTTTATGTGTCATGGTTGATAGACTTTTAGTGGGGTTCGTGTGGTTCAATCTTTAGTTTTCTGTGTCATGATTGGTAGACTTTTAGTGGGGTTCGTGTGGCTCAATCTTTAGTTTTGTGTCATGGTATGTAGACGTTTAGTGGGGTTTGTGTGGCTCAATCTTTAGTTTTCTGTGTCATGGTTTGTAGACTTTTAGTGGGGTTCGTGTGGCTCAATCTTTTGCTTTCTGTTTCATGGATGGTAGCTTTTTAGTGGGATCGTGTGGTTCAATCTTTAATTTTCTGTGTCATGGTTGATAGACTTTTAGTGAGGTTCGTGTGGTTCAATCTTTAGTTTTCTGTGTCATGGTTGGTAGACTTTTAGTGAGGTTCGTGTGGCTCAATCTTTAGTTTTCTGTGTCATGGTAGGTAGACTTTTAGTATGGTTCGTGTGGCTCAATCTTTAGTTTTCTGTGTCTTGGTTGGTGGACTTTTAGTGGGGTTCGTGTGGCTCAATCTTTAGTTTTCTGCGTCATGGTTGGTAGACCTTTAGTGGGATTCGTGTGAATAAATCTTTAGTCTTCTGTGTCATGGTAGGTAGACTTTTAGTGGGGTTCGTGTGGCTCAATCTTTAGATTTCTGTGACCTGGTTGGTAGACTTTTAGTGGGGTTCGTGTGGCTCAATCTTTAGTTTTCTGTGTCATGGTTGGTAGACTTGTAGTGGGGTTCGTGAGGCTCAATCTTTAGTTTTCTGTGTCAAGGTTGGCAACTTTTAGTGGGGTTCGTGTGGCTCAATCTTTAGTTTTCTGTGTCATGGTTGGTAGAATTTCAGTGGGGTTCGTGTGGCTCAATCTTTAGTTTTGTGTCATGGTAGGTAGACGTTTAGTGAGGTTCGTGGAGCTCAATTTTTAGTTTTCTGTGTCATGGTAGGTAGACTTTTAGTGGGCTTCGTGTGGCTCAATCTTTAGTTTTCTGTGTCATGGTTTGTATGCTTTTAGTGGGGTTCGTGTGGCTCAATCTTTAGCTTTCTGTGTCATAGTTGGTAGATTTTTAGTGGGGATCATGTGGCTCAATCTTTAATTTTCTGTGTCATGGTTGATAGATTTTTAGTGGGCATCGTGCGGTTCAATCTTTAGTTTTCTGCGTCATGGTAGGTAGACTTTTATTATGGTTCGTGTGGCTCAATCCTTAGTTTTCTGTGTCATGATAGGTAGACTTTTAGTGGGATTTGTGTGGCTAAATCTTTAGTTTTCTGTGTCATGGTAGGCAGACATTTAGTGGGGTTAGTGTGGCTCAATCTTTCGTTTTCTGTGTCATGGTTGGTAGACTTTTAGTGGGGTTCGTGAGGCTCAATCTTTAGCTTTCTGTGTCATGATTGGTAGACCTTTAATGGGGTTCGTGTGGCTCAATATTTAGATTTCTGTGTCATGGTTGGTAGACTTTTAGTGTGATTCGTGTGGCTCAATCTTTAGATTTCTGTGTCATGGTAGGTAGACTTTTAGTGCGGTTCGTGTGGCTCAATCTTTAGATTTATGTGTCATGGTAGGTAGACGTTTAGTGGGGTTCGTGTGGCTCAATCTTTAGATTTCTGTGTCATGGTAGGTAGAATTTTAGTGAGGTTTGCTTGGCTCAATCTTTAGTTTTCTGTGTCATGGTTGGTAGACTTTTAGTGCATGGGTTCGTGTGGCTCAATCTTTAATTTTCTATGTCATGGTAGGTAGGCTTTTAGTTGGGTTCACTTGGCTCAATCTTTAGTTTTCTGTGTCATGGTTGGTAGACTTTTAGTGGGGTTCGTGTGGCTCAATCGTTAGTTTTCTGTGTAAAGGTAGGTAGATTTTTATTGAGGTTCGTGTGGCTCAATCTAGTTTTCTGTATCATGGTTGGTAGACTTTTAGTGGGGTTCGTGTGGCTCAATCTTTAGGTTTCTGTGTCATGGTAGGTAGACATTTAGCGGGGTTCGTGTGGCTCAATCTTTAGTTTTCTGTGTCATGGTTGGTTGACTTTTAGTGGGGTTCGTGTGGCTCAATCTTTAGTTTTGTGTCATGGTTGGTAGATTTTCAGTGGGGTTCGTGTGGCTCAATCTTTAGTTTTATGTGTCATGGTTGATAGACTTTTAGTGGGGTTCGTGTGGTTCAATCTTTAGTTTTCTGTGTCATGATTGGTAGACTTTTAGTGGGGTTCGTGTGGCTCAATCTTTAGTTTTGTGTCATGGTATGTAGACGTTTAGTGGGGTTTGTGTGGCTCAATCTTTAGTTTTCTGTGTCATGGTTTGTAGACTTTTAGTGGGGTTCGTGTGGCTCAATCTTTTGCTTTCTGTTTCATGGATGGTAGCTTTTTAGTGGGATCGTGTGGTTCAATCTTTAATTTTCTGTGTCATGGTTGATAGACTTTTAGTGAGGTTCGTGTGGTTCAATCTTTAGTTTTCTGTGTCATGGTTGGTAGACTTTTAGTGAGGTTCGTGTGGCTCAATCTTTAGTTTTCTGTGTCATGGTAGGTAGACTTTTAGTATGGTTCGTGTGGCTCAATCTTTAGTTTTCTGTGTCTTGGTTGGTGGACTTTTAGTGGGGTTCGTGTGGCTCAATCTTTAGTTTTCTGCGTCATGGTTGGTAGACCTTTAGTGGGATTCGTGTGAATAAATCTTTAGTCTTCTGTGTCATGGTAGGTAGACTTTTAGTGGGGTTCGTGTGGCTCAATCTTTAGATTTCTGTGACCTGGTTGGTAGACTTTTAGTGGGGTTCGTGTGGCTCAATCTTTAGTTTTCTGTGTCATGGTTGGTAGACTTGTAGTGGGGTTCGTGAGGCTCAATCTTTAGTTTTCTGTGTCAAGGTTGGCAACTTTTAGTGGGGTTCGTGTGGCTCAATCTTTAGTTTTCTGTGTCATGGTTGGTAGAATTTCAGTGGGGTTCGTGTGGCTCAATCTTTAGTTTTGTGTCATGGTAGGTAGACGTTTAGTGAGGTTCGTGGAGCTCAATTTTTAGTTTTCTGTGTCATGGTAGGTAGACTTTTAGTGGGCTTCGTGTGGCTCAATCTTTAGTTTTCTGTGTCATGGTTTGTATGCTTTTAGTGGGGTTCGTGTGGCTCAATCTTTAGCTTTCTGTGTCATAGTTGGTAGATTTTTAGTGGGGATCATGTGGCTCAATCTTTAATTTTCTGTGTCATGGTTGATAGATTTTTAGTGGGCATCGTGCGGTTCAATCTTTAGTTTTCTGCGTCATGGTAGGTAGACTTTTATTATGGTTCGTGTGGCTCAATCCTTAGTTTTCTGTGTCATGATAGGTAGACTTTTAGTGGGATTTGTGTGGCTAAATCTTTAGTTTTCTGTGTCATGGTAGGCAGACATTTAGTGGGGTTCGTGTGGCTCAATCTTTTGTTTTCTGCGTCATGGTTGGTAGACTAGTAGTGGGGTTCGTGAGGCTCAATCTTTAGTTTTCTGTGTCAAGGTTGGCAACTTTTAGTGGGGTTCGTGTGGCTCAATCTTTAGTTTTCTGTCTCATGGTTGGTAGACTTTTAGTGGGGTTCCTGTGGCTCAATCTTTAGTTTTCTGCGTCATGGTTCGTATACTTTTAGTGGGGTTCGTGTGTCTCAATTTTTAGTTTTCTGTGTCATGGTTGGGAGACTTTTAGCGGAGTTCGTGTGGCTCAATCTTTAGTTTTCTGTGTCATGGTAGGTAGACTTTTAGTGGGCTTCGTGTGGCTCAATCTTTAGTCTTTTATGTCATGGTAGGTATACTTTCAGTGGGGTTCGTGTGGCTCAATCTTTAGTTTTCTGTGTCATGGTTGGTAGACTTTTAGTGGGGTTCGTGTGGCTCAATCTTTAGCTTTCTGTGTCATGGTTGGTAGACCTTTAGTGGGGATCGTGTGGCTCAATCTTTAATTTTCTGTGTCATGGTCGATAGACTTTTAGTGGGGTTCATGTGGTTCAATCTTTAGATTTTTTGTGTCATGGTAGGTAGACTTTTAGTATGGTTCGTGTGGCTCAATCTTTAGTTTTCTGTGTCATGGTAGGCAGACATTTAGTGGGGTTCGTGTGGCTCAATCTTTAGTTTTCTGCGTCATGGTTGGTAGACTTTTAGTGGGGTTCGTGTGGCTCAATCTTTAGTTTTCTGTCTCATGGCTGGTAGACTATTAGTGGGGTTCGTGTGGCTCAATCTTTAGTTTTCTGCGTCATGGTTCGCATACTTTTAGTGGGGTTCGTGTGTCTCAATCTTTAGTTTTCTGTGTCATGGTTGGTAGACTTTTAGTGGGGTTCGTGTTGCTCAATCTTTACTTTTCTGTCTCATGGTTGGTAGACTTTTAGTGGGTTCATGCGGCTCAATATTTAGATTTCTGTGTCATGATTGGTGGACTTTTAGTGGGGTTCGTGTGGCTCAATCTTTTGCTTTCTGTGTCATGGATGGTAGATTTTTATTGGGATCGTGTGGTTCAATCTTTAATTTTCTGTGTCATGGTTGATAGACTTTTAGTGAGGTTCGTGTGGTTCAATCTTTTGTTTTCTGTGTCATGGTTGATAAAATTTTAGTGGGGTTCGTGTGGCTCAATCTTTAGTTTTCTGTGTCACGGTAGGTAGACTTTTAGTATGGTTCGTGTGGCTCAATCTTTAGTTTTCTGTGTCTTGGTTGGTAGACTTTTAGTGGGGTTCGTGTGGCTCAATCTTTAGTTTTCTGTGTCATGGTTGGTAGACTTTTAGTGGGGTTCGTGTGGCTCAATCTTTAGTTTTCTGCGTCATGGTTGGTAGACTTTTAGTGGGGTTCGTGTGGCTCAATCTTTAGTTTTCTGTCTCATGGCTGGTAGACTATTAGTGGGGTTCGTGTGGCTCAATCTTTAGTTTTCTGCGTCATGGTTCGCATACTTTTAGTGGGGTTCGTGTGTCTCAATCTTTAGTTTTCTGTGTCATGGTTGGTAGACTTTTAGTGGGGTTCGTGTTGCTCAATCTTTACTTTTCTGTCTCATGGTTGGTAGACTTTTAGTGGGTTCATGCGGCTCAATATTTAGATTTCTGTGTCATGATTGGTGGACTTTTAGTGGGGTTCGTGTGGCTCAATCTTTTGCTTTCTGTGTCATGGATGGTAGATTTTTATTGGGATCGTGTGGTTCAATCTTTAATTTTCTGTGTCATGGTTGATAGACTTTTAGTGAGGTTCGTGTGGTTCAATCTTTTGTTTTCTGTGTCATGGTTGATAAAATTTTAGTGGGGTTCGTGTGGCTCAATCTTTAGTTTTCTGTGTCACGGTAGGTAGACTTTTAGTATGGTTCGTGTGGCTCAATCTTTAGTTTTCTGTGTCTTGGTTGGTAGACTTTTAGTGGGGTTCGTGTGGCTCAATCTTTAGTTTTCTGTGTCATGGTTGGTAGACTTTTAATGGGATTCGTGTGAATAAATCTTTATTCTTCTGTGTCATGTTAGGTAGACTTTTAGTGGGGTTCGTGTGGCTCAATCTTTAGATTTCTGTGTCATGGTTGGTAGACTTTTAGGGGGGTTCGTGAGGCTCAATCTTTAGTTTTCTGTGTCATGGTTGGTAGACTTGTAGTGGGATTCGTGAGGCTCAATCTTTAGTTTTCTGTGTCAAGGTTGGCAACTTTTAGTGGGGTTCGTGTGGCTCAATCTTTAGTTTTCTGTCTCATGGTTGGTAGAATTTCAGTGGGGTTCGTGTGGCTCAATCTTTAGTTTTGTGTCATGGTAGGTAGACGTTTGGTGGGGTTCGTGGGGCTCAATTTTTAGTTTTCTGTGTCATGGTAGGTAGACTTTTAGTGGGCTTCGTGTGGCTCAATCTTTAGTTTTCTGTGTCATGGTTTGTATACTTTTAGTGGGGTTCGTGAGGCTCAATCTTTAGATTTCTGTGTCATTGTTGGAAGACTTTTAGTGGGGTTCGTGTGGCTCAATCTTCAGTTTTCTGTGTCATGGTTGGTAGACTTGTAGTGGGGTTCGTGAGGCTCAATCTTTAGTTTTCTGTGTCAAGGTTGGCAACTTTTAGTGGGGTTCGTGTGGCTCAATCTTTAGTTTCCTGTCTCATGGTTGGTAGAATTTCAGTGGGGTTCGTGTGGCTCAATCTTTAGTTTTGTGTCATGGTAGGTAGACGTTTAGTGGGGTTCGTGGGGCTCAATTTTTAGTTTTCTGTGTCATGGTAGGTAGACTTTTAGTGGGGTTCGTGTGGCTCAATCTTTAGTTTTGTATGTCATGGTTTGTATGCTTTTAGTGGGGTTCGTGTGGCTCAATCTTTAGCTTTCTGTGTCATGGTTGGTAGATTTTTATTGGGGATCGTGTGGCTCAATTTTTAATTTTCTGTGTCATGGTTGATAGATTTTTAGTGGGGTTCGTGTGGTTCAATCTTTAGTTTTCTGTGTCATGGTAGGTAGACTTTTAGTATGGTTCGTGTGGCTCAATCTTTAGTTTTCTGTGTCATGGAAGGTAGACTTTTAGTGGGATTTGTGTGGCTAAATCTTTAGTCTTCTGTGTCATGGTAGGTAGACTTTTAGTGGGGTTCGTGTGGCTCAAACTTTAGTTTTCTGTGTCATGGTAGCCAGACATTTAGTGGGGCACGTGTGGCTCAATCTTTAGTTTTCTGCGTCATGGTTGGTAGACTAGTAGTGGGGTTCGTGAGGCTCAATCTTTAGTTTTCTGTGTCAAGGTTGGCAACTTTTAGTGGGGTTCGTGTGGCTCAATCTTTAGTTTTCTGTTTCATGGTTGGTAGACTTTTAGTGGGGTTCGTGTGTCTTAATCTTTAATTTTCTGCGTCATGGTTCGTATACTTTTAGTGGGGTTCGTGTGTCTCAATCTTTAGTTTTCTGTGTCATGGTTGGGAGACTTTTAGCGGGGTTCGTGTGGCTCAATCTTTAGTTTTCTGTGTCATGGTAGGTAGACTTTTAGTGGGCTTCGTGTGGCTCAATCTTTAGTTTTTTATGTCATGGTAGGTATACTTTCAGTGGGGTTAGTGTGGCTCAATCTTTAGTTTTCTGTGTCATGGTTGGTAGACTTTTAGTGGGGTTCGTGAGGCTCAATCTTTAGCTTTCTGTGTCATGGTTGGTAGACCTTTAATGGGGTTCGTGTGGCTCAATCTTTAGATTTCTGTGTCATGGTTGGTAGACTTTTAGTGTGATTCGTGTGGCTCAATCTTTAGATTTCTGCGTCATGGTAGGTAGACTTTTAGTGCGGTTCGTGTGGCTCAATCTTTAGATTTATGTGTCATGGTAGGTAGACGTTTAGTGGGGTTCGTGTGGCTCAATCTTTAGATTTCTGTGTCATGGTAGGTAGAATTTTAGTGGGGTTTGCTTGGCTCAATCTTTAGTTTTCTGTGTCATAGTTGGTAGACTTTTAGTGCATGGGTTCGTGTGGCTCAATCTTTAATTTTCTATGTCATGGTAGGTAGGCTTTTAGTTGGGTTCACTTGGCTCAATCTTTAGTTTTCTGTGTCATGGTTGGTAGACTTTTAGTGGGGTTCGTGTGGCTCAATCGTTAGTTTTCTGTGTAAAGGTAGGTAGATTTTTATTGAGGTTCGTGTGGCTCAATCTAGTTTTCTGTATCATGGTTGGTAGACTTTTAGTGGGGTTCGTGTGGCTCAATCTTTAGGTTTCTGTGTCATGGTAGGTAGACATTTAGCGGGGTTCGTGTGGCTCAATCTTTAGTTTTCTGTGTCATGGTTGGTTGACTTTTAGTGGGGTTCGTGTGGCTCAATCTTTAGTTTTGTGTCATGGTTGGTAGATTTTCAGTGGGGTTCGTGTGGCTCAATCTTTAGTTTTATGTGTCATGGTTGATAGACTTTTAGTGGGGTTCGTTTGGTTCAATCTTTAGTTTTCTGTGTCATGATTGGTAGACTTTTAGTGGGGTTCGTGTGGCTCAATCTTTAGTTTTGTGTCATGGTATGTAGACGTTTAGTGGGGTTTGTGTGGCTCAATCTTTAGTTTTCTGTGTCATGGTTTGTAGACTTTTAGTGGGGTTCCTGTGGCTCAATCTTTTGCTTTCTGTGTCATGGATGGTAGCTTTTTAGTGGGATCGTGTGGTTCAATCTTTAGTTTTCTGTGTCATGGTTGATAGACTTTTAGTGAGGTTCGTGTGGTTCAATCTTTAGTTTTCTGTGTCATGGTTGGTAGACTTTTAGTGAGGTTCGTGTGGCTCAATCTTTAGTTTTCTGTGTCATGGTAGGTAGACTTTTAGTATGGTTCGTGTGGCTCAATCTTTAGTTTTCTGTGTCTTGGTTGGTGGACTTTTAGTGGGGTTCTTGTGGCTCAATCTTTAATTTTCTGCGTCATGGTTGGTAGACCTTTAGTGGGATTCGTGTGAATAAATCTTTAGTCTTCTGTGTCATGGTAGGTAGACTTGTAGTGGGGTTCGTGTGGCTCAATCTTTAGATTTCTGTGTCCTGGTTGGTAGACTTTTAGTGGGGTTCGTGTGGCTCAATCTTTAGTTTTCTGTGTCATGGTTGGTAGACTTGTAGTGGGGTTCGTGAGGCTCAATCTTTAGTTTTCTGTGTCAAGGTTGGCAACTTTTAGTGGGATTCGTGTGGCTCAATCTTTAGTTTTCTGTCTCATGGTTGGTAGAATTTCAGTGGGGTTCGTGTGGCTCAATCTTTAGTTTTCTGTCATGGTAGGTAGACGTTTAGTGGGGTTCGTGGAGCTCAATTTTTAGTTTTCTGTGTCATGGTAGGTAGACTTTTAGTGGGGTTCGTGTGGCTCAATCTTTAGTTTTCTGTGTCATGGTTTGTATGCTTTTAGTGGGGTTCGTGTGGCTCAATCTTTAGCTTTCTGTGTCATAGTTGGTAGATTTTTAGTGGGGATCATGTGGCTCAATCTTTAATTTTCTGTGTCATGGTTGATAGATTTTTAGTGGGCATCGTGCGGTTCAATCTTTAGTTTTCTGTGTCAAGGTAGGTAGACTTTTATTATGGTTCGTGTGGCTCAATCTTTAGTTTTCTGTGTCATGATAGGTAGACTTTTAGTGGGATTTGTGTGGCTAAATCTTTAGTTTTCTGTGTCATGGTAGGCAGACATTTAGTGGGGTTCGTGTGGCTCAATCTTTTGTTTTCTGCGTCATGGTTGGTAGACTAGTAGTGGGGTTCGTGAGGCTCAATCTTTAGTTTTCTGTGTCAAGGTTGGCAACTTTTAGTGGGGTTCGTGTCGCTCAATCTTTAGTTTTCTGTCTCATGGTTGGTAGACTTTTAGTGGGGTTCCTGTGGCTCAATCTTTAGTTTTCTGCGTCATGGTTCGTATACTTTTAGTGCGGTTCGTGTGTCTCAATTTTTAGTTTTCTTTGTCATGGTTGGGAGACTTTTAGCGGAGTTCGTGTGGCTCAATCTTTAGTTTTCTGTGTCATGGTAGGTAGACTTTTAGTGGGCTTCGTGTGGCTCAATCTTTAGTCTTTTATGTCATGGTAGGTATACTTTCAGTGGGGTTCGTGTGGCTCAATCTTTAGTTTTCTGTGTCATGGTTGGTAGACTTTTAGTGGGGTTCGTGTGGCTCAATCTTTAGCTTTCTGTGTCATGGTTGGTAGACCTTTAGTGGGGATCGTGTGGCTCAATCTTTAATTTTCTGTGTCATGGTCGATAGACTTTTAGTGGGGTTCATGTGGTTCAATCTTTAGATTTTTTGTGTCATGGTAGGTAGACTTTTAGTATGGTTCGTGTGGCTCAATCTTTAGTTTTCTGTGTCATGGTAGGCAGACATTTAGTGGGGTTCGTGTGGCTCAATCTTTAGTTTTCTGCGTCATGGTTCGCATACTTTTAGTGGGGTTCGTGTGTCTCAATCTTTAGTTTTCTGTGTCATGGTTGGTAGACTTTTAGTGGGGTTCGTGTGGCTCAATCTTTACTTTTCTGTCTCATGGTTGGTAGACTTTTAGTGGGTTCATGCGGCTCAATATTTAGATTTCTGTGTCATGATTGGTGGACTTTTAGTGGGGTTCGTGTGGCTCAATCTTTTGCTTTCTGTGTCATGGATGGTAGATTTTTATTGGGATCGTGTGGTTCAATCTTTAATTTTCTGTGTCATGGTTGATAGACTTTTAGTGAGGTTCGTGTGGTTCAATCTTTTGTTTTCTGTGTCATGGTTGATAGACTTTTAGTGGGGTTCGTGTGGCTCAATCTTTAGTTTTCTGTGTCACGGTAGGTAGACTTTTAGTATGGTTCGTGTGGCTCAATCTTTAGTTTTCTGTGTCTTGGTTGGTAGACTTTTAGTGGGGTTCGTGTGGCTCAATCTTTAGTTTTCTGTGTCATGGTTGGTAGACTTTTAATGGGATTCGTGTGAATAAATCTTTATTCTTCTGTGTCATGTTAGGTAGATTTTTAGTGGGGTTCGTGTGGCTCAATCTTTAGATTTCTGTGTCATGGTTGGTAGACTTTTAGGGGGGTTCGTGAGGCTCAATCTTTAGTTTTCTGTGTCATGGTTGGTAGACTTGTAGTGGGATTCGTGAGGCTCAATCTTTAGTTTTCTGTGTCAAGGTTGGCAACTTTTAGTGGGGTTCGTGTGGCTCAATCTTTAGTTTTCTGTCTCATGGTTGGTAGAATTTCAGTGGGGTTCGTGTGGCTCAATCTTTAGTTTTTTGTCATGGTAGGTAGACGTTTGGTGGGGTTCGTGGGGCTCAATTTTTAGTTTTCTGTGTCATGGTAGGTAGACTTTTAGTGGGCTTCGTGTGGCTCAATCTTTAGTTTTCTGTGTCATGGTTTGTATACTTTTAGTGGGGTTCGTGTGGCTCAATCTTTAGCTTTCTGTGTCATGGTAGGTAGATTTTTATTGGGGATCGTGTGGCTCAATCTTTATTTTTCTGTGTCATGGTTGATAGATTTTTAGTGGGGTTAGTGTGGTTCAATCTTTAGTTGTTTGTGTCATGGTAGGTAGACTTTTAGTATGGTTCGTGTGGCTCAATCTTTAGTTTTCTGTGTCATGGAAGGTAGACTTTTAGTGGGATTTGTGTGGCTAAATCTTTAGTCTTCTGTGTCATGGTAGGTAGACTTTTAGTGGGGTTCGTGTGGCTCAAACTTCAGTTTTCTGTGTCATGGTAGGCAGACATTTAGTGGGGTTCGTGTGGCTCAATCTTTAGTTTTCTGCGTCATGGTTGGTAGACTAGTAGTGGGGTTCGTGAGGCTCAATCTTTAGTTTTCTGTGTCAAGGTTGGCAACTTTTAGTGGGGTTCGTGTGGCTCAATCTTTAGTTTTCTATCTCATGATTGGTAGACTTTTAGTGGGGTTCGTGTGGCTTAATATTTAGTTTTCTGCGTCATGGTTCGTATACTTTTAGCGGGGTTCGTGTGGCTCAATCTTTAGTTTTCTGTCTCATGGTTGGTAGACTTTTAGTGGGGTTCGTGTGTCTCAATCTTTAGTTTTCTGTGTCATGGTTGGGAGACTTTTAGCGGAGTTCGTGTGGCTCAATCTTTAGTTTTCTGTGTCATGGTAGGTAGACTTTTAGTGGGCTTCGTGTGGCTCAATCTTTAGTCTTTTATGTCATGGTAGGTATACTTTCAGTGGGGTTCGTGTGGCTCAATCTTTAGTTTTCTGTGTCATGGTTGGTAGACCTTTAGTGGGGTTCGTGTGGCTCAATCTTTAGCTTTCTGTGTCATGGTTGGTAGACCTTTAGTGGGGATCGTGTGGCTCAATCTTTAATTTTCTGAGTCATGGTCGATAGACTTTTAGTGGGGTTCATGTGGTTCAATCTTTAGTTTTTTTGTGTCATGGTAGGTAGACTTTTAGTGGGGTTCGTGTGGCCCAATCATTAGTTTTCTGTGTCATGGTTGGTAGACTTTTAGTGGGGTTCGTGTGGCTCAATCTTTAGTTTTCTGTGTCATGGTAGGCAGACATTTAGGGGGGTTCGTGTGGCTCAATCTTTAGTTTTCTCCGTCATGGTTGGTAGACATTTAGTGGGGTTCGTGTGGCTCAATCTTTAGTTTTCTGTCTCATGGCTGGTAGACTATTAGTGGGGTTCGTGTGGCTCAATCTTTAGTTTTCTGTGTCATGGTTCGCATACTTTTAGTGGGGTTCGTGTGTCTCAATCTTTAGTTTTCTGTGTCATGGTTGGTAGACTTTTAGTGGGGTTCGTGTGGCTCAATCTTTACTTTTCTGTCTCATGGTTGGTAGACTTTTAGTGGGTTCATGCGGCTCAATATTTAGATTTCTGTGTCATGATTGGTGGACTTTTAGTGGGGTTCGTGTGGCTCAATCTTTTGCTTTCTGTGTCATGGATGGTAGATTTTTATTGGGATCGTGTGGTTCAATCTTTAATTTTCTGTGTCATGGTTGATAGACTTTTAGTGAGGTTCGTGTGTTTCAATCTTTTGTTTTCTGTGTCATGGTTGATAGAATTTTAGTGGGGTTCGTGTGGCTCAATCTTTAGTTTTCTGTGTCATGGTAGGTAGACTTTTAGTATGGTTCGTGTGGCTCAATCTTTAGTTTTCTGTGTCATGGTTGGTAGACTTGTAGTGGGGTTCGTGAGGCTCAATCTTTAGTTTTCTGTGTCAAGGTTGGCAACTTTTAGTGGGATTCGTGTGGCTCAATCTTTAGTTTTCTGTCTCATGGTTGGTAGAATTTCAGTGGGGTTCGTGTGGCTCAATCTTTAGTTTTCTGTCATGGTAGGTAGACGTTTAGTGGGGTTCGTGGAGCTCAATTTTTAGTTTTCTGTGTCATGGTAGGTAGACTTTTAGTGGGGTTCGTGTGGCTCAATCTTTAGTTTTCTGTGTCATGGTTTGTATGCTTTTAGTGGGGTTCGTGTGGCTCAATCTTTAGCTTTCTGTGTCATAGTTGGTAGATTTTTAGTGGGGATCATGTGGCTCAATCTTTAATTTTCTGTGTCATGGTTGATAGATTTTTAGTGGGCATCGTGCGGTTCAATCTTTAGTTTTCTGTGTCAAGGTAGGTAGACTTTTATTATGGTTCGTGTGGCTCAATCTTTAGTTTTCTGTGTCATGATAGGTAGACTTTTAGTGGGATTTGTGTGGCTAAATCTTTAGTTTTCTGTGTCATGGTAGGCAGACATTTAGTGGGGTTCGTGTGGCTCAATCTTTTGTTTTCTGCGTCATGGTTGGTAGACTAGTAGTGGGGTTCGTGAGGCTCAATCTTTAGTTTTCTGTGTCAAGGTTGGCAACTTTTAGTGGGGTTCGTGTCGCTCAATCTTTAGTTTTCTGTCTCATGGTTGGTAGACTTTTAGTGGGGTTCCTGTGGCTCAATCTTTAGTTTTCTGCGTCATGGTTCGTATACTTTTAGTGCGGTTCGTGTGTCTCAATTTTTAGTTTTCTTTGTCATGGTTGGGAGACTTTTAGCGGAGTTCGTGTGGCTCAATCTTTAGTTTTCTGTGTCATGGTAGGTAGACTTTTAGTGGGCTTCGTGTGGCTCAATCTTTAGTCTTTTATGTCATGGTAGGTATACTTTCAGTGGGGTTCGTGTGGCTCAATCTTTAGTTTTCTGTGTCATGGTTGGTAGACTTTTAGTGGGGTTCGTGTGGCTCAATCTTTAGCTTTCTGTGTCATGGTTGGTAGACCTTTAGTGGGGATCGTGTGGCTCAATCTTTAATTTTCTGTGTCATGGTCGATAGACTTTTAGTGGGGTTCATGTGGTTCAATCTTTAGATTTTTTGTGTCATGGTAGGTAGACTTTTAGTATGGTTCGTGTGGCTCAATCTTTAGTTTTCTGTGTCATGGTAGGCAGACATTTAGTGGGGTTCGTGTGGCTCAATCTTTAGTTTTCTGCGTCATGGTTCGCATACTTTTAGTGGGGTTCGTGTGTCTCAATCTTTAGTTTTCTGTGTCATGGTTGGTAGACTTTTAGTGGGGTTCGTGTGGCTCAATCTTTACTTTTCTGTCTCATGGTTGGTAGACTTTTAGTGGGTTCATGCGGCTCAATATTTAGATTTCTGTGTCATGATTGGTGGACTTTTAGTGGGGTTCGTGTGGCTCAATCTTTTGCTTTCTGTGTCATGGATGGTAGATTTTTATTGGGATCGTGTGGTTCAATCTTTAATTTTCTGTGTCATGGTTGATAGACTTTTAGTGAGGTTCGTGTGGTTCAATCTTTTGTTTTCTGTGTCATGGTTGATAGACTTTTAGTGGGGTTCGTGTGGCTCAATCTTTAGTTTTCTGTGTCACGGTAGGTAGACTTTTAGTATGGTTCGTGTGGCTCAATCTTTAGTTTTCTGTGTCTTGGTTGGTAGACTTTTAGTGGGGTTCGTGTGGCTCAATCTTTAGTTTTCTGTGTCATGGTTGGTAGACTTTTAATGGGATTCGTGTGAATAAATCTTTATTCTTCTGTGTCATGTTAGGTAGATTTTTAGTGGGGTTCGTGTGGCTCAATCTTTAGATTTCTGTGTCATGGTTGGTAGACTTTTAGGGGGGTTCGTGAGGCTCAATCTTTAGTTTTCTGTGTCATGGTTGGTAGACTTGTAGTGGGATTCGTGAGGCTCAATCTTTAGTTTTCTGTGTCAAGGTTGGCAACTTTTAGTGGGGTTCGTGTGGCTCAATCTTTAGTTTTCTGTCTCATGGTTGGTAGAATTTCAGTGGGGTTCGTGTGGCTCAATCTTTAGTTTTTTGTCATGGTAGGTAGACGTTTGGTGGGGTTCGTGGGGCTCAATTTTTAGTTTTCTGTGTCATGGTAGGTAGACTTTTAGTGGGCTTCGTGTGGCTCAATCTTTAGTTTTCTGTGTCATGGTTTGTATACTTTTAGTGGGGTTCGTGTGGCTCAATCTTTAGCTTTCTGTGTCATGGTAGGTAGATTTTTATTGGGGATCGTGTGGCTCAATCTTTATTTTTCTGTGTCATGGTTGATAGATTTTTAGTGGGGTTAGTGTGGTTCAATCTTTAGTTGTTTGTGTCATGGTAGGTAGACTTTTAGTATGGTTCGTGTGGCTCAATCTTTAGTTTTCTGTGTCATGGAAGGTAGACTTTTAGTGGGATTTGTGTGGCTAAATCTTTAGTCTTCTGTGTCATGGTAGGTAGACTTTTAGTGGGGTTCGTGTGGCTCAAACTTCAGTTTTCTGTGTCATGGTAGGCAGACATTTAGTGGGGTTCGTGTGGCTCAATCTTTAGTTTTCTGCGTCATGGTTGGTAGACTAGTAGTGGGGTTCGTGAGGCTCAATCTTTAGTTTTCTGTGTCAAGGTTGGCAACTTTTAGTGGGGTTCGTGTGGCTCAATCTTTAGTTTTCTATCTCATGATTGGTAGACTTTTAGTGGGGTTCGTGTGGCTTAATATTTAGTTTTCTGCGTCATGGTTCGTATACTTTTAGCGGGGTTCGTGTGGCTCAATCTTTAGTTTTCTGTCTCATGGTTGGTAGACTTTTAGTGGGGTTCGTGTGTCTCAATCTTTAGTTTTCTGTGTCATGGTTGGGAGACTTTTAGCGGAGTTCGTGTGGCTCAATCTTTAGTTTTCTGTGTCATGGTAGGTAGACTTTTAGTGGGCTTCGTGTGGCTCAATCTTTAGTCTTTTATGTCATGGTAGGTATACTTTCAGTGGGGTTCGTGTGGCTCAATCTTTAGTTTTCTGTGTCATGGTTGGTAGACCTTTAGTGGGGTTCGTGTGGCTCAATCTTTAGCTTTCTGTGTCATGGTTGGTAGACCTTTAGTGGGGATCGTGTGGCTCAATCTTTAATTTTCTGAGTCATGGTCGATAGACTTTTAGTGGGGTTCATGTGGTTCAATCTTTAGTTTTTTTGTGTCATGGTAGGTAGACTTTTAGTGGGGTTCGTGTGGCCCAATCATTAGTTTTCTGTGTCATGGTTGGTAGACTTTTAGTGGGGTTCGTGTGGCTCAATCTTTAGTTTTCTGTGTCATGGTAGGCAGACATTTAGGGGGGTTCGTGTGGCTCAATCTTTAGTTTTCTCCGTCATGGTTGGTAGACATTTAGTGGGGTTCGTGTGGCTCAATCTTTAGTTTTCTGTCTCATGGCTGGTAGACTATTAGTGGGGTTCGTGTGGCTCAATCTTTAGTTTTCTGTGTCATGGTTCGCATACTTTTAGTGGGGTTCGTGTGTCTCAATCTTTAGTTTTCTGTGTCATGGTTGGTAGACTTTTAGTGGGGTTCGTGTGGCTCAATCTTTACTTTTCTGTCTCATGGTTGGTAGACTTTTAGTGGGTTCATGCGGCTCAATATTTAGATTTCTGTGTCATGATTGGTGGACTTTTAGTGGGGTTCGTGTGGCTCAATCTTTTGCTTTCTGTGTCATGGATGGTAGATTTTTATTGGGATCGTGTGGTTCAATCTTTAATTTTCTGTGTCATGGTTGATAGACTTTTAGTGAGGTTCGTGTGTTTCAATCTTTTGTTTTCTGTGTCATGGTTGATAGAATTTTAGTGGGGTTCGTGTGGCTCAATCTTTAGTTTTCTGTGTCATGGTAGGTAGACTTTTAGTATGGTTCGTGTGGCTCAATCTTTAGTTTTCTGTGTCTTGGTTGGTAGACTTTTACTGGGGTTCGTGTGGCTCAATCTTTAGTTTTCTGTGTCATGGTTGGTAGACTTTTAATGGGATTTGTGTGAATAAATCTTTAGTCTTCTGTGTCATGTTAGGTAGACTCTTAGTGGGGTTCGTGTGGCTCAATCTTTAGATTTCTGTGTCATGGTTGGTAGACTTTTAGGGGGGTTCGTGAGGCTCAATCTTTAGTTTTCTTTGTCATGGTTGGTAGACTTGTAGTGGGGTTCGTGAGGCTCAATCTTTAGTTTTCTGTGTCAAGGTTGGCAACTTTTAGTGGGGTTCGTGTGGCTCAATCTTTAGTTTTCTGTCTCATGGTTGGTAGAATTTCAGTGGGGTTCGTGTGGCTCAATCTTTAGTTTTGTGTCATGGTAGGTAGACGTTTGGTGGGGTTCGTGGGGCTCAATTTTTAGTTTTCTGTGTCATGGTAGGTAGACTTTTAGTGGGCTTCGTGTGGCTCAATCTTTAGTTTTCTGTGTCATGGTTTGTATACTTTTAGTGGGGTTCGTGTGGCTCAATCTTTAGCTTTCTGTGTCATGGTTGGTAGATTTTTATTGGGGATCGTGTGGCTCAATCTTTAATTTTCTGTGTCATGGTTGATAGATTTTTAGTGGGGTTCGTGTGGTTCAATCTTTTGTTTTCTGTGTCATGGTAGGTAGACTTTTAGTATGGTTCGTGTGGCTCAATCTTTAGTCTTCTGTGTCATGGTTGGTAGACTTTTAGTGGGGTTCGTGTGGCTCAAACTTCAGTTTTCTGTGTCATGGTAGGCAGACATTTAGTGGGGTTCGTGTGGCTCAATCTTTAGTTTTCTGCGTCATGGTTGGTAGACTAGTAGTGGGGTTCGTGAGGCTCAATCTTTAGTTTTCTGTGTCAAGGTTGGCAACTTTTAGTGGGGTTCGTGTGGCTCAATCTTTAGTTTTCTGTCTCATGGTTGGTAGACTTTTAGTGGGGTTCGTGTGGCTTAATCTTTAGTTTTCTGCGTCATGGTTCGTATACTTTTAGTGGGGTTCGTGTGTCTCAATCTTTAGTTTTCTGCGTCATGGTTGGGAGACTTTTAGCGGAGTTCGTGTGGCTTAATCTTTAGTTTTCTGTGTCATGGTAGGTAGACTTTTAGTGGGCTTCGTGTGGCTCAATCTTTAGTCTTTTATGTCATGGTAGGTATACTTTCAGTGGGGTTCGTGTGGCTCAATCTTTAGTTTTCTGTGTCATGGTTGGTAGACTTTTAGTGGGGTTCGTGTGGCTCAATCTTTAGCTTTCTGTGTCATGGTTGGTAGACCTTTAGTAGGGATCGTGTGGCTCAATCTTTAATTTTCTGTGTCATGGTCGATAGACTTTTAGTGGGGTTCATGTGGTTCAATCTTTAGTTTTTTTGTGTCATGGTAGGTAGACTTTTAGTATGGTTCGTGTGGCTCAATCTTTAGTTTTCTGTTTCATGGTAGGTAGACTTTTAGTGGGGTTCGTGTGGCCCAATCATTAATTTTCTGTGTCATGGTTGGTAGACTTTTAGTGGGGTTCGTGTGGCTCAATCTTTAGTTTTCTGTGTCATGGTAGGCAGACATTTAGTGGGGTTCGTGTGGCTCAATCTTTAGTTTTCTGCATCATGGTTGGTAGACTTTTAGTGGGGTTCGTGTGGCTCAATCTTTAGTTTTCTGTCTCATGGTTGGTAGACTATTAGTGGGGTTCGTGTGGCGCAATCTTTAGTTTTCTGTGTCATGGTTCGCATACTTTTAGTGGGGTTCGTGTGTCTCAATCTTTAGTTTTCTGCGTCATGGTTGGTAGACTTTTAGTGGGGTTCGTGTGGCTCAATCTTTACTTTCCTGTCTCATGGTTGGTAGACTTTTAGTGGGTTCATGCGGCTCAATATTTAGATTTCTGTGTCATGATTTGTGGACCTTTAGTGGGGTTCGTGTGGCTCAATCTTTAATTTTCTGTGTCATGGTTGGTAGTCTTTTAGTGGTGTTCGTGTGGATCAATCTTTAGTTTTCTGTGTCATGGTTGGTAGACTTTTAGTGGGATTCGTGTGGCTCAATCTTTAGATTTCTGTGTCATGGTAGGTATACTTTTAGTGGGGTTCGTGTGGCTCAATCTTTTGTTTTCTGTGTCATGGTTGGTAGACTTTTAGTGGGGTTCGTGTGGCTCAATCTTTAGTTTTCTGTGTCATGGTAAGTAGACTTTTAGTGGGGTTCGGGTGTCTCAATCTTTAGTTTTCTGTGTCATGGTAGGTAGACTTTTAGAGGGGTTCGTGTGACCTAATCTTTAGATTTCTGTGTCATGGTAGGTAGACTTTTAGTGGGGTTCGGGTGTCTCAATCTTTAGTTTTCTGCGTCATGGTTGGTAGACTAGTAGTGGGGTTCGTGAGGCTCAATCTTTAGTTTTCTGTGTCAAGGTTGGCAACTTTTAGTGGGGTTCATGTGGTTCAATCTTTAGCTTTTTTGTGTCATGGTAGGTAGACTTTTAGTGGGGTTCGTGTGGCTCAATCTTTAGTTTTCTGTGTCATGGTAGGTAGACATTTAGTGGGGTTCGTGTGGCCCAATCATTAGTTTTCTGTGTCATGGTTGGTAGACTTTTAGCGGGGTTCGTGTGGCTCAATCTTTAGTTTTCTGTGTCATGGTAGGCAGACATTTAGTGGGGTTCGTGTGGCTCAATCTTTAGTTTTCTGCGTCATGGTTGGTAGACTTTTAGTGGGGTTCGTGTGGCTCAATCTTTAGTTTTCTGTCTCATGGCTGGTAGACTATTAGTGGGGTTCGTGTGGCTCAATCTTTAATTTTCTGCGTTATGGTTCGCATACTTTTAGTGGGGTTCGTGTGTCTCAATCTTTAGTTTTCTGTGTCATGGTTGGTAGACTTTTAGTGGGGTTCGTGTGGCTCAATCTTTACTTTTCTGTCTCATGGTTGGTAGACTTTTAGTGGGTTCATGCGGCTCAATATTTAGATTTCTGTGTCATGATTGGTGGACTTTTAGTGGGGTTCGTGTGGCTCAATCTTTTGCTTTCTGTGTCATGGATGGTAGATTTTTATTGGGATCGTGTGGTTCAATCTTTAATTTTCTGTGTCATGGTTGATAGACTTTTAGTGAGGTTCGTGTGGTTCAATCTTTTGTTTTCTGTGTCATGGTTGATAGACTTTTAGTGGGGTTCGTGTGGCTCAATCTTTAGTTTTCTGTGTCATGGTAGGTAGACTTTTAGTATGGTTCGTGTGGCTCAATCTTTAATTTTCTGTGTCTTGGTTGGTAGACTTTTAGTGGGGTTCGTGTGGCTCAATCTTTAGTTTTCTGTGTCATGGTTGGTAGACTTTTAGTGGGATTCGTGTGAATAAATCTTTAGTCTTCTGTGTCATGGTAGGTAGACTTTTAGTGGGGTTCGTGAGGCTCAATCTTTAGATTTCTGTGTCATTATTGGTAGACTTTTAGTGGGGTTCGTGTGGCTCAATCTTTAGTTTTCTGTCTCATGGTTGGTAGAATTTCAGTGGGGTTCGTGTGGCTCAATCTTTAGTTTTGTGTCATGGTAGGTAGACGTTTAGTGGGGTTCGTGGGGCTCAATTTTTAGTTTTCTGTGTCATGGTAGGTAGACTTTTAGTGGGGTTCGTGTGGCTCAATCTTTAGTTTTGTATGTCATGGTTTGTATGCTTTTAGTGGGGTTCGTGTGGCTCAATCTTTAGCTTTCTGTGTCATGGTTGGTAGATTTTTATTGGGGATCGTGTGGCTCAATTTTTAATTTTCTGTGTCATGGTTGATAGATTTTTAGTGGGGTTCGTGTGGTTCAATCTTTAGTTTTCTGTGTCATGGTAGGTAGACTTTTAGTATGGTTCGTGTGGCTCAATCTTTAGTTTTCTGTGTCATGGAAGGTAGACTTTTAGTGGGATTTGTGTGGCTAAATCTTTAGTCTTCTGTGTCATGGTAGGTAGACTTTTAGTGGGGTTCGTGTGGCTCAAACTTTAGTTTTCTGTGTCATGGTAGCCAGACATTTAGTGGGGCACGTGTGGCTCAATCTTTAGTTTTCTGCGTCATGGTTGGTAGACTAGTAGTGGGGTTCGTGAGGCTCAATCTTTAGTTTTCTGTGTCAAGGTTGGCAACTTTTAGTGGGGTTCGTGTGGCTCAATCTTTAGTTTTCTGTTTCATGGTTGGTAGACTTTTAGTGGGGTTCGTGTGTCTTAATCTTTAATTTTCTGCGTCATGGTTCGTATACTTTTAGTGGGGTTCGTGTGTCTCAATCTTTAGTTTTCTGTGTCATGGTTGGGAGACTTTTAGCGGGGTTCGTGTGGCTCAATCTTTAGTTTTCTGTGTCATGGTAGGTAGACTTTTAGTGGGCTTCGTGTGGCTCAATCTTTAGTTTTTTATGTCATGGTAGGTATACTTTCAGTGGGGTTAGTGTGGCTCAATCTTTAGTTTTCTGTGTCATGGTTGGTAGACTTTTAGTGGGGTTCGTGAGGCTCAATCTTTAGCTTTCTGTGTCATGGTTGGTAGACCTTTAATGGGGTTCGTGTGGCTCAATCTTTAGATTTCTGTGTCATGGTTGGTAGACTTTTAGTGTGATTCGTGTGGCTCAATCTTTAGATTTCTGCGTCATGGTAGGTAGACTTTTAGTGCGGTTCGTGTGGCTCAATCTTTAGATTTATGTGTCATGGTAGGTAGACGTTTAGTGGGGTTCGTGTGGCTCAATCTTTAGATTTCTGTGTCATGGTAGGTAGAATTTTAGTGGGGTTTGCTTGGCTCAATCTTTAGTTTTCTGTGTCATAGTTGGTAGACTTTTAGTGCATGGGTTCGTGTGGCTCAATCTTTAATTTTCTATGTCATGGTAGGTAGGCTTTTAGTTGGGTTCACTTGGCTCAATCTTTAGTTTTCTGTGTCATGGTTGGTAGACTTTTAGTGGGGTTCGTGTGGCTCAATCGTTAGTTTTCTGTGTAAAGGTAGGTAGATTTTTATTGAGGTTCGTGTGGCTCAATCTAGTTTTCTGTATCATGGTTGGTAGACTTTTAGTGGGGTTCGTGTGGCTCAATCTTTAGGTTTCTGTGTCATGGTAGGTAGACATTTAGCGGGGTTCGTGTGGCTCAATCTTTAGTTTTCTGTGTCATGGTTGGTTGACTTTTAGTGGGGTTCGTGTGGCTCAATCTTTAGTTTTGTGTCATGGTTGGTAGATTTTCAGTGGGGTTCGTGTGGCTCAATCTTTAGTTTTATGTGTCATGGTTGATAGACTTTTAGTGGGGTTCGTTTGGTTCAATCTTTAGTTTTCTGTGTCATGATTGGTAGACTTTTAGTGGGGTTCGTGTGGCTCAATCTTTAGTTTTGTGTCATGGTATGTAGACGTTTAGTGGGGTTTGTGTGGATCAATCTTTAGTTTTCTGTGTCATGGTTTGTAGACTTTTAGTGGGGTTCCTGTGGCTCAATCTTTTGCTTTCTGTGTCATGGATGGTAGCTTTTTAGTGGGATCGTGTGGTTCAATCTTTAGTTTTCTGTGTCATGGTTGATAGACTTTTAGTGAGGTTCGTGTGGTTCAATCTTTAGTTTTCTGTGTCATGGTTGGTAGACTTTTAGTGAGGTTCGTGTGGCTCAATCTTTAGTTTTCTGTGTCATGGTAGGTAGACTTTTAGTATGGTTCGTGTGGCTCAATCTTTAGTTTTCTGTGTCTTGGTTGGTGGACTTTTAGTGGGGTTCGTGTGGCTCAATCTTTAATTTTCTGCGTCATGGTTGGTAGACCTTTAGTGGGATTCGTGTGAATAAATCTTTAGTCTTCTGTGTCATGGTAGGTAGACATGTAGTGGGGTTCGTGTGGCTCAATCTTTAGATTTCTGTGTCCTGGTTGGTAGACTTTTAGTGGGGTTCGTGTGGCTCAATCTTTAGTTTTCTGTGTCATGGTTGGTAGACTTGTAGTGGGGTTCGTGAGGCTCAATCTTTAGTTTTCTGTGTCAAGGTTGGCAACTTTTAGTGGGATTCGTGTGGCTCAATCTTTAGTTTTCTGTCTCATGGTTGGTAGAATTTCAGTGGGGTTCGTGTGGCTCAATCTTTAGTTTTCTGTCATGGTAGGTAGACGTTTAGTGGGGTTCGTGGAGCTCAATTTTTAGTTTTCTGTGTCATGGTAGGTAGACTTTTAGTGGGGTTCGTGTGGCTCAATCTTTAGTTTTCTGTGTCATGGTTTGTATGCTTTTAGTGGGGTTCGTGTGGCTCAATCTTTAGCTTTCTGTGTCATAGTTGGTAGATTTTTAGTGGGGATCATGTGGCTCAATCTTTAATTTTCTGTGTCATGGTTGATAGATTTTTAGTGGGCATCGTGCGGTTCAATCTTTAGTTTTCTGTGTCAAGGTAGGTAGACTTTTATTATGGTTCGTGTGGCTCAATCTTTAGTTTTCTGTGTCATGATAGGTAGACTTTTAGTGGGATTTGTGTGGCTAAATCTTTAGTTTTATGTGTCATGGTAGGCAGACATTTAGTGGGGTTCGTGTGGCTCAATCTTTTGTTTTCTGCGTCATGGTTGGTAGACTAGTAGTGGGGTTCGTGAGGCTCAATCTTTAGTTTTCTGTGTCAAGGTTGGCAACTTTTAGTGGGGTTCGTGTGGCTCAATCTTTAGTTTTCTGTCTCATGGTTGGTAGACTTTTAGTGGGGTTCCTGTGGCTCAATCTTTAGTTTTCTGCGTCATGGTTCGTATACTTTTAGTGCGGTTCGTGTGTCTCAATTTTTAGTTTTCTTTGTCATGGTTGGGAGACTTTTAGCGGAGTTCGTGTGGCTCAATCTTTAGTTTTCTGTGTCATGGTAGGTAGACTTTTAGTGGGCTTCGTGTGGCTCAATCTTTAGTCTTTTATGTCATGGTAGGTATACTTTCAGTGGGGTTCGTGTGGCTCAATCTTTAGTTTTCTGTGTCATGGTTGGTAGACTTTTAGTGGGGTTCGTGTGGCTCAATCTTTAGCTTTCTGTGTCATGGTTGGTAGACCTTTAGTGGGGATCGTGTGGCTCAATCTTTAATTTTCTGTGTCATGGTCGATAGACTTTTAGTGGGGTTCATGTGGTTCAATCTTTAGATTTTTTGTGTCATGGTAGGTAGACTTTTAGTATGGTTCGTGTGGCTCAATCTTTAGTTTTCTGTGTCATGGTAGGCAGACATTTAGTGGGGTTCGTGTGGCTCAATCTTTAGTTTTCTGCGTCATGGTTGGTAGACTTTTAGTGGGGTTCGTGTGGCTCAATCTTTAGTTTTCTGTCTCATGGCTGGTAGACTATTAGTGGGGTTCGTGTGGCTCAATCTTTAGTTTTCTGCGTCATGGTTCGCATACTTTTAGTGGGGTTCGTGTGTCTCAATCTTTAGTTTTCTGTGTCATGGTTGGTAGACTTTTAGTGGGGTTCGTGTGGCTCAATCTTTACTTTTCTGTCTCATGGTTGGTAGACTTTTAGTGGGTTCATGCGGCTCAATATTTAGATTTCTGTGTCATGATTGGTGGACTTTTAGTGGGGTTCGTGTGGCTCAATCTTTTGCTTTCTGTGTCATGGATGGTAGATTTTTATTGGGATCGTGTGGTTCAATCTTTAATTTTCTGTGTCATGGTTGATAGACTTTTAGTGAGGTTCGTGTGGTTCAATCTTTTGTTTTCTGTGTCATGGTTGATAGACTTTTAGTGGGGTTCGTGTGGCTCAATCTTTAGTTTTCTGTGTCACGGTAGGTAGACTTTTAGTATGGTTCGTGTGGCTCAATCTTTAGTTTTCTGTGTCTTGGTTGGTAGACTTTTAGTGGGGTTCGTGTGGCTCAATCTTTAGTTTTCTGTGTCATGGTTGGTAGACTTTTAATGGGATTCGTGTGAATAAATCTTTATTCTTCTGTGTCATGTTAGGTAGACTTTTAGTGGGGTTCGTGTGGCTCAATCTTTAGATTTCTGTGTCATGGTTGGTAGACTTTTAGGGGGGTTCGTGAGGCTCAATCTTTAGTTTTCTGTGTCATGGTTGGTAGACTTGTAGTGGGATTCGTGAGGCTCAATCTTTAGTTTTCTGTGTCAAGGTTGGCAACTTTTAGTGGGGTTCGTGTGGCTCAATCTTTAGTTTTCTGTCTCATGGTTGGTAGAATTTCAGTGGGGTTCGTGTGGCTCAATCTTTAGTTTTTTGTCATGGTAGGTAGACGTTTGGTGGGGTTGGTGGGGCTCAATTTTTAGTTTTCTGTGTCATGGTAGGTAGACTTTTAGTGGGCTTCGTGTGGCTCAATCTTTAGTTTTCTGTGTCATGGTTTGTATACTTTTAGTGGGGTTCGTGTGGCTCAATCTTTAGCTTTCTGTGTCATGGTAGGTAGATTTTTATTGGGGATCGTGTGGCTCAATCTTTATTTTTCTGTGTCATGGTTGATAGATTTTTAGTGGGGTTAGTGTGGTTCAATCTTTAGTTGTTTGTGTCATGGTAGGTAGACTTTTAGTATGGTTCGTGTGGCTCAATCTTTAGTTTTCTGTGTCATGGAAGGTAGACTTTTAGTGGGATTTGTGTGGCTAAATCTTTAGTCTTCTGTGTCATGGTAGGTAGACTTTTAGTGGGGTTCGTGTGGCTCAAACTTCAGTTTTCTGTGTCATGGTAGGCAGACATTTAGTGGGGTTCGTGTGGCTCAATCTTTAGTTTTCTGCGTCATGGTAGGTAGACTAGTAGTGGGGTTCGTGAGGCTCAATCTTTAGTTTTCTGTGTCAAGGTTGGCAACTTTTAGTGGGGTTCGTGTGGCTCAATCTTTAGTTTTCTATCTCATGATTGGTAGACTTTTAGTGGGGTTCGTGTGGCTTAATATTTAGTTTTCTGCGTCATGGTTCGTATACTTTTAGCGGGGTTCGTGTGGCTCAATCTTTAGTTTTCTGTCTCATGGTTGGTAGACTTTTAGTGGGGTTCGTGTGTCTCAATCTTTAGTTTTCTGTGTCATGGTTGGGAGACTTTTAGCGGAGTTCGTGTGGCTCAATCTTTAGTTTTCTGTGTCATGGTAGGTAGACTTTTAGTGGGCTTCGTGTGGCTCAATCTTTAGTCTTTTATGTCATGGTAGGTATACTTTCAGTGGGGTTCGTGTGGCTCAATCTTTAGTTTTCTGTGTCATGGTTGGTAGACCTTTAGTGGGGTTCGTGTGGCTCAATCTTTAGCTTTCTGTGTCATGGTTGGTAGACCTTTAGTGGGGATCGTGTGGCTCAATCTTTAATTTTCTGAGTCATGGTCGATAGACTTTTAGTGGGGTTCATGTGGTTCAATCTTTAGTTTTTTTGTGTCATGGTAGGTAGACTTTTAGTGGGGTTCGTGTGGCCCAATCATTAGTTTTCTGTGTCATGGTTGGTAGACTTTTAGTGGGGTTCGTGTGGCTCAATCTTTAGTTTTCTGTGTCATGGTAGGCAGACATTTAGGGGGGTTCGTGTGGCTCAATCTTTAGTTTTCTCCGTCATGGTTGGTAGACATTTAGTGGGGTTCGTGTGGCTCAATCTTTAGTTTTCTGTCTCATGGCTGGTAGACTAATAGTGGGGTTCGTGTGGCTCAATCTTTAGTTTTCTGTGTCATGGTTCGCATACTTTTAGTGGGGTTCGTGTGTCTCAATCTTTAGTTTTCTGTGTCATGGTTGGTAGACTTTTAGTGGGGTTCGTGTGGCTCAATCTTTACTTTTCTGTCTCATGGTTGGTAGACTTTTAGTGGGTTCATGCGGCTCAATATTTAGATTTCTGTGTCATGATTGGTGGACTTTTAGTGGGGTTCGTGTGGCTCAATCTTTTGCTTTCTGTGTCATGGATGGTAGATTTTTATTGGGATCGTGTGGTTCAATCTTTAATTTTCTGTGTCATGGTTGATAGACTTTTAGTGAGGTTCGTGTGTTTCAATCTTTTGTTTTCTGTGTCATGGTTGATAGAATTTTAGTGGGGTTCGTGTGGCTCAATCTTTAGTTTTCTGTGTCATGGTAGGTAGACTTTTAGTATGGTTCGTGTGGCTCAATCTTTAGTTTTCTGTGTCTTGGTTGGTAGACTTTTAGTGGGGTTCGTGTGGCTCAATCTTTAGTTTTCTGTGTCATGGTTGGTAGACTTTTAATGGGATTTGTGTGAATAAATCTTTAGTCTTCTGTGTCATGTTAGGTAGACTCTTAGTGGGGTTCGTGTGGCTCAATCTTTAGATTTCTGTGTCATGGTTGGTAGACTTTTAGGGGGGTTCGTGAGGCTCAATCTTTAGTTTTCTGTGTCATGGTTGGTAGACTTGTAGTGGGGTTCGTGAGGCTCAATCTTTAGTTTTCTGTGTCAAGGTTGGCAACTTTTAGTGGGGTTCGTGTGGCTCAATCTTTAGTTTTCTGTCTCATGGTTGGTAGAATTTCAGTGGGGTTCGTGTGGCTCAATCTTTAGTTTTGTGTCATGGTAGGTAGACGTTTGGTGGGGTTCGTGGGGCTCAATTTTTAGTTTTCTGTGTCATGGTAGGTAGACTTTTAGTGGGCTTCGTGTGGCTCAATCTTTAGTTTTCTGTGTCATGGTTTGTATACTTTTAGTGGGGTTCGTGTGGCTCAATCTTTAGCTTTCTGTGTCATGGTTGGTAGATTTTTATTGGGGATCGTGTGGCTCAATCTTTAATTTTCTGTGTCATGGTTGATAGATTTTTAGTGGGGTTCGTGTGGTTCAATCTTTTGTTTTCTGTGTCATGGTAGGTAGACTTTTAGTATGGTTCGTGTGGCTCAATCTTTAGTCTTCTGTGTCATGGTTGGTAGACTTTTAGTGGGGTTCGTGTGGCTCAAACTTCAGTTTTCTGTGTCATGGTAGGCAGACATTTAGTGGGGTTCGTGTGGCTCAATCTTTAGTTTTCTGCGTCATGGTTGGTAGACTAGTAGTGGGGTTCGTGAGGCTCAATCTTTAGTTTTCTGTGTCAAGGTTGGCAACTTTTAGTGGGGTTCGTGTGGCTCAATCTTTAGTTTTCTGTCTCATGGTTGGTAGACTTTTAGTGGGGTTCGTGTGGCTTAATCTTTAGTTTTCTGCGTCATGGTTCGTATACTTTTAGTGGGGTTCGTGTGTCTCAATCTTTAGTTTTCTGCGTCATGGTTGGGAGACTTTTAGCGGAGTTCGTGTGGCTCAATCTTTAGTTTTCTGTGTCATGGTAGGTAGACTTTTAGTGGGCTTCGTGTGGCTCAATCTTTAGTCTTTTATGTCATGGTAGGTATACTTTCAGTGGGGTTCGTGTGGCTCAATCTTTAGTTTTCTGTGTCATGGTTGGTAGACTTTTAGTGGGGTTCGTGTGGCTCAATCTTTAGCTTTCTGTGTCATGGTTGGTAGACCTTTAGTAGGGATCGTGTGGCTCAATCTTTAATTTTCTGTGTCATGGTCGATAGACTTTTAGTGGGGTTCATGTGGTTCAATCTTTAGTTTTTTTGTGTCATGGTAGGTAGACTTTTAGTATGGTTCGTGTGGCTCAATCTTTAGTTTTCTGTTTCATGGTAGGTAGACTTTTAGTGGGGTTCGTGTGGCCCAATCATTAATTTTCTGTGTCATGGTTGGTAGACTTTTAGTGGGGTTCGTGTGGCTCAATCTTTAGTTTTCTGTGTCATGGTAGGCAGACATTTAGTGGGGTTCGTGTGGCTCAATCTTTAGTTTTCTGCATCATGGTTGGTAGACTTTTAGTGGGGTTCGTGTGGCTCAATCTTTAGTTTTCTGTCTCATGGTTGGTAGACTATTAGTGGGGTTCGTGTGGCGCAATCTTTAGTTTTCTGTGTCATGGTTCGCATACTTTTAGTGGGGTTCGTGTGTCTCAATCTTTAGTTTTCTGCGTCATGGTTGGTAGACTTTTAGTGGGGTTCGTGTGGCTCAATCTTTACTTTCCTGTCTCATGGTTGGTAGACTTTTAGTGGGTTCATGCGGCTCAATATTTAGATTTCTGTGTCATGATTGGTGGACCTTTAGTGGGGTTCGTGTGGCTCAATCTTAAATTTTCTGTGTCATGGTTGGTAGTCTTTTAGTGGTGTTCGTGTGGATCAATCTTTAGTTTTCTGTGTCATGGTTGGTAGACTTTTAGTGGGATTCGTGTGGCTCAATCTTTAGATTTCTGTGTCATGGTAGGTATACTTTTAGTGGGGTTCGTGTGGCTCAATCTTTTGTTTTCTGTGTCATGGTTGGTAGACTTTTAGTGGGGTTCGTGTGGCTCAATCTTTAGTTTTCTGTGTCATGGTAAGTAGACTTTTAGTGGGGTTCGGGTGTCTCAATCTTTAGTTTTCTGTGTCATGGTAGGTAGACTTTTAGAGGGGTTCGTGTGACCTAATCTTTAGATTTCTGTGTCATGGTAGGTAGACTTTTAGTGGGGTTCGGGTGTCTCAATCTTTAGTTTTCTGCGTCATGGTTGGTAGACTATTAGTGGGGTTCGTGAGGCTCAATCTTTAGTTTTCTGTGTCAAGGTTGGCAACTTTTAGTGGGGTTCATGTGGTTCAATCTTTAGCTTTTTTGTGTCATGGTAGGTAGACTTTTAGTGGGGTTCGTGTGGCTCAATCTTTAGTTTTCTGTGTCATGGTAGGTAGACATTTAGTGGGGTTCGTGTGGCCCAATCATTAGTTTTCTGTGTCATGGTTGGTAGACTTTTAGCGGGGTTCGTGTGGCTCAATCTTTAGTTTTCTGTGTCATGGTAGGCAGACATTTAGTGGGGTTCGTGTGGCTCAATCTTTAGTTTTCTGCGTCATGGTTGGTAGACTTTTAGTGGGGTTCGTGTGGCTCAATCTTTAGTTTTCTGTCTCATGGCTGGTAGACTATTAGTGGGGTTCGTGTGGCTCAATCTTTAGTTTTCTGCGTTATGGTTCGCATACTTTTAGTGGGGTTCGTGTGTCTCAATCTTTAGTTTTCTGTGTCATGGTTGGTAGACTTTTAGTGGGGTTCGTGTGGCTCAATCTTTACTTTTCTGTCTCATGGTTGGTAGACTTTTAGTGGGTTCATGCGGCTCAATATTTAGATTTCTGTGTCATGATTGGTGGACTTTTAGTGGGGTTCGTGTGGCTCAATCTTTTGCTTTCTGTGAAATGGATGGTAGATTTTTATTGGGATCGTGTGGTTCAATCTTTAATTTTCTGTGTCATGGTTGATAGACTTTTAGTGAGGTTCGTGTGGTTCAATCTTTTGTTTTCTGTGTCATGGTTGATAGACTTTTAGTGGGGTTCGTGTGGCTCAATCTTTAGTTTTCTGTGTCATGGTAGGTAGACTTTTAGTATGGTTCGTGTGGCTCAATCTTTAATTTTCTGTGTCTTGGTTGGTAGACTTTTAGTGGGGTTCGTGTGGCTCAATCTTTAGTTTTCTGTGTCATGGTTGGTAGACTTTTAGTGGGATTCGTGTGAATAAATCTTTAGTCTTCTGTGTCATGGTAGGTAGACTTTTAGTGGGGTTCGTGAGGCTCAATCTTTAGATTTCTGTGTCATTATTGGTAGACTTTTAGTGGGGTTCGTGTGGCTCAATCTTTAGTTTTCTGTGTCATGGTTGGTAGACTTGTAGTGGGGTTCGTGAGGCTCAATCTTTAGTTTTCTGTGTCAAGGTTGGCAACTTTTAGGGGGGTTCGTGTGGCTCAATCTTTAGTTTTCTGTCTCATGGTTGGTAGAATTTCAGTGGGGTTCGTGTGGCTCAATCTTTAGTTTTGTGTCATGGTAGGTAGACGTTTGGTGGGGTTCGTGGGTCTCAATTTTTAGTTTTCTGTGTCATGGTAGGTAGACTTTTAGTGGGCTTCGTGTGGCTCAATCTTTAGTTTTCTGTGTCATGGTAGGTAGACTTTTAGTGGGCTTCGTGTGGCTCAATCTTTAGTCTTTTATGTCATGGTAGGTATACTTTCAGTGGGGTTCGTGTGGCTCAATCTTTAGTTTTCTGTGTCATGGTAGGTAGACTTTTAGTGGGGTTCGTGTGGCTCAATCTTTAGCTTTCTGTGTCATGGTTGGTAGACCTTTAGTGGGGATCGTGTGGCTCAATCTTTAATTTTCTGTGTCATGGTCGATAGACTTTTAGTGGGGTTCATGTGGTTCAATCTTTAGTTTTTTTGTGTCATGGTAGGTAGACTTTTAGTGGGGTTCGTGTGGCTCAATCTTTAGTTTTCTGTGTCATGGTAGGTAGACATTTAGTGGGGTTCGTGTGGCCCAATCATTAGTTTTCTGTGTCATGGTTGGTAGACTTTTAGTGGGGTTTGTGTGGCTCAATCTTTAGTTTTCTGTGTCATGGTAGGCAGACATTTAGTGGGGTTCGTGTGGCTCAATCTTTAGTTTTCTGTGTCATGGTTGGTAGACTTTTAGTGGGGTTCGTGTGGCTCAATCTTTACTTTTCTGTCTCATGGTTGGTAGACTTTTAGTGGGTTCATGCGGCTCAATATTTAGATTTCTGTGTCATGATTGGTGGACTTTTAGTGGGGTTCGTGTGGCTCAATCTTTTGCTTTCTGTGTCATGGATGGTAGATTTTTATTGGGATCGTGTGGTTCAATCTTTAATTTTCTGTGTCATGGTTGATAGACTTTTAGTGAGGTTCGTGTGGTTCAATCTTTTGTTTTCTGTGTCATGGTTGATAGACTTTTAGGGGGGTTCGTGTGGCTCAATCTTTAGTTTTCTGTGTCATGGTAGGTAGACTTTTAGTATGGTTCGTGTGGCTCAATCTTTAGTTTTCTGTGTCTTGGTTGGTAGACTTTTAGTGGGGTTCGTGTGGCTCAATCTTTAGTTTTCTGTGTCATGGTTGGTAGACTTTTAATGGGATTCGTGTGAATAAATCTTTAGTCTTCTGTGTCATGGTAGGTAGACTTTTAGTGGGGTTCGTGTGGCTCAATCTTTAGATTTCTGTGTCATGGTTGGTAGACTTTTAGGGGGTTCGTGAGGTTCAATCTTTAGTTTTCTGTGTCATGGTTGGTAGACTTGTAGTGGGGTTCGTGAGGCTCAATCTTTAGTTTTCTGTGTCAAGGTTGGCAACTTTTAGTGGGGTTCGTGTGGCTCAATCTTTAGTTTTCTGTCTCATGGTTGGTAGAATTTCAGTGGGGTTCGTGTGGCTCAATCTTTAGTTTTGTGTCATGGTAGGTAGACGTTTGGTGGGGTTCGTGGGGCTCATTTTTTAGTTTTCTGTCTCATGGTAGGTAGACTTTTAGTGGGCTTCGTGTGGCTCAATCTTTAGTTTTCTGTGTCATGGTTTGTATACTTTTAGTGGGGTTCGTGTGGCTCAATCTTTAGCTTTCTGTGTCATGGTTGGTAGATTTTTATTGGGGATCGTGTGGCTCAATCTTTAATTTTCTGTGTCATGGTTGATAGATTTTTAGTGGGGTTCGTGTGGTTCAATCTTTAGTTTTCTGTGTCATGGTAGGTAGACTTTTAGTATGGTTCGTGTGGCTCAATCTTTAGTTTTCTGTGTCATGGTAGGTAGACTTTTAGTGGGATTTGTGTGGCTAAATCTTTAGTCTTCTGTGTCATGGTAGGTAGACTTTTAGTGGGGTTCGTGTGGCTCAAACTTTAGTTTTCTGTGTCATGGTAGGCAGACATTTAGTGGGGTTCGTGTGGCTCAATCTTTAGTTTTCTGCGTCATGGTTGGTAGACTAGTAGTGGGGTTCGTGAGGCTCAATCTTTAGTTTTCTGTGTCAAGGTTGGCAACTTTTAGTGGGGTTCGTGTGGCTCAATCTTTAGTTTTCTGTCTCATGGTTGGTAGACTTTTAGTGGGGTTCGTGTGGCTTAATCTTTAGTTTTCTGCGTCATGGTTCGTATACTTTTAGTGGGGTTCGTGTGTCTCAATCTTTAGTTTTCTGCGTCATGGTTGGGAGACTTTTAGCGGAGTTCGTGTGGCTCAATCTTTAGTTTTCTGTGTCATGGTAGGTAGACTTTTAGTGGGCTTCGTGTGGCTCAATCTTTAGTCTTTTATGTCATGGTAGGTATACTTTCAGTGGGGTTCGTGTGG
This sequence comes from Bathymodiolus septemdierum, assembly GCA_963383655.1. Lineage (NCBI taxonomy): Eukaryota > Metazoa > Mollusca > Bivalvia > Mytilida > Modiolidae > Bathymodiolus > Bathymodiolus septemdierum. The sequence continues at coordinate 80,117,280 of OY726525.1, read as the reverse complement.
CTCAATCTTTAGTTTTCTGTGTCATGGTTGGTAAACTTTTAGTGGGGTTCGTGTGGCTCAATCTTTAGCTTTCTGTGTCATGGTTGGTAGACCTTTAGTAGGGATCGTGTTGCTCAATCTTTAATTTTCTGTGTCATGGTCGATAGACTTTTAGTGGGGTTCATGTGGTTCAATCTTTAGTTTTTTTGTGTCATGGTCGATAGACTTTTAGTATGGTTCGTGTGGCTCAATCTTTAGTTTTCTGTGTCATGGTAGGTAGACTTTTAGGAGGGTTCGTGTGGCCCAATCATTAGTTTTCTGTGTCATGGTTGGTAGACTTTTAGTGGGGTTCGTGTGGCTCAATCTTTAGTTTTCTGTGTCATGGTAGGCAGACATTTAGTGGGGTTCGTGTGGCTCAATCTTTAGTTTTCTGCGTCATGGTTGGTAGACTTTTAGTGGGGTTCGTGTGGCTCAATCTTTAGTTTTCTGTCTCATGGTTGGTAGACTATTTGTGGGGTTCGTGTGGCTCAATCTTTACTTTCCTGTCTCATGGTTGGTAGACATTTAGTGGGTTCATGCGGCTCAATCTTTAGATTTCTGTGTCATGATTGGTGGACTTTTAGTGGGGTTCGTGTGGCTCAATCTTTAGTTTTCTGTGTCATGGTTGGTAGTCTTTTAGTGGGGTTCGTGTGGATCAATCTTTAGTTTTCTGTGTCATGGTTGGTAGACTTTTAGTGGGGTTCGTGTGGCTCAATCTTTAGATTTCTGTGTCATGGTAGGTATACTTTTAGTGGGGTTCGTGTGGCTCAATCTTTTGTTTTCTGTGTCATGGTTGGTAGACTTTTAGTGGGGTTCGTGTGGCTCAATCTTTACTTTCCTGTCTCATGGTTGGTAGAGTTTTAGTGGGTTCATGCGGCTCAATATTTAGATTTCTGTGTCATGATTGGTGGACTTTTAGTGGGGTTCGTGTGGCTCAATCTTTAGTTTTCTGTGTCATGGTTGGTAGTCTTTTAGTGGGGTTCGTGTGGATCAATCTTTAGTTTTCTGTGTCATGGTTGGTAGACTTTTAGTGGGGTTCGTGTGGCTCAATCTTTAGATTTCTGTGTCATGGTAGGTATACTTTTAGTGGGGTTCGTGTGGCTCAATCTTTTGTTTTCTGTGTCATGGTTGGTAGACTTTTAGTGGGGTTCGTGTGGCTCAATCTTTAGTTTTCTGTGTCATGGTAAGTAGACTTTTAGTGGGGTTTGTGTGTCTCAATCTTTAGTTTTCTGTGTCATGGTAGGTAGACTTTTAGTGGGGTTCGGGTGTCTCAATCTTTAGTTTTCTGCGTCATGGTTGGTAGACTAGTAGTGGGGTTCGGGAGGCTCAATCTTTAGTTTTCTGTGTCAAGGTTGGCAACTTTTAGTGGGGTTCATGTGGTTCAATCTTTAGCTTTTTTGTGTCATGGTAGGTAGACTTTTAGTGGGGTTCGTGTGGCTCAATCTTTAGTTTTCTGTGTCATGGTAGGTAGACTTTTAGTGGGGTTCGTGTGGCCCAATCATTAGTTTTCTGTGTCATGGTTGGTAGACTTTTAGTGGGGTTCGTGTGGCTCAATCTTTAGTTTTCTGTGTCATGGTAGGCAGACATTTAGTGGGGTTCGTGTGGCTCAATCTTTAGTTTTCTGCGTCATGGTTGGTAGACTTTTAGTGGGGTTCGTGTGGCTCAATCTTTAGTTTTCTGTCTCATGGCTGGTAGACTTTTAGTGGGGTTCGTGTGGCTCAATCTTTAATTTTCTGCGTCATGGTTCGCATACCTTTAGTGGGGTTCGTGTGGCTCAATCTTTACTTTTCTGTCTCATGGTTGGTAGACTTTTAGTGGGTTCATGCGGCTCAATATTTAGATTTCTGTGTCATGATTGGTGGACTTTTAGTGGGGTTCGTGTGGCTCAATCTTTTGCTTTCTGTGTCATGGATGGTAGATTTTTATTGGGATCGTGTGGTTCAATCTTTAGTTTTCTGTGTCATGGTTGATAGACTTTTAGTGAGGTTCGTGTGGTTCAATCTTTTGTTTTCTGTGTCATGGTTGATAGACTTTTAGTGGGGTTCGTGTGGCTCAATTTTTAGTTTTCTGTGTCATGGCAGGTAGACTTTTAGTGGGGTTCGTGTGGCTCAATCTTTAGTTTTCTGTGTCTTGGTTGGTGGACTTTTAGTGGGGTTCGTGTGGCTCAATCTTTAGTTTTCTGTGTCATGGTTGATAGACTTTTAGTGGGATTCGTGTGAATAAATCTTTAGTCTTCTGTGTCATGGTAGGTAGACTTTTAGTGGGGTTAGTGTGGCTCAATCTTTAGATTTCTGTGTCATGGTTGGTAGACTTTTAGTGGGGTTCGTGTGGCTCAATCTTTAGTTTTCTGTGTCATGGTTGGTAGACTTGTAGTGGGGTTCGTGAGGCTCAATCTTTAGTTTTCTGTGTCAAGGTTGGCAACTTTTAGGGGGGTTCGTGTGGCTCAATCTTTAGTTTTCTGTCTCATGGTTGGTAGAATTTCAGTGGGGTTCGTGTGGCTCAATCTTTAGTTTTGTGTCATGGTAGGTAGACTTTTAGTGGGGTTCGTGGGGCTCAATTTTTAGTTTTCTGTGTCATGGTAGGTAGACTTTTAGTGGGCTTCGTGTGGCTCAATCTTTAGTTTTCTGTGTCATGGTAGGTATACTTTTAGTGGGGTTCGTGTGGCTCAATCTTTAGCTTTCTGTGTCATGGTTGGTAGACTTTTAGTGGGGTTCGTGTGGCTCAATCTTTACTTTTCTGTCTCATGGTTGGTAGACTTTTAGTGGGTTCATGCGGCTCAATATTTAGATTTCTGTGTCATGATTGGTGGACTTTTAGTGGGGTTCGTGTGGCTCAATCTTTTGCTTTCTGTGTCATGGATGGTAGATTTTTATTGGGATCGTGTGGTTCAATCTTTAGTTTTCTGTGTCATGGTTGATAGACTTTTAGTGAGGTTCGTGTGGTTCAATCGTTTGTTTTCTGTGTCATGATTGATAGACTTTTAGTGGGGTTCGTGTGGCTCAATTTTTAGTTTTCTGTGTCATGGTAGGTAGACTTTTAGTGGGGTTCGTGTGGCTCAATCTTTAGTTTTCTGTGTCTTGGTTGGTAGACTTTTAGTGGGGTTCGTGTGGCTCAATCTTTAGTTTTCTGTGTCATGGTTGATAGACTTTTAGTGGGATTCGTGTGAATAAATCTTTAGTCTTCTGTGTCATGGTAGGTAGACTTTTAGTGGGGTTAGTGTGGCTCAATCTTTAGATTTCTGTGTCATGGTTGGTAGACTTTTAGTGGGGTTCGTGTGGCTCAATCTTTAGTTTTCTGTGTCATGGTTGGTAGACTTGTAGTGGGGTTCGTGAGGCTCAATCTTTAGTTTTCTGTGTCAAGGTTGGCAACTTTTAGGGGGGTTCGTGTGGCTCAATCTTTAGTTTTCTGTCTCATGGTTTGTAGAATTTCAGTGGGGTTCGTGTGGCTCAATCTTTAGTTTTGTGTCATGGTAGGTAGACTTTTAGTGGGGTTCGTGGGGCTCAATTTTTAGTTTTCTGTGTCATGGTAGGTAGACTTTTAGTGGGCTTCGTGTGGCTCAATCTTTAGTTTTCTGTGTCATTGTAGGTATACTTTTAGTGGGGTTCGTGTGGCTCAATCTTTAGCTTTCTGTGTCATGGTTGGTAGATTTTTATTGGGGATCGTGTGGCTCAATCTTTAATTTTCTGTGTCATGGTTGATAGATGTTTAGTGGGGTTTGTGTGGTTCAATATTTAGTTTTCTGTGTCATGGTAGGTAGACTTTTAGTATGGTTCGTGGGGCTCAATCTTTAATTTTCTATGTCATGGAAGGTAGACTTTTAGTGGGATTTGTGTGGCTAAATCTTTAGTCTTCTGTGTCATGGTAGGTAGACTTTTAGTGGGGTTCGTGTGGCTCAAACTTTAGTTTTCTGTGTCATGGTAGGCAGACATTTAGTGGGGTTCGTGTGGCTCAATCTTTAGTTTTCTGCGTCATGGTTGGTAGACTAGTAGTGGGGTTCGTGAGGCTCAATCTTTAGTTTTCTGTGTCAAGGTTGGCAACTTTTAGTGGAGTTCGTGTGGCTCAATCTTTAGTTTTCTGTCTCATGGTTGGTAGACTTTTAGTGGGGTTCGTGTGGCTTAATCTTTAGTTTTCTGCGTCATGGTTCGTATACTTTTAGTGGGGTTCGTGTGTCTCAATCTTTAGTTTTCTGCGTCATGGTTGGGAGACTTTTAGCGGAGTTCGTGTGGCTCAATCTTTAGTTTTCTGTGTCATGGTAGGTAGACTTTTAGTGGGCTTCGTGTGGCTCAATCTTTAGTCTTTTATGTCATGGTAGGTATACTTTCAGTGGGGTTCGTGTGGCTCAATCTTTAGTTTTCTGCGTCATGGTTGGTAGACTTTTAGTGGGGTTCGTGTGGCTCAATCTTTAGCTTTCTGTGTTATGGTAGGTAGACTTTTAGTGGTGTTCGTGTGGCTCAATCTTTAGTTTTCTGTGTCATGGTAGGTAGACGTTTAGTGGTGTTCGTGTGGCTCAATCTTCAGTTTTCTGTGTCATGGTTGGTAGACTTTTAGTGGTGTTCGTGTGGCTCAATCTTTAGTTTTCTGTGTCATGGTTGGTAGACTTTTAGTGGGGTTCGTGTGGCTCAATCTTTAGCTTTCTGTGTTATGGTTGGTAGTCTTTTAGTGGGGTTCATGTGGTTCAATCTTTAGTTTTCTGTGTCATGGTAGGCAGACATTTAGTTGGGTTCGTGTGGCTTAATCTTTAGTTTTCTGCTTCATGGTTGGTAGATTTTTAGTGGGGTTCGTGTGGCTTAATCTTTAGTTTTCTGTGTCATGGTCGATAGACTTTTAGTGGGGTTCATGTGGTTCAATCTTTAGTTTTTTTGTGTCATGGTAGGTAGACTTTTAGTATGGTTCGTGTGGCTCAATCTTTAGTTTTCTGTGTCATGGTAGGTAGACTTTTAGTGGGGTTCGTGTGGCCCAATCATTAGTTTTCTGTGTCATGGTTGGTAGACTTTTAGTGGGGTTCGTGTGGCTCAATCTTTAGTTTTCTGTGTCATGGTAGGCAGACATTTAGTTGGGTTCGTGTGGCTTAATCTTTAGTTTTCTGCTTCATGGTTGGTAGACTTTTAGTGGGGTTCGTGTGGATCAATCTTTAGTTTTCTGTCTCATGGTTGGTAGACTATTAGTGGGGTTCGTGTGGCTCAATCTTTAGTTTTCTGTGTCATGGTTCGCATACTTTTAGTGGGGTTCGCGTGTCTCAATCTTTAGTTTTCTGCGTCATGGTTGGTAGACTTTTAGTGGGGTTCGTGTGGCTCAATCTTTACTTTCCTGTCTCATGGTTGGTAGACTTTTAGTGGGTTCATGCGGCTCAATATTTAGATTTCTGTGTCATGATTGGTGGACTTTTAGTGGGGTTCGTGTGGCTCAATCTTTAGTTTTCTGTGTCATGGTTGGTAGTCTTTTAGTGCGGTTCGTGTGGATCAATCTTTAGTTTTCTGTGTCATGGTTGGTAGACTTTTAGTGGGGTTCGTGTGGCTCAATCTTTAGATTTCTGTGTCATGGTAGGTATACTTTTAGTGGGGTTCGTGTGGCTCAATCTTTAGTTTTCTGTGTCATGGTAGGCAGACATTTAGTGGGGTTCGTGTGGCTCAATCTTTAGTTTTCTGCGTCATGGTTGGTAGACTTTTAGTGGGGTTCGTGTGGCTCAATCTTTAGTTTTCTGTCTCATGGCTGGTAGACTATTAGTGGGGTTCGTGTGGCTCAATCTTTAGTTTTCTGCGTCATGGTTCGCATACTTTTAGTGGGGTTCGTGTGTCTCAATCTTTATTTTTCTGTGTCATGGTTGGTAGACTTTTAGTGGGGTTCGTGTGGCTCAATCTTTACTTTTCTGTCTCATGGTTGGTAGACTTTTAGTGGGTTCATGCGGCTCAATATTTAGATTTCTGTGTCATGATTGGTGGACTTTTAGGGGGGTTCGTGTGGCTCAATCTTTTGCTTTCTGTGTCACGGATGGTAGATTTTTATTGGGATCGTGTGGTTCAATCTTTAATTTTCTGTGTCATGGTTGATAGACTTTTAGTGAGGTTCGTGTGGTTCAATCTTTTGTTTACTGTGTCATGGTTGATAGACTTTTAGTGGGGTTCGTGTGGCTCAATCTTAAGTTTTCTGTGTCATGGTAGGTAGACTATTAGTATGGTTCGTGTGGCTCAATCTTTAGTTTTCTGTGTCTTGGTTGGTAGACTTTTAGTGGGGTTCGTGTGGCTCAATCTTTAGTTTTCTGTGTCATGGTTGGTAGACTTTTAGTGGGATTCGTGTGAATAAATCTTTAATCTTCTGTGTCATGGTAGGTAGACTTTTAGTGGGGTTCGTGTGGCTCAATCTTTAGATTTCTGTGTCATGGTTGGTAGACTTTTAGTGGGGTTCGTGTGGCTCAATCTTTAGTTTTCTGTGTCATGGTTGGTAGACTTGTAGTGGGGTTCGTGAGGCTCAATCTTTAGTTTTCTGTGTCAAGGTTGGCAACTTTTAGGGGGGTTCGTGTGGCTCAATCTTTAGTTTTCTGTCTCATGGTTGGTTGAATTTCAGTGGGGTTCGTGTGGCTCAATCTTTAGTTTTGTGTCATGGTAGGTAGACGTTTAGTGGGGTTCATGGGGCTCAATTTTTAGTTTTCTGTGTCATGGTAGGTAGACTTTTAGTGGGCTTCGTGTGGCTCAATCTTTAGTTTTCTGTGTCATGGTTTGTATACTTTTAGTGGGGTTCGTGTGGCTCAATCTTTAGCTTTCTGTGTCATGGTTGGTAGATTTTTATTGGGGATCGTGTGGCTCAATCTTTAATTTTCTGTGTCATGGTTGATAGATTTTTAGTGGGGTTCGTGTGGTTCAATCTTTAGTTTTCTGTGTCATGGTAGGTAGACTTTTAGTATGGTTCGTGTGGCTCAATCTTTAGTTTTCTGTGTCATGGTAGGTAGACTTTTAGTGGGATTTGTGTGGCTAAATCTTTAGTCTTCTGTGTCATGGTAGGTAGACTTTTAGTGGGGTTCGTGTGGCTCAAACTTTAGTTTTCTGTGTCATGGTAGGCAGACATTTAGTGGGGTTCGTGTGGCTCAATCTTTAGTTTTCTGCGTCATGGTAGGTAGACTAGTAGTGGGGTTCGTGAGGCTCAATCTTTAGTTTTCTGTGTCAAGGTTGGCAACTTTTAGTGGGGTTCGTGTGGCTCAATCTTTAGTTTTCTGTCTCATGGTTGGTAGACTTTTAGTGGGGTTCGTGTGGCTTAATCTTTAGTTTTCTGCGTCATGGTTCGTATACTTTTAGTGGGGTTCGTGTGTCTCAATCTTTAGTTTTCTGCGTCATGGCTGGGAGACTTTTAGCGGAGTTCGTGTGGCTCAATCTTTAGTTTTCTGTGTCATGGTAGGTAGACTTTTAGTGGGCTTCGTGTGGCTCAATCTTTAGTCTTTTATGTCATGGTAGGTATACTTTCAGTGGGGTTCGTGTGGCTCAATCTTTAGTTTTCTGTGTCATGGTTGGTAGACTTTTAGTGGGGTTCGTGTGGCTCAATCTTTAGCTTTCTGTGTCATGGTTGGTAGACTTTTAGTAGGGATCGTGTGGCTCAATCTTTAATTTTCTGTGTCATGGTCGATAGACTTTTAGTGGGGTTCATGTGGTTCAATCTTTAGTTTTTTTGTGTCATGGTAGGTAGACTTTTAGTATGGTTCGTGTGGCTCAATCTTTAGTTTTCTGTGTCATGGTAGGTAGACTTTTAGTGGGGTTCGTGTGGCCCAATCATTAGTTTTCTGTGTCATGGTTGGTAGACTTTTAGTGGGGTTCGTGTGGCTCAATCTTTAGTTTTCTGTGTCATGGTAGGCAGACATTTAGTGGGGTTCGTGTGGCTCAATCTTTAGTTTTCTGCGTCATGGTTGGTAGACTTTTAGTGGGGTTCGTGTGGCTCAATCTTTTGTTTTCTGTCTCATGGTTGGTAGACTATTAGTGGGGTTCGTGTGGCTCAATCTTTAGTTTTCTGTGTCATGGTTCGCATACTTTTAGTGGGGTTCGTGTGTCTCAATCTTTAGTTTTCTGCGTCATGGTTGGTAGACTTTTAGTGGGGTTCGTGTGGCTCAATCTTTACTTTCCTGTCTCATGGTTGGTAGACTTTTAGTGGGTTCATGCGGCTCAATATTTAGATTTCTGTGTCATGATTGGTGGACTTTTAGTGGGGTTCGTGTGGCTCAATCTTTAGTTTTCTGTGTCATGGTTGGTAGTCTTTTAGTGGGGTTCGTGTGGATCAATCTTTAGTTTTCTGTGTCATGGTTGGCAGACTTTTAGTGGGGTTCGTGTGGCTCAATCTTTAGATTTCTGTGTCATTGTAGGTATACTTTTAGTGGGGTTCGTGTGGCTCAATCTTTTGTTTTCTGTGTCATGGTTGGTAGACTTTTAGTGGGGTTCGTGTGGCTCAATCTTTAGTTTTCTGTGTCATGGTAAGTAGACTTTTAGTGGGGTTCGTGTGTCTCAATCTTTAGATTTCTGTGTCATGGTAGGTAGACTTTTAGTGGGGTTCGGGTGTCTCAATCTTTAGTTTTGTGTGTCATGGTTGGTAAACTTTTAGTGGGGTTCATGTGGCTCAATCTTTAGTTTTCTGTGTCATGGTAGGTAGACTTTTAGTGGGGTTCGTGTGGCTCAATCTTTAGTATTCTGTGGCATGGTTGGTAGACTTTTAGTGGGGTTCGTGTGGCTCTATCTTTTGTTTTCTGTGTTATGGCAGGTAGACTTTTAGTGGGGTTCGTGTGGCTCAATCTTTAGTTTTCTGTGTCATGGTAGGTAGACGTTTAGTGGTGTTCGTGTGGCTCAATCTTCAGTTTTCTGTGTCATGGTTGGTAGACTTTTAGTGGTGTTCGTGTGGCTCAATCTTTAGTTTTCTGTGTCATGGTTGGTAGACTTTTAGTGGGGTTCGTGTGGCTCAATCTTTAGCTTTCTGTGTTATGGTTGGTAGTCTTTTAGTGGGGTTCATGTGGTTCAATCTTTAGTTTTCTGTGTCATGGTAGGCAGACATTTAGTTGGGTTCGTGTGGCTTAATCTTTAGTTTTCTGCTTCATGGTTGGTAGATTTTTAGTGGGGTTCGTGTGGCTTAATCTTTAGTTTTCTGTGTCATGGTCGATAGACTTTTAGTGGGGTTCATGTGGTTCAATCTTTAGTTTTTTTGTGTCATGGTAGGTAGACTTTTAGTATGGTTCGTGTGGCTCAATCTTTAGTTTTCTGTGTCATGGTAGGTAGACTTTTAGTGGGGTTCGTGTGGCCCAATCATTAGTTTTCTGTGTCATGGTTGGTAGACTTTTAGTGGGGTTCGTGTGGCTCAATCTTTAGTTTTCTGTGTCATGGTAGGCAGACATTTAGTTGGGTTCGTGTGGCTTAATCTTTAGTTTTCTGCTTCATGGTTGGTAGACTTTTAGTGGGGTTCGTGTGGCTCAATCTTTAGTTTTCTGTCTCATGGTTGGTAGACTATTAGTGGGGTTCGTGTGGCTCAATCTTTAGTTTTCTGTGTCATGGTTCGCATACTTTTAGTGGGGTTCGCGTGTCTCAATCTTTAGTTTTCTGCGTCATGGTTGGTAGACTTTTAGTGGGGTTCGTGTGGCTCAATCTTTACTTTCCTGTCTCATGGTTGGTAGACTTTTAGTGGGTTCATGCGGCTCAATATTTAGATTTCTGTGTCATGATTGGTGGACTTTTAGTGGGGTTCGTGTGGCTCAATCTTTAGTTTTCTGTGTCATGGTTGGTAGTCTTTTAGTGCGGTTCGTGTGGATCAATCTTTAGTTTTCTGTGTCATGGTTGGTAGACTTTTAGTGGGGTTCGTGTGGCTCAATCTTTAGATTTCTGTGTCATGGTAGGTATACTTTTAGTGGGGTTCGTGTGGCTCAATCTTTAGTTTTCTGTGTCATGGTAGGCAGACATTTAGTGGGGTTCGTGTGGCTCAATCTTTAGTTTTCTGCGTCATGGTTGGTAGACTTTTAGTGGGGTTCGTGTGGCTCAATCTTTAGTTTTCTGTCTCATGGCTGGTAGACTATTAGTGGGGTTCGTGTGGCTCAATCTTTAGTTTTCTGCGTCATGGTTCGCATACTTTTAGTGGGGTTCGTGTGTCTCAATCTTTATTTTTCTGTGTCATGGTTGGTAGACTTTTAGTGGGGTTCGTGTGGCTCAATCTTTACTTTTCTGTCTCATGGTTGGTAGACTTTTAGTGGGTTCATGCGGCTCAATATTTAGATTTCTGTGTCATGATTGGTGGACTTTTAGGGGGGTTCGTGTGGCTCAATCTTTTGCTTTCTGTGTCACGGATGGTAGATTTTTATTGGGATCGTGTGGTTCAATCTTTAATTTTCTGTGTCATGGTTGATAGACTTTTAGTGAGGTTCGTGTGGTTCAATCTTTTGTTTACTGTGTCATGGTTGATAGACTTTTAGTGGGGTTCGTGTGGCTCAATCTTAAGTTTTCTGTGTCATGGTAGGTAGACTATTAGTATGGTTCGTGTGGCTCAATCTTTAGTTTTCTGTGTCTTGGTTGGTAGACTTTTAGTGGGGTTCGTGTGGCTCAATCTTTAGTTTTCTGTGTCATGGTTGGTAGACTTTTAGTGGGATTCGTGTGAATAAATCTTTAATCTTCTGTGTCATGGTAGGTAGACTTTTAGTGGGGTTCGTGTGGCTCAATCTTTAGATTTCTGTGTCATGGTTGGTAGACTTTTAGTGGGGTTCGTGTGGCTCAATCTTTAGTTTTCTGTGTCATGGTTGGTAGACTTGTAGTGGGGTTCGTGAGGCTCAATCTTTAGTTTTCTGTGTCAAGGTTGGCAACTTTTAGGGGGGTTCGTGTGGCTCAATCTTTAGTTTTCTGTCTCATGGTTGGTTGAATTTCAGTGGGGTTCGTGTGGCTCAATCTTTAGTTTTGTGTCATGGTAGGTAGACGTTTAGTGGGGTTCATGGGGCTCAATTTTTAGTTTTCTGTGTCATGGTAGGTAGACTTTTAGTGGGCTTCGTGTGGCTCAATCTTTAGTTTTCTGTGTCATGGTTTGTATACTTTTAGTGGGGTTCGTGTGGCTCAATCTTTAGCTTTCTGTGTCATGGTTGGTAGATTTTTATTGGGGATCGTGTGGCTCAATCTTTAATTTTCTGTGTCATGGTTGATAGATTTTTAGTGGGGTTCGTGTGGTTCAATCTTTAGTTTTCTGTGTCATGGTAGGTAGACTTTTAGTATGGTTCGTGTGGCTCAATCTTTAGTTTTCTGTGTCATGGTAGGTAGACTTTTAGTGGGATTTGTGTGGCTAAATCTTTAGTCTTCTGTGTCATGGTAGGTAGACTTTTAGTGGGGTTCGTGTGGCTCAAACTTTAGTTTTCTGTGTCATGGTAGGCAGACATTTAGTGGGGTTCGTGTGGCTCAATCTTTAGTTTTCTGCGTCATGGTAGGTAGACTAGTAGTGGGGTTCGTGAGGCTCAATCTTTAGTTTTCTGTGTCAAGGTTGGCAACTTTTAGTGGGGTTCGTGTGGCTCAATCTTTAGTTTTCTGTCTCATGGTTGGTAGACTTTTAGTGGGGTTCGTGTGGCTTAATCTTTAGTTTTCTGCGTCATGGTTCGTATACTTTTAGTGGGGTTCGTGTGTCTCAATCTTTAGTTTTCTGCGTCATGGCTGGGAGACTTTTAGCGGAGTTCGTGTGGCTCAATCTTTAGTTTTCTGTGTCATGGTAGGTAGACTTTTAGTGGGCTTCGTGTGGCTCAATCTTTAGTCTTTTATGTCATGGTAGGTATACTTTCAGTGGGGTTCGTGTGGCTCAATCTTTAGTTTTCTGTGTCATGGTTGGTAGACTTTTAGTGGGGTTCGTGTGGCTCAATCTTTAGCTTTCTGTGTCATGGTTGGTAGACTTTTAGTAGGGATCGTGTGGCTCAATCTTTAATTTTCTGTGTCATGGTCGATAGACTTTTAGTGGGGTTCATGTGGTTCAATCTTTAGTTTTTTTGTGTCATGGTAGGTAGACTTTTAGTATGGTTCGTGTGGCTCAATCTTTAGTTTTCTGTGTCATGGTAGGTAGACTTTTAGTGGGGTTCGTGTGGCCCAATCATTAGTTTTCTGTGTCATGGTTGGTAGACTTTTAGTGGGGTTCGTGTGGCTCAATCTTTAGTTTTCTGTGTCATGGTAGGCAGACATTTAGTGGGGTTCGTGTGGCTCAATCTTTAGTTTTCTGCGTCATGGTTGGTAGACTTTTAGTGGGGTTCGTGTGGCTCAATCTTTTGTTTTCTGTCTCATGGTTGGTAGACTATTAGTGGGGTTCGTGTGGCTCAATCTTTAGTTTTCTGTGTCATGGTTCGCATACTTTTAGTGGGGTTCGTGTGTCTCAATCTTTAGTTTTCTGCGTCATGGTTGGTAGACTTTTAGTGGGGTTCGTGTGGCTCAATCTTTACTTTCCTGTCTCATGGTTGGTAGACTTTTAGTGGGTTCATGCGGCTCAATATTTAGATTTCTGTGTCATGATTGGTGGACTTTTAGTGGGGTTCGTGTGGCTCAATCTTTAGTTTTCTGTGTCATGGTTGGTAGTCTTTTAGTGGGGTTCGTGTGGATCAATCTTTAGTTTTCTGTGTCATGGTTGGCAGACTTTTAGTGGGGTTCGTGTGGCTCAATCTTTAGATTTCTGTGTCATTGTAGGTATACTTTTAGTGGGGTTCGTGTGGCTCAATCTTTTGTTTTCTGTGTCATGGTTGGTAGACTTTTAGTGGGGTTCGTGTGGCTCAATCTTTAGTTTTCTGTGTCATGGTAAGTAGACTTTTAGTGGGGTTCGTGTGTCTCAATCTTTAGATTTCTGTGTCATGGTAGGTAGACTTTTAGTGGGGTTCGGGTGTCTCAATCTTTAGTTTTGTGTGTCATGGTTGGTAAACTTTTAGTGGGGTTCATGTGGCTCAATCTTTAGTTTTCTGTGTCATGGTAGGTAGACTTTTAGTGGGGTTCGTGTGGCTCAATCTTTAGTATTCTGTGGCATGGTTGGTAGACTTTTAGTGGGGTTCGTGTGGCTCTATCTTTTGTTTTCTGTGTTATGGCAGGTAGACTTTTAGTGGGGTTCGTGTGGCTCAATCTTTAGTTTTCTGTGGCATGGTTTGTAGATCATTGTTTGTTCTGTTATACTTTTTTTCTTTAAACAATTATGTTATCTATCATCATCAGATTTACGGCTTCTGTTTGCCCATTTGGCATCTCCAAATATTTCCTACAAACTACATGTATATCGAACTGAAGGAGGGGTGAGATAAGCAGGGAAACGACCATTGACCTTCAGCGGATATAGTTTTAACATAGGACCCTATGTGAAAAAATGTTTTAAAATCTTCTCCTCTGAAACCAGTAACCCAATATAGCAAACATGTCATCGATGGTTCTTAGGTGGTCAACTTCCAAAATTGTGTTCAGTGACCCTGATCTGGGTCCAAAATGGCTGCCGTCAGCGGGCATAGTTTTAAGATACGACCCTATGGGAAAATTGTTTAAAAGTATTTTCCTCTGAAACCAGTCAGCCAATATAAAGCAAACACGGCATGGATGGTCCTTGGGTAGTATACTTTCAAAATTGTGTCCAATGACCACGACCTCCATCCAAGATGGCTGCCATGAGCAGACATAGTTTTAACATAGAACACTATGGGATTTGAACAGTAACTTAGATGTATTCGGCATACAGACATTCTTAAGAGTTCTTATTTATGTCAGGTGAGCGATACAGGCTCACCCGAGTCTCTAGTCTGTTTTTAAAAGAGTAAATTAGGCTTGAGCGAAAAGACTATGTGATGACTTTTTTATTACGCGATTTCACTACCAAAATTCAAGAAATGCTTATTTGTTTACCTAAAAAAGAAATATTCACCAGACACACAGAAAAAAAATATACCCATGATATATCGACCCCCCCTACCCATGACATTTTGACCCCCTACCCATGGTATATCGACCCCCCTTATCCATGGTATTTTGACCCACCTACCCATGGTATATTGACCCCCCTATCCATGGCATTTTGACCCCTCTGCCTATCTCTTGATTAGAAATGAGGGGGTTCAATTTTCAATAAGGGGGGGAGCAATATACCATGGATGAAAATTGACCCCGGAGTCAATTTACCATGGGGGTCAAAATACCATACGACACCGGTCCTTTCTTCATTCATGACCTATCACCGGATTTGTAACCATATTTTCACGAGTACCACTAGTGGAACAGGAGCAACCTACCTTTCCCGAGCACCCGGGTTCACCCGTGTTTTTAGTGGGGTTTGTTACTCGATCTTTAGTTTTATGTGTATGTTTTGTAGATCATTGTTTGTCCTTTTGTCATTTTTTGCCATTGTGTTGTCCGTCCTTTGATTTACAGATTCTTATTACCCCTTTGGTATCTTGAAACTCTTCTTAAGAAAAAGCTTTTATTCATTTCCAAATAAGCTCCTATGTTAAAAACTGCCATGTGTCAGGGAGCTAAAATACTTTGTTGCTCATCTTTCATTCTGTGTTGAGGAAACCTTATACAGAACTTTCCATAGGTGCTTCCTACCAAATGTTTGTTCATTTGGCAACTGTGTTTCAGAGGAGAAGATTTTTTAACGGATCAAGACAAAATGAGCAAGTTTAATAGAAGACCTTCCATAGATGATCCCTATAGCTAGTGAGTTTCTGTTCATTTGGACAAGCGGTTGTGGAGGAGAACATTAAAATGTGAGAAGCTAACGGACGGCGGACGCCAAGTGATGGCAAAAGCTCACATTTCCTTAGGCAAGGCGAGCTAAAAACTTGATGGAAGAAGAAATATTCTTACAATGCACTAAAGTTTATATTTGACATGCGAGCCAATCAGGATCATATTTCAGTTTTTATTCGCATCAAACCAGACATTTGAAAAGTGAGAATGTAAATATAGCGTGGTTCATTCTCTGTGTCTGTGATTTCGATTATAAAATTAAAATTTGAAAAGGCCATCAATGAAAAAGAGAGGTTAATGTGAACGAGAACTTCCATGACTCTTTAATATTATGTTAGATAAAGTGTTGACGACAATGACAAATGGACAATGGACGACAGGTGATTAGGAAAATTACTATGTTTTTTCTCTATGTGTGTACAAATTGTGTCTGTTGTTTCTGAATGATCAGGTTTAACTAACAGCGACCATTAAAAATGTATACACATAAGATCATTAAGAATTTAAAATCGTTAGATTAATTAGTGTTTAACATCACTTGTAGCAATATTTTACCTATGAGATGGTGGTTGGTGGTTTATGGTGAAGGAAACCGGAATACCGATAAAACCACTGACCTGCAATAAATCTCTAAAACTTGATAACATAAACATGATAAAAATGTATCGAGTACACCTCGCCATAAGCGGGAATCGAACTCACAACTTTAGTGGCGATAGGCACTGATTTAATATCAAACTATCGTAGTGATCTCAGTATTGATAATGTCTTGTAAAATGTAATTTCTCTCATTTTATTGATAAGGCAAAATATGAAGCTAAGCTGTTCAGGTTGAACATTATATGGAACATCAAGTAATTTATGTCAGGTGTACTCATACAACATTATGTGATAAAGTTTATCAGTGACTTGCGACAGTCTGTAGTTATCTCTGGGAACTTCGGTTTTCGTCACCAATAAAACTGATCGCCATGATATAATTGAAATATTGTTGAAAGTGGCGTTAAATCCCATAAACCATAAAACCTTAATATATATTATCTAGATTTTTATTTTTATTTAATTTTACATGATATATCTGTTATGTATTGGACTTATAATAAATGTGTATTTGATATGATAATAATACACATTGTACAGGTTATACTTTATATATAAATTGTATGTATAAAATATTCTATGAAAATCGAGAAAGCATCAGAGATGCAACAGCTGAGTTGCAAGTCATAATCATTTGGTCTTGTTTTATAAATATGTAAGAAAATAAAGAATAAATATATGGTTTAAGGGTGGGGATCTCAACCATTAAAAAGTTCACTTCAGGTAGGGGGTGGGGAATGACCCCCGGGACCTGAGCTATAAGACATTTAATTTGCCTAGTCACCCTGATCATAAATATATATGGCTTAGGGGTGGGGGCCTCAACCATTAAAAAGTTCACTTCATGTAGGGGGAGGGGTATGACCCCCTGGTGCCTGAGCTATAAGGCATTTAATTTGCCTAGTCATCCTGATCATAAATATATATGGTTTAGGGGTGGGGATCTCAACCATTAAAAAGTTCATTTGATGTAGGGGTGGGGCATGACCCCCCGGGGCCTGAGCTACAAGGCATTTAATTTGCCTAGTCATCCTGATCATAAATATATATGGTTTAGGGGTGGGGATCTCAACCATTAAACAATTCACTTCAGATAGGGGTGGGTATGACCCCCCCCCCCCCCCCCCCCCGAGGCCTGAGCTACAAGGCATTTAATTTGCCTAGTCACCATGATCATAAATATATATGGCTTAGGGGTGGAGATCTCAACCACTAAAAAGTTCACTTCAGGTAGGGTATGACCCTGGGGCCTGTGCTATAATGCATTTAATTTGCCTAGTCACCCTAATCATAAATATAAATGGTTTAGGGTGGGGATCTCGGTCACATTTTTTAAAACAGATTTCCCAGTGGGGTGGGGCTGAGCCCCGGGGATAAAAATGTTGAATGCACAATTTCACATTGGCATCTCCACCCATACCAAATATTAAGTTTCAGAGAAATGTGTAATTCTCAAAATATGCACTTTTTCTATAAAAATATTAAGTTTCAGAGAAATGTGTAATTCTCAAAATATGCACTTTTTCTATAAAAAACCATGATTTTACAAGAAAAAAACAATAGATTAATCTGAATTTCGAACCCACTCTAAATAATAGTGTACTAATGCTTCCTAAGAAAAATTATGTTGATCGGCCAAAAACTAAGAGCGCTATCGCGTTAATGAAGATAATTCTCAAAATATGTACTTTTTCTATAAAAAACCATGATTTTACAAGAAAAAAACAATAGATTAATCTGAATTTCGAACTCGCTCTAAATAATAGTGTAATAATGCTTCCTACCAAAAATTATGTTGATCGGCCAAAAACTAAGAGCGCTATCGTGTTAACGAAGATAGGCTAACATACGCCCGCCCGCCTTTCACCAAAACATAAGCCGAATGCAACTTTGTTGCAACTCGGCTAAAAACATGCTATACATTGTCCAAATATTGTAATGATCCAAATGGTGTAACTAGTTCAAATGTTGTAAATTGTCCAAATATTTTAAAGGATCCAAATATTGTGAATGGTCCAAATATTGTTAATAGTTCAAATGTTGTAAATGACCAAATTGTTGTAAATTGTCCATATAAATGAGCGGAATGTTCTAAATTGTCCAACTGTTGTAAATGATCCAAATGTTGTGATAAAGAAAAAAACAAACAAGCAAACATAAAAACACCACTCTTTCGGAACAATTCCAAAATCAACTATTAGTATTTTGGTACTTCACTGGCTTGGTACAGGTACTTCAATGTAAATGAGCAAAATGTTCCAAGTTTCACCTCAAAATACACAATGCTAGCAATAATCCTTTAATTAGCATCCTTTATACTCCAATAATTAAAACAAATCCGGTAAAATTAATTAGATCTATATTTTGCTACTTTTATCTACAGTACATACTCATTCAGGAAACATATTGTTCTCACAAATTAAAAAAAAAAATCATTTAAAGCTATAGACTAATTAATATAGAATTATTTCTACTTATAATTAATAGTTTTTTAAGTCATTGTTAAATATTATATCACATGGTTTGTGACTTGTCAATACCATCTTGTCCACAAAATAAACAAAAAATATTTAACTTACAAAATATAAAAATCATTCATCTACAAAATATAAACTACTAAAACCAATTTTCATGAAATGTTCACCTTTAAAAACAGAATTAATTAGAGTTTATCTTAATATCTTCATGTAATTTTTTCGAACTTTTATTTACAAGCATTTATGATTTAAACACAAATGTAAATTCATGACGTCACAATTTGTAAGATTTGGTGAAAAAATTAAACTTTGTTTTTAAATCAATTCTTAAGAGAAAGTAGATATAAAATTATTTGCAAATTATATGAAGAAGAAACTATATTTATTTCTGCATTTAATGCTGAAAATTTCATGAAAATCAGATAAGGAATGACTTCATGAGAATGTTATGAAAATAAATGGTTTTATATAAAATATATAGGAAAGATGGCGGAAACGGAATCACTTTTGTCCACATGCTGTACAGTCTTATTTCTACTTATAATTAACAGTTTTATTAGTTATTGTTAAATGCTATGTCACGTGGTTTGTGACTTGTCAATACCATCATGTTCACAAAATATAACAATCCTTCATTTATAAAATATAAAAATCCTTCATCTATAAAATATAAAAATCCTTCATTTATAAAATATAAAAATCATTCATCTATAAAATATAAAAATCCTTCATTTATAAAATATAAAAATCATTCATCTATAAAATATAAAAATCCTTCATTTATAAAATATAAAAATCATTCATTTATAAAATATAAAAATCCTTCATTTATAAAATATAAAAATCATTCATCTATAAAATATAAAAATCCTTCATTTACAAAATATAAAAATCATTTACAACTATAAACTAATACAGACCTACCTACTCTATTTATAATGAACAGTTTTGTAAAGTCATTGTTAAATGTTATACTCTCTGGTCTGTCAACACCATCATGTTTACTTAATACTATATCACGGAATGTTCCATCTGGTGACAACCTGTGTATGTCGTCTGAATCATACCCACTTATGTATACATGACCTTGTTGATCCACAGCCAGTCCTCGGTGTCCTGATATGTCGTATCTATATATAACGTGGCCATCTAAATTGATACAACACAATCTCCCGTACTGTCTTAACAACAACTGATCATTCCTTTCATTATACAATAAGTTGTAATTATAACGACCATCAGTTGTTATCTCTCTTACACGAGATCCATCTGTATTTAATATTATAACTTTATCTTCTCCACCGATGTAAATTTTGTCCTTTACAGCAGTGACACCTTGACACCTTTCTCCTATGTTTATCTTGTTGTCCTTTGTATTGTTAGTAGTGTTGATAAATTGTATGGATTCCTCACGTGGAAGAGTAACTACTGCTTTATCTGTACATGGTACTACAGTAATACCCCAAGGTTGACTGGTCAACGATATTTCATCTTCATAGGTTTTGTAATCCTTGTATATATATACCTTCTCATCAGAATAATTACAAAGTAGTAATTTGTTGTCAGAAGTGACAGCCATGTCTGATAAATCGTATCGCACGCCACGTTTCAAATTCATTTGATCTTCATTGATGAATTCGGTCAGTGTTTGACTTCTATCGACTTCTACCTGTTGATGTTGTGCTTTCATTGATTTATATTTAATAGGACAAGGTCGGGTAATTTGTGACAATGAACCGATTGTTTCAATGTTGACATTCTTAATTTCTTTAAACTCCATGTCGATTTCATTAATAGCAGACGACATGTCACGAATCTTCTTTTCTGTTTTCTGGAGGATTGTTATTTGTTTTCGTAAAGTTAAAAATAGCTGATTATTAGAGCCGTGGTCTTTTATGAATTCTAGTTCTTGTTTATTGTTTTTTAAAATCGATGTTAATTTACAAATGTCATGTTTTTCTTTGTTTATTTTCTCCTCATTTTTTTCCTGTACAGACTCTACTTCAGTAATTAATCTCTCTTCTGTCTCATCTAGATATTTTAGAACTTTTGATTTAGCTGCACTGATTTGTTTTATTATCGATGACTTCTTCTGTTTCAGTAATTTTAGATTCTCGTCTCTATTTCCTTCTATTTTCTGTAATGTTTCAGTCATATAATCTTGTTCTTCTAACGTATCGGAAAGTAAAGATGAATTTTTGACGTCCTTTGAAGCAGAGTCTAAAGGTAAAACAGACTCACAAGATCTATGACTCTCCGAGAGACAAGCTCTACAGCATACAACATCATGTTGACTACAGAAATGATCAATTTGGACGTCTGTGTGTATTTCACAGTTTATTTTGTTTTTTTCTGAACATGGATCACAAACTGTTTCCATGATGAATCTACAAGTAGAAATATTATGACATTGATTATTTATAAAAGAAAATCTTAACATTTTTAATAAAAAAAAATCAACATTATAATCTTGAAATCTTTTTATATCTCTAATCGTCCAATCCGATGTTTTCTGTGCATTAGGCATATGCAGTGGAGTAGCAAAGGGCTACCGATGCGAAGATTAAGCTTTAGAAATGAATCGGAAGGTGTGTGTGTGGGGGGGGGGGGGGGGGGTCATTTGGAGTTAACACGAGGGGTGAAAGCTTGCAAAAATAACACGTAAATAAATAAAAACAAACAAACACAGAGGCTGGCAACTTAACATTTTGTTTTTGCTTTCATGCTGAAAATCCAGTTGCTAATTAAATTTCTGCCATAACCAGTGAAGTAGTCCCCTCCCCCTTTTCCCTCACCCACTTACCAAAATGCTGGGGATGCCCTTCTATGCCCATGATTTAAATGCAGAGCACTAAGCAAATTTAGCGAGATGTGCAATGGGCTTCGAGGTCTCAAATGGGCTCAAACTTGCATTGCTTGGGATTGTGAGGTTTGGTGTGTAGTCCTGGGGTTGAAGCTAATGAAAATGTGCAATAAAAAGCAATACATATATTTTATCTGCACGTTTATGGGTATGTTTTATAGATCGTTGTTTTTTCTTTTTCTTTTTGGTCATGGTGTTGTCTGTTCTTCTTCGATATACGGATTCTGATTGCCCCTTTGGTATCTTCAAACTCTTATTTGAACAGTAACCACATTTTGTCAAGTACAAAAGGATCAAATAAATGTCCACAATTCAGGAATTTTGTGCATAAATTGATGACTCTTTATTCTTGTCTCTTACCTCTCTCGGAAAAAAATAATTTAATACCGTATTCGATATTTGACCATTTAACTTCTGGAGGGTGGGGTATATTTTTATTTGTTAAAAAAAAGCCTCGAATTTAATAGAAAAAATATAGTGACTTGTAACGGAAAGTCAATATTGCTTTTTACACGATATATACAAACAACACAGTCATCTGTCAAAAGTATTCGGAAATGTAAAAAATATCCCTATATAATCAACCAAAACCATATTTTTTTCCAAAAATTTTTATGAAGTAATTTCTGGATAGATTTTAACAAATGTTACAACAAAACATTCGGAATTGTCAATATGTTGATTGTTTATTTACTCATTATGTAGTTATGAGTGATTTTTATTTGTACATAATTTAAACACAACAAATAAAAATTGACTTTGATTTTCCTATATATTTCAACTAAAAATAAATCCTAAAAATTAAAAATCATGGAAAAATTATGTACAAATAAAAACCACTCATATAAACATAATGAGCAAATAAACAAACAAAATATAGACAATTCCGAATGTTTTGGTGTAACATATGTTAAAATTTATCCAGAAATGACTTCATAATTAAAAAAATAAAAAATATGGTTTTGGTTGATGATATAGGGATTTTTTTTTTACATTTCCGAATACTTTTGACAGATGACTGTGTTTGTGTATATAACTTTATTCTCTAAACTAATAAATGTTACAAAGGTTACAGAGTGTTCGTGTTCAAATCTATACAAAGTAAATACATATCATTACATTAATTATCAAGATTATGTGTGTACTTTCTCCCGGCTTTTTCGTTATCAATAATCTTTGATGTTCATATTTTACGTTTTCATTGGGATTTTTTCATTTTTAATTACTCGCAGTCGCAAGTGATAAAGCTTATCAGTTGCTTGCCCATGGTCAATGGTTCTCTCCGGCTTCTTCCACCACTAAAACTGGTCGCCATGATATAGTTGAAATATTGCTGAAGGTGGCGTTAAGCACCAACAATCAAATCGATCAATCATTTTTTTTATTTCATGCGGATGCAGCAAATAGAAAACAAACAGTAAATATCGCCACCCGCGGTACTATGTGATAGGACTACACAAGTTAAATGATGTCTTGTTTCATAAAATGTTGTCATCTTCCAATCAATGTAATCAATCCATAATCATTGTATTAAATTCTTTGTTAATTGTTCTGCCAGAAAGGGCTCCTTAATCGGAAATAAAATATCTGTATTGTATTGTTGTGTTCCAGAGATAAATTCGTATAAAATACATTGCACAAACACGCAACAATGTTATTCTTAATTGTTTTCAGCAAAATGTCGTTAATTGCATATAAAATGAAGAAAATATAACAAAATTTTACCAATTCAAATTTCACGTCTGCTTCTGTCAAGTTCTGGTTAATGGAAATTTGAAAAATGAAGGGTTAATCGGTAATTGCAGACGTCACGTCTCAGACGTGTGCACAAGTGATTTTGGTCACGTAGGCCATGCCTTAATGTAGATGGGGTATCTTTTATCCATAGATTTTTTTTTTTTTTTAAAGTAAGCTTCCTTGTAATATGCCCTTCCAAGATCAAAATTTTAATTTGAAAATTGAAGGGAAAATGGCATTTTGGGGCAACATTTATAGACAACGAAGGAAAAAACGTAATTGGATGCATTTATCTGATGAACATCACAGGCGCTCGTGGTACGGACCACCCCCCTTTTTCTAACTTTCTGCTTACAAATTGTCAATATTCATACAATCTTATGTTAACATCAAATTGCATTTGAAAATAAATTTGTAAACAAAAAGTTAGAAAAAGGGAGGTGGTCCGTGCCACGAGCGCCTGTGATGAACATATCAATTTCTAATCCATAGAATTAATAAAAGGAGCGCTGTAAATTTTATTTATAAATACATGTATAAGGTTTTAATTAATAGGAAAGAAGTTTTGATTAATGAATAAATAACTCGAAATATAATGAATAATGTACAAAAAGATCAGGTGACTCTTTCAGTGACTTTCTTCTTAATACTGAAATTAACGTATTTGTAATTTTTATGTACCTACTTTACATTGAAAATTACATGTTTTATTTATTATAAATTTTGAAAAATTACGGGCTCACAAATATCTATCCCGTGATTTAATTAACAATAACTTTGAATTCAATTGAAAAAAAAACCAATGGTATGATATTACAGTTTGTACTAATTTACCAATCAATACATTTAGCTTCTTGGTAAACACGTGTGCGTACGTGACAAATTAACATAACAAATAATAAAGAACCTAGTAATATATTCCTTTTAAACCATATAGTCGTGTATATAAATAATTGTTCATACAAAAGACAAGGTATTTTATTTAAACCTAATAAATAATCAAAGTAGATCGAGGTCTGTGTAAATCCTTTGGTCTTCTTCCATTGTACATATCCCGAACGCCAGATATGCTGATGTCTTAGATAAAAAGGTCAAAACTTTGCAAAGCACATCCAAGTACCATAAATTAAGATCAAATTATGACAATGCCGTCTTTTGAGGTATAATTCGTCATTGAATAAATATTTCACCGCATGTCAACTTTTTAATTATCTTTCTCTACCTCACATTGTTTATCAAATTTATCTATGATGGTTTCTTTTTAAAACATTACTATTATGACATTAAAAGACGCTTCTTTCTTAATTAGAATTTATTCTTTTTTGATGAGTAACAATAAAGTACGGAGCCCGTTAACTGACATGATAAATATTTTTTATGACGCTACACGAAATAGTATTTCGCATAAACTAAATTAAAAAAATATTTATAAACGAAATAAAAGAAAATTCTCATGTCAGAAAACGGGCTCCGTAAACTATTTCGTATAAACAAAATTAAAATGTTCATGTCAGTTAGTATCTGTGATAAATATAATATCTCAAGTATGTGTTGCGTCGGTAGAAAAAAAAATCACAGGAAAAAGGTCACAATAATTTTTTTCCACATACTATACCCGGGAGAGTCACAGTGTGTATAATTATTTTTGTTTTGTTTTTGACGTTTTTTTTTGTTTTTTTTTTATTTGTTTGTGTGTGTTTTTTTGTTTTGTTTTTGTTTTGATATTTATTCAAGACCTTGATTGAGAACCACAATCGATTGATGTCTCATTGATATGTATTCAATCCGAACTACTTCTAATTATAAAAGAATGATTATAGAGACCTTGATATATGAGAACCAAAATTTGACTCATTGATATTCACCCATCCAACTCTTTCTAATTAGAAAATAATAAAACCAGAGGCTCCCAGGAGCCTGTAATCGCTCACCTGGATCAAAGCTGTTTTCAATAACAACGCAACTGCACTGCGGCAGCCATCTTGGTGGGAGAGCACGACTACCGGACACAATTTTGGAAGAGGACCATCCAATGACTATTCCATCAAAGTTTGGTTCTAATTGAGCTACTGGTTCCAGACAAGATGGTTTTTATATGAATTTCCAATAGCCATAGGGTCCTATCCCAGTCTGCAGGGTGACGTCGAACCAACGTCGGTAAAAGGTCGTAATGGTCGGCTGTAGGTCGGCGTCGGCTTGACGACGTTGAACCAGCGTAGGATTAGCGTAGGCAAAGCGACGGTCGGGTTTCCGTTCTTCAGCCGACGTTGGGCTAGATATGGCATAACGACGGTCGGGTTCTCGGTTCCTCGCCAACGTCGGGTTAGATTTGACAGACCAACGGTTGGGTTCTCGTCTTTTCACCAACGTTGGGTTACCTTTGACAAAACGACGGTCGGCATTAGGTTATTTGCCGACGCTTGGTTTAAATATTTGACGTATGATTATTTATATCTTAATTCTAGACTTAAAACCCGTATTTAAAACACACACACACACACACACACAAAACAATGATTGTAAATGCCCGGCCGTAGGCCGGGTCTGAATAAAGTGAGGCAAAAGGGGTGAATTTAGACAAATTGTTAAGAAAAAAAAAGATTTTATTTGCTTTCAAAAGGTTACACTTGCCGTTCCAAAAGTGAGGCATTTGCCTCATTTGCCTCCATTGCCCTACGGCCATGAAATGAAATCTAGTACGTGGGGATTTCATTTATCATCATTAACAACATCGATACTGATTCCTGTTGTTTTCCCGCGCGACCAATTAAACCGCATACGCCATTTTCATTTTGAGACTCGTGGCTAGCAGAAACTCATGTAAGTTATCTCTTAATTTTATTTATGCTTCAAGTCATGCGTGTAACTGATTTATATGGAATTTTGTTGGCAACGATTTATTAAGATTACTTTTTTTTAAACAAAAGGTTGAGTAAGATTTTTATATAACCAAAATGGCTTTTGATTTATTTAGCTTGTGGTGATCCAGCTATTTTAAATATAGGAGTGATGATAGATCCTGCAAGTAGTGACTGAAAAAAATGGGTTAATTATAGCCTAATTTTGTAAAAATTTAAGTACTATATTAAGAAGGGCAAAGCTAATTTGCAACACTTCCCCCTTCTGAATAAAACTTTAAATAGAAGTTTGTTTATGAAATTGAAATTATTCAGAGAGCGATTATGCAGTTACAATTTACTAAAACATAAATCTGGTGGGTCACATTCTTCAAAGTTTATTGCTATATAAATGTAACCGTCTCAAAGGTCAAACATGAAATTTAATGCTTCAGGGTTTTATTGCGTGTGTGTAATGATCAAGACAGTTTAGCTGATAGAATATATTGTTTAATACTAAGGGAAGAGGTCAGATACATAAAAGGTTGCCATAGCAACCATATTTATGAAGGAATCTCGGGGAATTAATGCAATTTAATATTTAAGAGGTCAATTGCATGCTGTCTAAGCATTTATATTATAGTCAATGTGTATGTCGTGTTGATACTTGAATATATTTGTATGTGAAACTATGTAAATAAGACACAACTATGACAGGTGCTTGTGGACAGGACACAGCATCCCCCCTTTTTTCAATTTTTTTTTTCCATTTCCATTTTTTTTCATTTCAATTTTTTTTTCATTTCCATGACAATGGAAATGAAGGAAAAAAATGAAAAAAAGGGGATAGAGTGTATAAAGGGGTGATGCTGTGTCCTGTCCACAAGCACCTGTGACAACTATAAGACAAATGCAGCACTAAAGTGAGATAGTAGATGCGGTATTACATTACAACTTATTACTTTATCCCAAACCGAACAGACGTTGATCTTGCTTTACAGGAAATCTCCAGATGTTGTGTATCAAATATACCTGTGGGAATATTTTAAAAGTGATTAATGATTACTCGTGTAAACGTAATTCGTGGTAAACGGTTTAAAAGCATTGGCCATGTAGTGAGACTGCACACATAATAGTTATGATATTTTAACTCAAATTTATTTTTATTCTCGTAGATGAATGTCTTATAATTTATAATAAGCGACAAAATACAAATTATTCGTTTTGACCTGTCACTAGTAAGGTCAGTTGCATACAGAGAAAGCGACTTCAAATTATTTGCTTGCAAGGAATAAATCGATGGCAATTTTCGTTCTCAAAAGGCGAAAAGTGGTACGATAAGCTGCTTAATGTGAAATAGTTACCTTTATTTCATCATTGTAAAGCTATTTACCAATTTCCAAAACATTTATTTTTTTTGGGTCAAAATCGTAGCTAATGCCTCTTTCAGTTTATTTGAACATTCAATTTCATTGAACATTTTTAGAAAACAAATCAGAACAAATTTGTATCAATACTGCAACTGTATCTTTCTAAATCATTTTCTGATAATATCCTAGTAACAATTATGGTACTTTGTAGATAAGCTATTTGGGTAGAATTGGCGGAGACAATGTAAGAGATTGTGGCAGACGGATTCTGAACGTCCTGATGACCACAGATGTTGCCAACACCCTGAACTGGAAAGGGAAAGGGGATAACAAATCATTCGAGGCACTAAATGTATGCAGCATCGTAAAAGGTAAAAATAATTCCCTAACCAATTTGTTACTTTTTGAATCTTTATACCTTTACAAAACATGCAAGGTCGACTTGATCAGCGTGGAGACAATAGCTAGAAGTGTCAAAAATCTAATAAAACCTGCGCCATTTAAAGAATGTTTTCATCAATGGAAGCCTTGCTGATTTAAAAACTAAATCTGCTTGAATTTGCCTTCGAAGAGCAGTGTTCAAAGTTAAAAATTCCTAACCTCTTTTTGTTAAATCATGTTTCATTTCATTTTACATTAATTTATCGAGTTTAACCATCGCTAGTTTAACAAATACATTTTATATCTTTTCTAAATCCTATTTTCTTATTTTACAGCTGCAGTACGAAAGAACAACACGACTAAAAACGAAACGGATGACAGAATTGAAGGTGTAATAAAAAACTGGCTGAAACGGCGGCCGAAAGGCAAAAACATGTAAATAAAAATGCATAACTGTGCTTTCTTCTCATTTAATGGCACATTAATTATAAAGGGTTTCCGAATTGATATTAACAATTTATGATTTGATATGATTTTTGGTGTTTTAACGCCACTTTCAACAATATTTCAGCTATATCATGGCGATCAAATTTAGTGGTGGAGGAAGCCGGAGTACCCAGAGAGAACCACCGACCATGGGCTAGCAACTGGTAAACTTTATCACTTGTGGCTGCGAGTCGAGTGCACCCTTTTTTGTAATTTACAAAGCCGGGCGCGAACCTACTCCGTATTGGTGATAGGCTTGCATGAGTTGGTAGATCCAACGACCTAACTCATTGAGCCACCCGGGCCCCCTAGTAATAATTTAACGTTTATAAATGAGTAAAAGGAGTATTAACCTCCTAACAAGATTAAGTAAGACAAACGACATCAAAATTGTTCTCATTTTTGGAGTAAAGTGACGGCAGTGTACCGTTATTCAATAAGTATTGAACAAGCTAAGTGCTACACGTATCAGAAAGGCATACAAGACTAATACACCCTAACGTTTGTGTGTACACTAAATGTTACAAATAAGGTGATGGTTTGCTTTGTGGTTATACAAGAAAGATGTTGAATTATGCTGATTTGACGTCGGCCCAACGATCAAACATACCGTCGGGGCAGACGTCTTGCCGACCAATGCACAGTATTTGAACGTTGGATATTGGTCGGGAAACCATTGGAAATAAGACATTGTAACGTCGGACCAACGTCGAGACGATTAGTCGCGCCAACGTCGACCCGATGAGCAAAATGACGACGGACCAACGTCAGGGACGACCTTTAACCGACGTTGGACCAACGTTGGAAATAAGACATTGTAACGTCGGGCCAACGTCGAGCCAATTAGTCGCGCCAACGTCGACCCGATGAGCAAAATGACGACGGGCCAACGTTGGCATTCGACGTCAAACCCACGTCAGGGACGACCTTTAACCGACGTTGGACCAACGTTGGAAATAAAAGACATTGTAACGTCGGGCCAACGTCGAGCCAATTAGTCGCGCCAACGTCGACCCGATAAGCAAAATGACGACGGGCCAACGTTGGCATTCGACGTCAAACCAACGTCAGAGACGACCGCTAACCGACGTTGGACCAACGTCACTTTGCAGACTGGGATGTTAAACTAAGTACAGCTGTGCAGCCATCTTGGTCAGAGGGCGGGACCACCAGACACAATTTTGGAAGAGGGCCATCCAATGGCTATTTTATCAAAGTTTGGTTCCAATTGAGCAACTCAAACTTTCCAGACAAGAAGATTTTTATGCGAATTTCCCATAGGGTCCTATGTTAAGCTAAGTTCGGCTGTGGGGGCCATCATGTTCGAAGTGCCGAACCGTCGGACACATTTTTGGAAGATAACCATTCAATGACTATTTCATCAAAATTTTGTTCTTATTGAGCAAATGGTTTCAGACAAGAATATTTTTATGGGAATTTCCCATAGAGTCCTATGTTAAATTAAATTCGGCTGTGGTGGCCATCTTGGTCGAAGGTATGAAATGCCAGACACAATTTTGGAAGGGGACCACCCAAGGATCATTTCAGCAAAGTTTGTTTGAGATTGACTCAGTAGTTTCAGAGAAGTTTTTTTTTTAATTTCATCCCCCCTTTTTTCTAATATGCATAATCGGTCAAAATTGGCAAAAGTTCAAAGTTCATAAAAAATCCCGTAATATATGTTTAAAAGCTCATCATTATACTTTAACAGTTCAAATTTGGGCACATTCTGGCTTAAAATAGAGCAGTTTTGGCCATTTGAAGAAATTTCTATTTTTAGTAACGGCGGCCACCTTGGATACAGGACGGCGCTGACGGACACAATTTTGAAAGGGGACCACCTAAGGATCATTCAGACAAAGTTTGGTTGATATTGGCCTAGTGGTTTCTAACAAGAAGATTTTTAAATGATTGTTTGCTTATTTATGCCTAATTTGCATAATCGGTCAAAATCGGCAAAAGTCCAAAGTTCATAAAAAATCTCATAATATATGTTAAAAAGCTTATCATTATGCTTATACAGTTCAAATTTGGGCACATTCTGGCTTAACATAAAGCAGTTTTGTCCATTTGAAGAAATATCTATTTTAGTAATGGCGGCCATCTTGGATGGAGGACGGGGCTGTCGGACACAATTTTGAAAGGGACCCATCAAGGGACCATCACTGCCAGGTTTGGTTTAATTTGGTTCAGCGGTTTTAGAGAAGAAGATTTAAATGTGATCTTTTATCAAAATATGCCTAATTTGCATAATCGGTATAAATCGGCTGAAAGAAAAATTTCACGGAAAAACACGGAATATATGTTAAACTATTCATTGCCATGTAGCTGCAGTTAAAATTTGAGCTCATTTTGACTTATACTAAAGCAGCAATGGACAATTAAAATTTCATCCCCCTTTTTTCTATTTTTAGCTTGGCGGCCATCTTGGTTGGAAGTCGGGATCACCGGACACAATTTTAGAAGGGGGCCATCCAAGGACCATTCCACCAACGTTTGGTTGCAATTGGCCCAGTGGTTTCTGAGGAAAAGATTAAAATGTGAAATGTTGACGGACGCACGACGGACGACAGACGAAAAGTGATGACAATAGCTCACATGGCCTAAAGGCCAGGTGAGCTAAAAAAAACAACAACAATGAATTAGTATTTACATTTAATTAATCACATCAATGATTGGAGCATCTATAAGTCATATAACAAATAACATATGAAATGTATCAAATCATAACGATATAATGATGAACATACAAACATTGAATATTTCCAGTTTAAAATTGTAAATGTTCATAATGTTAATTGTCTCTTAAGCAATAATCTTAGTGATTGAGTCTGATGTTCCATCCTCTCCACACAAGAACTCGGCAATGGTCCTCTGGCCAGTAGTGAGGTCTCTGCATAGATTCTATAAACGCACTTGGAGCTGAACATGTCTCTGCTGAGTACGCTTAGCTGGTGGGTTACCAACGGCATCTTGCTGGATAATAGTACGGACAGTAGCTTCTTCCTTTTGACACCACTCGATCACACGCCATATAGACGGATGGGCATGTTCTACCAGGTTGATGAACTTGTTGTTCCAGCCTTCGCACATGTTGTTGGTTCTGGCATCACCGTTGACTGTAGCATCATGTACGTTCCAAATGGCTGGTGGAAACATAGGTGGGCTGCGTCTTAAGACCAGACGGACTGCTTGATTTTGTGCTGGATTCTGTTGTCTAAGTCTACCACTGATGTAAGTTGAATAAAGTAATCTAGGAGCTCAGCTGCCTCTGGTTGGTCATCAGGGCATAGTGTTCTAAGCAGATGAATACCAATGGTCAAATCAGGTACTGGTAAAAAGGCAAGACCTGCCATCATACCACAGAACAGTCTGAAGTTGTCGTCGTTGTTGTAAAGAGGCACCAAGCCAAGCTGCTGTATCTTTCGCCATGATGCTTATTTATTTCCGGGGAAATATTATCGACGACAACACAGAATTTCGGTATTTGTTTCTTTTGTACAGAAGATAGCAATATAAGATAAAGAATAACTCGTAGTTACTTTTGACTAGCGATAAATCGGTTCCTGACATGAGGACGCAGAAAGTAACAACAAAATCATTGTCGTTTACTCTTTAAAAGGTCTAAAAAAAAAATCTGTTTTTTATTCTCGTTTTAACGCCTATTTTTTTTTCAATTCGTCTCTAATCTCGGTTACGGCAAGGTCGTCGATTGAACAATGGACCGGGTCATTTTCAGAATATTTGTCAGCTACGAGTGACATTTCCTCATAAATATTAGCGGCTCTTTGCTTAAAAATTATACCACTCCAATACTCGTTCGTATCTTTGGTGTAGTTTCGCTTACCATGCATTTATTCCGCGGGAGTCTGTCCTTTTCACTTAGTGGCTTCTTTTAAATTTGGGAACCATAAGAGCAACGTCAAGCCTGTTGAAAGGAGAGGAATTAAAATAACAGAAGTGCAGTAGTTAAAGTTCACTAATAAATACCCCCGTCCGAGCAAAATTTAAAAGTGTGTCGGAGAGACGAAAAAGTGTGACGACTGGACGGACAAACGAACGAACGGACAGCAGAAGTCCTATATACCCCAATCTTTTTTTGGCGGATGTATACAAATCCCATCAAAAATTAACATTAGAAATTTTAAGAAAACCTACATATCTTGTAAAAGTACCTTTTTTCCCTTTGATCCCTTTTCATTTTAAAAAAAAAACAATTTTTTTTTTTAATTCTTCAAAATAGAACAAAAGGATTTGAAATAAAAAGTTTATAGTGTTGGGTCTTTTTGACTCCTGTATATCTCGGAAAGAACAACGGTAAGACATTACGCCAGATCTGTTGGCACACTACCGAATAAAGGTAATAACAATGGTACCGTACTCCAAGGCGCATTCAAAAGGGAAAGTCCACAAAAACAGACAAAACCGATAAGAAGCTCAACCATCTGAGTTTTCAATCAACGGAACACCTGAAAAACAACATATGCCTGACTTGGTACAGGCATTTTCCCAGGAAAATGGTGGGTTCTGATAGCAGATAGGCAGATGCCACTCGTCTAACCATAAGACGTTACCAAGTATAAAAACAATCGGTACATGTAAATTCTCTAATCCTAAGACATGACCAAATGTGAAACTAGAAAACAACTATCATATTCCCGACTTGGTACAGGCATTTCCCAAGAAAATGGTGGGTCAAACCTCCCACTTGTATGGGGGGGGGGGGGGGGAGGGGGGAGGGGGGAAGGGAGGGGGTGCATGGGGATTGAACGTGTCAAGTCGGGGAAAATCCAGTAGTCAAATAGTGCCCTGAATCTGAAACTCAAGACCATCCTGTTTGATTTGCGAATAGGCAAATTTATGTAGAATACAAACGAAAAACGTAATAAAATCAGACGAATAATGAACCCTCAATATCCCAATCTATGAAAATACCCCCTCATATCCCCCATTTTTTTCTATATGCCCACTCCAGAAACTTGATAATTCATAAATACTGACACACACACAAACACAAATAAAAATATGACATTTGAACTTCTGAAAGTTTGTCGGCAAGCAAACCCGACTTGGATTGAGTTGCGGGTAATGTACGTGAAGAGTACTGTAACGGACAGACATGCAAGATGAGTTATAATTAATCAAAATTATTGTATTTAAACAATCGAATTCTCTTTTTTATTTTATTTCTTTATTTCGTTTTGTCTTTAATTTTTTTCCTTCCATTTTCTTCATATCAGTCTATTTCGTTTTGCTTTCGTTGGTTTCGTTTCATTTCGTTTCCATTTCGTTGATTTCGTTTCGTTTCGTTTCGTTTCGTTTTCGTTGATTTCGTTTCGTTTCGTTTCGTTTCGTTTCTATTTCGTTTCGCACTTTATATGTACCCCTCTACTTATTTGTGTACTGACTACTATTATTAAGGAAAGCCTTTTTTGTAATATATTTCTGAAGATAATATAAGGACAAATTGAGTAACAAATTCTCATTTATTTCAGGTATATTCACCAGAGAAAGCTACAGCCCAGAGCATATCTACACATCATCCTCAAAGCTGATGTCACACCATCCTTGAGAATGTTGTTAAAAGTTGTTTTTATTATTATTTCACTTATCCAGTGATTTAAGAGTATTGTATTGTGTTTTTTTATATTATTGATATCATGTAAATACATGTATATGATGTGCTGAGAAATAAACCTTCAGTGAAGAAAAACTTATTATTTATTTTGTACTTAAAATCAATGACAGTAATTAATTGCAATTTTAACATTCCTACCTTTTTCTTCGCCCTTTTAATAATTGATTTAAAACAATATATAAAAGAGATAATTGGATTGTGAGAATTGGCATTTAATAGTAGGGTGTATAACTTCGGCTTTTCTTTGAAGTTGATATACATTAAATTATTGGTTTATTCTAAAATTTCTCATTAACGTTGTTTATACAAACTTTCCATAAATTTAGCTTCAAAACACTTTTTCATCAATCATAAATATTATTAACATATCTGATTTAAGCAACGAAAAAAGAATTAATATACAAGACAAAACGGGACAATAATTTATTTGATTAAATATTATAATATAATACTGACATGACTGTCGAATCCAAGTTAAGGATTTTAATTAATATTACTTTATTACATATATATGTAATCACCCAATTGTTTTTCTCATGTCTTTAAATATTATTTTATCAATACGAATGTGCATAAGCTAATTCTCGATACTACCCGCCGTGTGTTACGGACTTAAGACATTTTTCTGTTATATTGACTTAGACGCCATAACCTGATTTTTGGAGCAAAATGGAACAGATTTTCAATTTTTTCTTAAATATGAAAAATACATCATTCGACAGATTGTTTTGTATACAATATGAATATATGCGGATTGAAATTTACAAGTTAAGATTAAAAAAGTAATTTTAACGTGTAAATGTGTTTTCAGCTAGTGTAAGTTTTTTCACGAATCGGACCCTCATTGTTTTTAAATCAAAATGGAACAGACAAAGAAATATTCTTTCATGAAATATTGTATACCGTTCGAAAGCTATGAAATTGTAGTTTTCAAATATATGCGGATTGAAAATACAGCTTTAATTAATTACAGCGAACGATTATTTAATATTTCATTATATAATCTAATATATTTTTATCGAGTATGATAATTTAATTGCTTTCACATTTTATTTTGGTTTTAAATTTCATGGAAAGATTTAAATATGACAGTGATTTTTTACGAATATTGTGTGCATGTTTTGTTTTATTGTTTGTATATGCTTATTCTTATGTCAGATTTAAAAGTTCACTAGAGCTTGTGTTATAATTGTTTGATTATTTCCGACTTTAAATAAAACTTATTGTATTGTATTTATTGTATTGTATATGGTATCAATTAACGCATGCGTAATATCGGTGCTGATAATAGTTACGTATGACCAAAAATAAATCAAATCAAATCATTTATTCATACAATTTGATTATCACTTGATGACTCTTATCTCTTTTTAAAAAAAATAAACAAAACAAAAACATTACAATTAACATAATTTTTACATAAAGAACGACCATTTAACTTTTAGGGGAGGGGCATGTTCTTAGCTTGAACAAAATAATTATGTCCTAAATTGTATAGATGGAAAAATTAAATAATCTGACAGTTTTAACAATAAACTTTGGTAAAATCTTAATAAAATTAACCGTCATTTTTTTTGTTGCCCGTGGAAAAACATTGACACTCCCTAAATGTTATTAATGGTCGGCCTCTTAACCTCATAATAAAAAAAATTCAGACTCATTTAATTAAACCAAAAAGCAATTATAACAGAGATTCATGACTGGTCTTTCTCCAGGACTCCACAAGTGTAAATACATGACAAAATGTTAAAAGTATCTACTCTTCAATGACATTTCTTTGGTGACGGTGTATGTTTTTGAAAATAATGTCATTATTATAATGACCTCAATGGACTAATTGGTTTTTTTTGTGTGTGATTTATTAAACCTGTCATCCAGTTACAGTGATATGTGTGATTTTATTTGGGGGGGGGGGGCTATGTTTTTTGTTAATCAGGAGTTTATGCACGTGTATTTTAATTATATTTTTTTTCAAACGGATATGTACGCACGTTTATTTTAATTTTTGTGGCTGCACCCTGACATGTCCTGGTAATGGCGACATATATTTTGGAAACAATGATACATAGATTTCCTTCCATTCGTCAAACTATCTCCTGTAGTTTTTAAACATTTTTTCTAATTTCCTCATCGCAGAAACATGAAATGTGATTTAACCATTACCTTCATAGTTTTGAAAATTAAAATATAATCCCTCCAAACGAAATCAATCAATTAAATATTATAATTTTCGTTGGGCGTTTTTGTATTTGTATCGAAGACTGATATTGCTATGCTTTTCTATAAATAAACATATTGTTTTGTTCAAGGCCACAGACATAGGTCCAGATAAGTAAAAGAATTGACGGGAAATCATTGCCATAACAAGCTTCATCTCGCCCAAACGAGTGCGCCTCAGTTATTTCTATAGAAAACCAAATACTAATAGCAGTATATTACATTGTCTTTACTAAAGAAAGATTTTGTTCACATTGAACCAGCGAGTTCGCAGGAGAATATTTCTCAAGTATTTTTAACCCTTATTTGCATATTCAGCAAAGGATCTTTGACTTTAAGGTTAAAATTTCATGGAAAACTCATTTTACTTTAAAAGTAGCAATTTTGACAATTTGAAGAAATTTCTGTTTAAAGTAGCAACGATCATCATGAATGGAGATCAAGGTTTTTTTGCCGGGTGAATCTTAGACAGGTCTTCTTTGAAATAATTGACAGTGGTTTAGTAAAAGATTTTCTACAAAAATCTGCAAAATGCATTTGACAAAATTAGTAACCTACCTTTTATTAAAACTGAACTACTGTTTAAGATTCAGTTTCTTTAGAGGAACATTCCCCTTGATACGTATTTTACGCTATGTCAATCTTTATAAATTAGATGTTTTAGTTGGGCTTTTTTTGCATCTTTTCTTTTCTTAAGCAATATGCTATAAACATTTAATAACATTCTGTTTGGGGTCATGACCTTTTACTTTTTATTCATCTTTGAACGTCAAATCAAAAGGAAGACATCTACAAATTATATCGACCAATAGTATTGCCATTAGGACAGCATCACTTGGTTTTACTCCGTTTTAAAAGTCCGTTTTATCACGGATTGGTCAGTTGATAATATTAACCCTGACAGACATGATCCATGACCCCAAGCAGGATGTTATTTGAGTGAGTAAGTGATTGTTGATTAAGCCCAAACAGCTATATCATGGCGAGAACAAGTTAATTTTCAATTAGATGATGATGAGACCCGCTTTGTACTAGACCAACACCTTACTTAGATTTTTATAATGCTAGCTCACTAAAACAACAGTCTATGGATAGACATGTCGCCCCCCTCGGACACATTATTCTGATTCCGAGCCAACCAGTCTTTGCTCTTACTCATTATTGCTGCGTGTTTTAGCGGAGAAGTAACACACACCAATTTTATATTCTGTGCTTTGATCTGACTGTGGCTCGAACCCACGATCTACTGCACTCGAGGTGACCACGCTAACCATTACACCACCGATGCGGTCAAACTTTATTTGTAATATTTCACTCAATCTTTATTATATTTCTTACTCAAATGTTATTATTATATATTTTACTCAAATTTTATTAAAAGGAATCATGTATTAGTAATTTCACCATTGTAGAAAAATTATTTCTATTGTATTCTACATTTCAAAAGAGTTCAAACATGACTTGATTTGAGTAAATGTGTATTTTCAATAAAATTTCTTTATTTCTTTATCATTTCATCTCTTTTTCCTTATTTTAACTTGTTCGTGTCAATATTCATACAATCTTATGTTAACATCAAATTGCATGTGTCGACCCTATATAGATACTAATAATCCAGGTCGACACATGCAATTTGATGTTAACATAAGATTGTATGAATATTGACACGAACAAGTTAAAATAAGGAAAAAGAGATGAAATAATAAAGAAATAAAGAAATTTTATTGAAAATAAATTTGTAAACAGAAAGTTAGAAAAAGGGAGGGGGTGGTCCGTTGCCACGAGCGCCCGTGATTTAAATGACATAAACTGAAAGAAAAAAAACCCAACCACATAGCTCTTAAATCTACCTTTTAAATCAATTATGGGGAAAACCCACACATCGACATTCCGATCATTGTAACGTTAATAGTATGTCTTATATCTAGGACAAAATATTGATCAAGGTTATTTCACAGGTACTTGTGGACAGGTCCCTCCCCCCTTTTTCTTGAACATCAATTTTTGTTCATGTAAGCAACATTTTGCAACTCTCTATGTATCACTGGATCCAGTGATACATAGAGAGTTGCAAAATGTTGTTTACATGAAAAAAAAATCGATGTTCAAGAAAAAGGGGGGAGGGTCCTGTCCACAAGTACCTGTGGGTTATTTGTATTTTCTCTTCTTGTCATAAAATTTTATTATATAAAGCTGAAAATATACTGACTGATGTAAGACGGAAATAATCTGATATATTATGTGTAACATTTTTAAACACAACTATTTGCTTATTATTTTTTTTTCACTTTCTTTTTCCATTGCGTACAATGTTGTAAAAATTAAATATCTTGTAAAAGTTGACAAAACAAAATTGATCATAAATAAATGATGTCTATAATAAGTAAATGCCGTTACCTTTGTGTTATTCACCGTCAAGACCAATCGTAACTACTCGGCCATTCTCGCTACCCTGCAAATAACCTCGTACGTACATAGTAGAAATTATCTTAAATTGTTTGCCGGAAGTTAAGTTAAGTTAAGCCGCACAAAAATATAGTCCACGAAAATCCAACGTGGAAGACATACTAAGTACAATCTAATCATGCTGTTGTTTGAAGAACTATTAATACTTTTTTGCTCATTCTTCTGAACAAATTTATGTATATCCTATAGTATTTAGAAATAGTATAAATGTATTTACATATTTAAATACACCTGTTTTGGAATCCCTTTAACATTTGGTTTTCAGAGGTGAATTTTTTAAATACGTAATTAGTAGGCTTACATAATGTTTACATAAACGCTATATATATGCAAATTAGCAAAGGCTGTTGTATTGAATTTCTTTCCGCACGGACGATTTGGCAGTTAGTATATAAAGAAGATTTTAAGTGTACTCGATTGATTGATTAATTGGTCCAGCGAGCAATTTTTCAGCTATATTCAGGACGAGAACATTTAAAAATTTAAACGCCACGGGACTCGAAACAAGGAAAGGTGATGGGTAGGGAAGGATAATTTTGCCAGTGCAACAAGTCTCTTATGGACCACTCAGCATAATGCTCATAATGAGCTGTTACACTGGGTTCTTTAACGTGCGGAGAGGGTGGCAACCTCGGTTTTATTTACGTCTCATCCGCAGGACGGGTTGGTTGTGCATTTTTACATCCCGCACAACCGACGGACGCCCCTTCAAGCCGAAGAAGCTCTCGGTCCCATTTCTATACCCCGGGGTTCCCGCGGGGTTGACCCCCTTTTAGAGGACTAGTGCCTCTAGGGCGGAGAAACCTGGTGCATATTCTACCCCCGGCACACCCTCCATGAGGGGTGTAAGTGTACTCGATTAATGTGACGTTCGCTACAAGTTATATAATCAGACAAAAGTCCGTGCTCTGGATTTTATAGTCCCGCGGCCACCCACCCAGATTAATGCCAATAGAATTTCAACTACTATTATATATTCATATATTCTGAATTTTTTGAGAGGTAGAAATGACAGACTATGAAATAATTTGTTATGTTGATATATGTTTATAATAAATGCTATGTGATCTTGTAACGAACGCACAACCCTACACTGTGCTTATTCTTATCTATATTACATTATTTTAGTTAAGGAAAAAATTATTTTCGGGGGAGTGAAACGAAGGAGAAAATAATAAATACTCTTGAATACCGAAACAATCCAAAAGTAACAGAATGACATAGTAATTCGGAAATGAACGTTTACGCATGATTGAATTGTCATAGTTGCTTGATCAGTAACGAGTTATACAGTGAGTGGTTATTGTTTAACACCAACCCAGCAATTTCCAGCTATAACATGGCGAGATATCATGGCGAGAACAAGCTAGTTGTTAATGAGGTGATGATGAGGCCCGGGGTTTTCTGCCATTTATCATTACCGGTCCATGTTTTTAAGAGCCTATAGAACAAACCATACAATACACAAATAAAATTCATGGAATATAAATTCAAAGAACATGTATCATAGCATTACGTATAAAGGGAAATAACTCAGATTCATCCATGTTACTTGTGATAAAATAAATCATTATCAAGTTCATGTTTCCTTCAATAAGAATTAAGCAAATATCAATAAACATTTTGACAATTTAAAGGGTGAGGGTTATGATATTTAACGCCACTTTCAGCAATATTTCATTTACATAGTAGCGGTAAGTTTTATTGGTGGAGGAAACCGCAGTACCCGAAAAAAAACACCGAAAAGTCGCAAGTAACTGTCAAACTTAATCAGATAATGTTGTATCGAGTACACCGATGCATCTCGCCATGAGCAGGATTCGAACTCACTTATGAACTTAAGAGGTGATAGGTATTGCACAGGTAGTTGTAAATCCAACTACTATAAGATCACATAGCCAGAAATCATGGGTGATTTTGCTCATGAATATTCATAAACCAAATCGCGTCATCTATGACGTCAGCAAATAAACGTTGAACCATATTTGGAAGACGCTGATGAGAACTCGTATCTAATTTTTTTTAATAATATTTCATGACAGTTATAAACATTATAAACAACTTCATAATTATTTGTGATCGTATCAAAATTAATTGTCATCATATGTTTATTAGGAATCCGATGATGTGTGTAAAAGATCGAAAATATATTTAATGCACTGTTTTACGAAATAGTAGATTTTTTTTGCGTGAACCCCTATTGAATCTCTACTAGAAAGGTAAACAAAAGTTGTGAAGGCTTCTTTTAAATTATCGTGGGAACCTTTAATTTTTCAGCAAAATATTTATTGAAGAAAGATTCCTCAACAATGTTACCGGAACTGACCGAATTTGTCCCGGCAACTAGAATGGGGATTGTAAGAAAAGTGCTTTTAGGTCTTGAAAACCGTGCAGGATGCATTTTTTCACTTTTTCTCAATGCTTTTGAATGGTGCTTACGCTTCAAAATTTGAAACTGGGTGGGAACCTTGAGTTTTCATGGTACAGCTGTAATATTTTGAGATATTGTTCAAACCGGTGCATAGTTTGATTTGTTATCCCGGCAAATTGTCCGGCCCAAGCTAACAGAAAGTTTCCCGTTCAACTATATGTTAAAATCCAAATTCTCTTTGAGCCGCCATTTTGAATATGCAAATGAGCAAATCACCTATCATTTCTGGCTATGACGACCACGACGACCCCCTTGAGAATTTAATTTAAAGTAACTAAGCTAAATCTGTTTTATGTTCAGGGTTAGTTTTATGGTATTTAACACCACTTGGCGTGAAACAACAACCACTCACTCGTTCTATTTTAGATTACATGGTATGAACGTACAAATCTAGTATGATACGAATAGATAAGATATCAAGTTATACAACATATAAGTCAGTGATGCAACACAAATGTGCATTGAACTTGTCATCATTCTGGTGGAAGTTCCTCCTTCGAAATTCGGAAAGTATGTCTTTATTAATCGATGTGCTGCTAGCCATTAAAAGATGTTATCAGAATCTGTCATTGCGTTACCAAGGCCATAAAGAGTCCATTTCTCGGTATGAATAACCTGATTATCAAGTTCGTCTTGAGGAGGTACTATGTTTGTTCCTCCTCTAGAACGACCAGTCATTGTATAATTGATAAATTGCGCTTACATATTCAAAAAAATTATTTACGCCGTCCATTTGAAAATTGCGAATTTACGCCGCTATTCTATAGGGTTACCTAGATAAGCTTATCATTGATTTACTATTTGTAAGATAACGTTCATATCAGGTAACCTTTGACCCCTTTTGCACGAATTTCACTCGTCAAATTTGAACAGGACATCAAGTTCATTGGGGTTAAACTTATGCAATTGTCAATGACAAGATTTTTTTTTCATTTTTCATATTTTTCAAACTACTCAAAGAAAGTATATTTTTTTTTTATTGATTACATAAAACGAAAGCTTAAATAACAATTCCATCAATATCAACAAAACAGACAATCACCTCTCATCTTAACTCATTGAACACAAAACACCCACAATATACGACACTGAAAATCTAGGCCCTGGCTTGTGACAGATACAAAACGGAGAATGATAAGTGGACGAATGGTTTGGTTGGTTTTGGGTTTTTTGGTGTTCAACACCATTTTCAAAAATATTTCAGATATACCGTGGCGGTAAGTTTTAACCAGTAAACCACCGATCTGCCTCCGCCAGTCACTGACAAACAGAGACAAATGTGATAAGGCAATCATGATATTTATCATCCTTCCCTCCCGCTATATCTACCTGCTGACTCCACAAACAAAACTCGTATCAAAGTTCGCGTGAGCTGAGCTGGACTTATCAACAGTGAGCGGGAGTTATCACCAAATTCTCCCAACATTTAAACGATAATTCCTGTGAAGATGACAAAAGTAAATACAATTCAGCAACACCATTAGCTAGTTAACATTTTATTTTCTAAACATATATCAAAATAGGAACTGTCGTGTCAGCAATATCAACAAACATCGTCCTACAACAATGTACTTGTCGCAATGTCTTAATAACATCTGCTGAGACGTCATAATTTTTACGTCAAAAGCGAGGTCGTGACCTTTGTGTTTTCTAAAACGGAACGACATTGGTAAACAAAACCGGTGAATCCTATTGCCGAATTTGATGTTTGTAATAAAAAAAACCCAATGAATATCACCATTAAAGGAAAAATTCAACGATCTTAACATTTATATAAACCTTTATATAAATATTCTGATTCCCAATGTTGCTGAAAAAAATATTCTGATTTTGGTGGAGCGGGAAAAAAAAATTTGATTCAGAGTTTTTGTCATATAAACTAATGTTAAATTCTGGGAAAAAAAATATTCTAAATTTCGTGTTGTCCGAAAATCAAATAAAAATTTATGAAGACGGTATTTGTGGCAGTGAGCCAGCAATATAAAAAGTCCATCTAAGCGTAATGGTCTACTACAAATTGTACACCACCTTCATTTCATCGACTGTAACTTGATCGCGCCATGATGTAACTGGGAAACTGCTTATTTGGTATAAAACAACAATTATTCACTCAAATCAATTATCAAAAGGGTGGATAATCTCTTATAGCCGATTTAATTGTTCTAACTCTCTCTCTCTCTCTTCACAAACTACTGTTTTCACACATTTAAAATATTTTCATCAAACTATGGACGAGACTGTAGTGTTTGTTTTTATTTTAATCACTCATTTTGTAAAGACGACTTGACCTTTGCACGACATATTAATATACAGATAACAAACATGACACACGGCTACAAGGATAGTGATATAAAGTGTATTAAAATGAAAAACAAAAAATACCACATGTCGAAACATTTCCAAACATTCAATAGAAAAATCGTAGAAAGAGATACCCCTAACAAACAAATACATGACCGCTCATCTTCCTGGCTTGGTACAAGATACTCCCATAAAAAGTGGCGGGGTTAATCTACTTTTATGGGCTCACCCTCCCCCTTTCTTAGTCATATTATGCGGCCATGGTAAATGTTTCCACAAAAAAGCATCTGAAATAAAGCATGTTAATTTTATTGTTGATATATTGGTATATGATGAATTAAAAAATGTGGTACACAATCTAATTTTATTGAGAAAGTTAAAAGTCCCACTGCCTAAGATACGACCGTTTTTTTCAAAGATCTGCATTCTCAAAAAAATGTTCTATACAGGCTTTATATTTAATAAAATAATATTTTAACTCATTTTCGTGTTGATATATGTGAGAAAGAATGGATGAGAGAACGATATTTGTTGACGAATTCCAGGATGCTGCATCAAAAGATGGCGACTGATTAATTATCGGCAAATTTACGGAGACTGCCGAATGATCCAATCGTAACTACTCGGCCATATATTTGTTGTTGTTGCTATACACATGTGGTTCCAACTATAAATAAACAGCGATGGAAGAGGTAAGCACGTGTACTCTTTTCTCACTATATTATTGTTTTATTTCAAATGTTTTCCCGATAAAAAGTGGTCATTTCGCATGGCTTTAAAAAAGAAAAGTACGTTAGTAATTTGTGCATAGCTCTAGAGCGGAGAAATAAAGTTAATTGTAAAAAAAAAACGTTTTTTGACAAAATTGGTGTACGATAAGGGAAATACGAGTACTACTAAACTGAGAAATGAAAACGAAACGAAACGAAACGAAATGAAATACAACGAAACGAAATACAACGAAACAAAACGAAAAATGAAGAAACGAAACGAAACGAAATGAAGTATCACAAACCGAAACGAAATACAACGAAACGAAGCGAACATTGAAGAAACGAAACGAAATAGAAGGAAACGAAACGAAACGAAATGAAGAATCACAAAGCGAAACGAAATACAACGAAACGAAACGAAAAATGAAGAAACAAAACGAA
This sequence comes from Bathymodiolus septemdierum, assembly GCA_963383655.1. Taxonomy (NCBI): domain Eukaryota; kingdom Metazoa; phylum Mollusca; class Bivalvia; order Mytilida; family Modiolidae; genus Bathymodiolus; species Bathymodiolus septemdierum. The sequence goes on along the minus strand of OY726525.1, from coordinate 80,073,629 downwards.
ATACAACGAAACGAAACGAAAAATGAAGAAACGAAACGAAACGAAATGAAGTATCACAAAACGAAACGAAATATATCAAGCAAAGCATAAAAGATCCAAAAACAATGAATGAAGGGGTAAAAATCAACGAAATATTGAGTGGTTAGTTCGGCTATTTATAGATCTAAGTTTGGATGCTTTTCTGTTGCAAAATTCAAAAAGGTCAACAAAAGTCATGCATCAATACAATAAATATAGTAAATATATATTAAATTCTTTAAAACACCGTGTCAGTTTTCGGCGCCGACCCGCTTCAAAGGGTTTACTGAATGTGAGAAAATGGACTTCAAAGCCCGGCTTCAAAGAGTTGGTTCTTTAGAAGTGTTGATACAAGTAAAAACCCCGGATGAGGGTTTCGTGATATATTTATAAGGGAGCAGATTAAAGTTCCTCTACCACATTACAAAATGGAACCGAAAGAGCACGAAGAGGATATTGAGATGTAAGTTGTATTTATTTTGCAACATTTCAGCTAAAGTTTAATTTGAGTATGTCAGAAAGAAATATTGTGGAAGAATTTTATGTTACTCATCACCGCCCAAAATTTCATGTGGAATTCAACTTTAAAAATTCCGAAGAAATTTGAAAAAAAAATAATGTTGCTGGATTTTTTGCATTACAATTTCAAGTGTAATTTTCCGGCGCAAAATTTACCAAACATTCTTTTAAAAAAAAGTTAAAAGATAAAAATTCTGTTAAAAAATCGAACAGTATTTTTTCACATTTGGCCTAAGTTATAATATCTTAACTACATGTGTTCTTCAGTAACACAAAGCTAACTGCAGATTTTACAAGAAAAAAAAATGAAATGGTTCTTTTATTGTTATAGTTGTAAAGACGATGGGAAGTTCGAAGAAACAGTAGTATATGATTTCAGCTCAGTAAGTCATTACTTTTACAATTATAAGAACATCAAGATTGCGTGCGTACCTCTATCGAACAAGTATACTGTAAACCAATATATTTTCGCGGCTAATAATATTCACGTTTTTTCGTGTATGTACAGTAATTATTTGCAATGATATGATTTTCCTTTTTATGTTGCATGCAGCAATAAACATTCGCGTATTTGTTATATACACGAAAGTCTTGAAAGAAATTCGCACGCGAGATTGTATTGGTTTACAGTATACAGACCCGTAGATACAGATCTATTATATAAATCAACTGTGCACAACTCTTGTCAGTATATACTGTCTTTTGAACATGAGTTGGAATTCTGCGTTTATAGCCCCAAATCAATAAAATATCACAAGAAAATTTATAATAACTTCCAAACTATTTCCGAATATTAATAAAGTAGCTAATTATCGAAATTATATCCTAAAACCCGAACTTAGCATTTGTGCAAAATGTAACTCGAACCACAGGCACTCGACGTCTGGACCCCCTTTTCCCTGATGACCACCCTTTCCCCCCAACAAAGTTGAATTTCACTAAATTTATCTCCCCCCCCCCCCCCCTTAAATACGTATAGTAATTTTTTTTACTGAATGCTCTCACACTGAATATGTGAACCCCCTATTTTATGCCGGTTTGCTCTCAGGCGCTCGTGGCACGGACTTACCACCCCCCCCCCCCCTTTCTAACTTTCTGTTTACAAATTTATTTTCAATAACATTTCTTTATTTCTATTAGTATCTATATAGGGTCGACACATGCAATTTGATGTTAACATAATATTGTATGAATATTGACACAAACAAGTTAAAATAAGGAAAAAGAGATGAAATAATAAAGAAATAAAGAAATTTAATTGAAAATAAATTTGTAAACAGATAGTTAGAAAAAGGGGGTGGAAAGTCCGTGCCACGAGCACCTGTGGGTTTGCTTAATAAAATGTATTCCCATTTTCCTTATGATGTCCGCCCATCCGTAAACATGTGGTACGATAATTCAAATTTGCTTTCACAGATCCTTCCAAAATGTTTTATTTGGATTGATAATTTTCACTTTTAACAATGTGTGTAAAAATGTCATACAATATTTCCAGTTTGTTTCGACTGATCTTCTTGAAATTTTTACCTACGTCACCAAAGGCGAATTATAGGTCTAGGAACCGCTCCATTCCGTCCCGGTCCATCTGTCCGTTCGTCCGTCCGTCCGTCCGTCTGTCCGTCCGTTCGTCCGTCCGCAACAATTAGGGGTACCTAGTTCATGTAATCTGGAACTCCGATAGTTTTCATTCCTCACCATTCAAACTTTGCACACTGATTACACAAGCATTGAAGATGTGCACCTCCTATTTTAAGCAGATTTGAGTAAATATGTCGGCGACACATGGCCAAACCCGACTTTGGTCTTGTTAAACACTGAATGGAAAGATAAAAGAAGTTGCATTTCATTGTTGACGATTTGGTTTTTGCAGTTTCAGAGTGTTGGAACTTTGCTATGCGAAAATACCGTATTTCTAATATGAATTATCTGGCAGTTTTCTTCAGTGAAGGTTCAACTGTGTTGAAAGGGGCCCGGGTGGCTCAATGAGTTAGGTCGTTGGATCTAACAGCTCATACAAGTCTATCACTAATACGGCGTGGGTTCGCGCCTGGCTTTGTAAATCACAAAAAAGGGTGCACTCGACTCGCAGCCGCAAGTGATAAAGTTTACCAGTTGTTTGCCCATGGTCGGTGGTTCTCTCCGGGTACTCCGACTTCCTCCACCACTAAAGCTGCTCGCCATGATATAGCTGAAATATTATTGAAAGTGGCGTTAAACACCAAAAATTCAAATCATTCAAATGTTGCAAGAACTAAGTTGTTTGTGATTGTCACGCTATAGCTTCGATACAAGTGTGCATTACATTTTTATTTTTTTTCGGAGGTAAATGTTTTACACAATGACTTAAATTTTCCTTTTTGCAATGTTATCGATCCGATACAACCAGACCGGCCGGGTTAGGCTCGTTCAGGGGAACCGCTTCCCAATGTTTAAAATTGGGGTCTAAGAGTGATTTTGGTGATTTTATTTCATTGTTCTAAGATCAAACAGTAATTACGTGCTTTCTGAAATTTCTAATTTTTTGGACTGATGTTTTCGGACCAATTGGTTATAGTGAATAGGAGGAACTCCTGTCTATTTTTCTCAATGTGGCCCCCAAAAAAGTTTTTTTTCCCATCGATTCTTGCATTAGACAGGCCTATCATGCTACGTGGGCGGAGCTGTTTATTTACAAGTCTATTTGAGTCAATATGTCGGCGGTGCAGGTCCAGACCAAAGTTTGTCTTTGTTACATTTAGCTTTAGCCTAAAATAAGTCACTCAAGATTATGCAATTCACCTAAAATATGGTATAAAATATATGCAAAAATTTATCCCCAGCAAAATAAGCATATAATTCTTTAACACCTTTGCCGATACCGCGTCCGTTTACTGATGATCGATTATTAAATTTTATTTTCTTTCAATATTTATTAGAATTAGTTGACATACTGATTAGCTTAACAGAATTGAAACAAAATGTGTAAACATGCATAGGTCGTAATCTTATGTTTTAATATCACTTCCGTAACTTTCAAAGCAGCGCCTGGCAGGTTTCTTTATTTCTTTTTACTAAGAGCCACAACATTTTCATCTATACACTGCTATACTAGTTTGAATATAAAACAAGTTATTGCCGATCACAAACCGCGATTGGAAAATAATTTACAAAGGTATAATTCCTCTTTCAGATGATCTATTATATGTCTGCCAACATGTCACATTATTTGCTACCACTGAGCATTTGTCATCTGTTTGCCCGTTTGATTTAATAAACTTTAAATTTTCATCTTCTTTGAAATTACTGGGTCACTTTGAACCTCATTTTGCATGGATAATCCTTTAAGAAAGGTGATTCAAGTTTATACAAATGAAGTTGGTTCTACTAGAGGAGGATCCAGACGGGGGCCCAAAAGGGGGAAAATTCATTAAATATTCTAAAATCATTTACCCGAGGAAAGATTAAAAAAAATCTATTTATATTTGACAATAGGCATCTATTTAAGTTGAAAGTTGATAGAAATAGTAGAAATGCAGCACTACGGAGTCAATGGGTTCCGAGACCACTGAGGACTGGGGTTCTGACGTTTAACATAAGCTTCAGCTGATGCTTTAAAATACTTCTTCCCAAGAACCAGTGATAAGTCTTCAGTATTTACACATAGCACAAATAGGACATGTGGAGATTAAGTTTATACAAGTGATGGTCCACAGATTTATTTGGTCCAAGCACTGAGGTCCAACTTTTAACGTAGGCTTTAATGAAAATAAAGGTTTAAAACCTCCTTTTCTAGAACCGACAGTGCAGACAACCGTATTTTGTATGAAACATTTAGTAGAACATTGAGATTTGAGTTTGTACAAATGATTGTCCACTGGTTATTTTAATTCTTTTATTTTTCTTGTAGGGGGACTCGTGTGGCTTCATGCCATCTCCACCTGCTGCCATAAAACTTGAAATTGAGGAATCTGATCCAAAGAGTGTTGATAACTTTCGTTATAGCTTCACGTCATATGGCTTTTCACCATCTCCGCCGACCCCAGTAGAACTAGAATTTGAGGAATCTGATTCAAAGAAAGTTGACGATTTTCGTCCAAAATCTACGTCATCTCCTATTATTAAATCGAGTCCAGTGTTAGTAATATCGTCTGGTTCTTCTGATGATGAACAAAAGAGTAACGTTGAGCAACTTCCTGTAAAGAAACCGATTGTTTTGTCATCTACCTCTTGGCCTTGAAATCTCCAGAAAAAAAAACTAGTTTGTGTCTATAATGCCATTTTAAGTATATTTTTGACATTAGAGAAATAGGAAAAACTTTAATTTTGAAAATTATCTGCCACAAGTAAAAAGATTCATTCTGGTTGTAAATAATCTGGTTACATGGTTAAATGTATGTATTGAGAAAACAAAATGAAACTGCACACGTTGTCGTGCTGTGATACCCCCACTCGCTCTACATAAGTTGACGTGTAGTAAAGTATTATATCATAGTGGGACTTAATGTGGTGGAGAGGCATAAAGGAGTGTAAAGAGTGTTGGACTCGAGAGATGTGTATCCTTCCAGAGCAGATGGCCAGTAAACGTTTGGTATGATGAAAAATGATGCATTACAGATTATTAGATATAAATATTATACATAGCTAATGAAGGAAATAATTTACAGCAGCAGCTCGTAAGGGGACATGAAAAGGGCTATAACTCTCGCAACAATCAACCATCCGTGAAATCGGTATATGTGCATGCACAGATCATGGCCAATCATGATACCAAATATGAATAAAATGCAACAAAAGACAAATGACTAGTTGCGTACACAAGATGTGTGGACAGATGTATGGTCAAACAAACATGAAAAGGGCTATAACTTTTGCAAAAATCAACCATCCGTGAAATCGGTATAATATGCGCATGCTCAGATCATGGCCAATCAAGATACCAAATATGAATAAAATGCGACAAAAGACAAATGATTAGTTGCGTACACAAGATGTGCGGACAGACGTATGGTCAAACAAACATGAAAAGGACTATCTCTCGCAAAAATCAACCATCCGTGAAATTGGTATAATATGCGCATGCTCAGATCATGGCCAATCAAGATACCAAATATGAATAAAATGCGACAAAAGACAAATGATTAGTTGCGTACACAAGATGAGCGAACGGACATATGGTCAAACAAACAAACATGAAAAGGGCTACAACTCTAGCAAAAATCAACCATCCGTGAAATTGGTATAATATGCGCATGCTCAGATCATGGCCAATCGAGATACCAAATATGAATAAAATGTGACAAAAGACATACGACTAGTTGCGTACACAAGATGTGCGGACAGACGTATGGTCAAACAAACATGAAAAGGACTATCTCTCGCAAAAATCAACCATCCGTGAAATTGGTATAATATGCGCATGCTCAGATCATGGCCAATCAAGATACCAAATATGAATAAAATGCGACAAAAGACAAATGATTAGTTGCGTACACAAGATGAGCGAACGGACATATGGTCAAACAAACAAACATGAAAAGGGCTACAACTCTAGCAAAAATCAACCATCCGTGAAATTGGTATAATATGCGCATGCTCAGATCATGGCCAATCGAGATACCAAATATGAATAAAATGTGACAAAAGACATACGACTAGTTGCGTACACAAGATGTGCGGACAGACGTATGGTCAAACAAACATGAAAAGGACTATCTCTTGCAAAAATCAACCATCCGTGAAATTGGTATAATATGCGCATGCTCAGATCATGGCCAATCAAGATACCAAATATGAATAAAATGCGACAAAAGACAAATGATTAGTTGCGTACACAAGATGTGCGAACGGACATATGGCCAAACAAACATGAAAAGGGCTATAACTCTCGCGAAAATCAACCATCCGTGAAATCGGTATAATATGCACATGTCAGATCATGGCCAACCAAGATACCAAATATGAATAAAATGCGACAAAAGACTAGTTGTGTACACAAGATGTGTGGACGGATGTATGGTCAAACAAACATGAAAAGGGCTATAACTCTCACAAAAATCAACCATCCGTGAAATCGGTGTGATATGCGCATGTTCAGATCATGGCCAACCAAGATACCAAATATGAATAAAATCCAACAAAAGACAAATGACTAGTTACGTACACAAGGTTTAGGGACGGACGAACAGACAAGGGTATTCCAGTATACCCACCACTCTGCGAGTGGGGGTATAAACAAACTTAAACTTTTTAATGAAATTGTTTTTTAAAAATCAAACATTATTCAGGGGCCATTGTGGTCAATGATCATATGGTAGTTGGATTTGCAACTATCTATGCAATTAGTGCATATCACCACTGAAGTAGTAAGTTTGAATCCAGCACATGGTTAGGTGTACTCGATATAACATTTTGTGATAAAGTTTATCAGTGACATGCGGCAGGTCTGTGGTTTTCTCCAGGTACTCTGGTTTCCTTTACCAATAAAACTGACAGACACAATATAGCTGAAATATTGTTGAAAGTGGCATTAAATACCATGACCCTAACCCTCAAACATCATTCAACAAATGTAGGGTTTCTAATCACAGGAACCATGTTAATGGAAATATTGAGAGAAAGGAAAATCATTATACAAAAAAAAAATTAAGGTACAAATTTTAATCAGAAAAATAATAAATGCAAATAACATGAATTCGTACAAATCACTTTATATAAATTTAATGAATCATTAAGCAAGCTTAAATATGTCATCTTCTAATTGGTTTATTGTCTCCCATCATTATAAATGCTGATTAGGCAAACACAGAGCACCCATGTTTCAAGTAATAATGACCAATCTTTGTAGAGGACCTTCCATAGATACTTCCTACCAAATTTCAGTTCATTTGGGAAAGTGGTTTCAGAGTAGAAGATTTGTTTAGAAATCAACCAATCAAAAACAAGAATGGCCTGTGACGGCCATGTTTGTTAACGGATCGGGACGAATGAGCAATCGTTATAGAGGACCTTCCATAGATGCTTCCTATCAAGTTTCAGTTCATTTGCCCAAGTGGTTTCAGAGGAGAAGATTTTTTTTAAATCGGCCAATCAGAAACAAGAATTGCCCGTGGTGGCCATGTTTCTTAATGGATCGGGACAATATGAGCAATCTTTATAAAGGATCTTCCATAGATTATAGATGCTTCCTATCAAATTTCAGTTCATTTGGCTGAGGGGTTTCAGAGGAGAAGATTAAAATGCGAAAAGTTAACGGACTAGTGATGGCAAAAGAATGGTGGGACTAAGAGAATTGCAGGCCAAAGGATATCTCTATTGAAAAACTGACAAAATCTTGAAAACTAAACTTGTGCAATAAAAATTAAATTGAGGTTAAGGTTCTAGTGCTGGTGCAAGACTGACTTGTACAACACCAGAGATCACTTTGGGCCGCGCCATCACGCCAGTCGCGCTAAAATTTGATATGACCCATTAAAATATGATGTGTGCGCCAGTAGGGCGCATTACCGTCACGTATGACCTATACAATTGTACATCGTGCGCCGGTAACCGGGTTCTGCATACTTATTTTGTTTAGACTGGTTCTTAATTTTTGCTTCATCCCGCGAACGTAATCAGGCGAAAAAGTAAACCAGTCGTATAATCATCCGATACTCTCTGTGTTTTTCATACTCGGGTCTCGATAATAACGAAAACTGTCGAATGACAACAAAATGCCTCACAAAAAGACAAAATCTGAACTAGAGGCTCAGTGGGCTGAGCCTGTGTCGCTCACCTTTCATTCTGAGGAAACTTAATACAGAACCTTCCATAGGTGCTTCCCACCAAATTTCTGTTCATTTTGGCATAGCAGTTTCAGAGAAGAAGATTTTTAGAAATTGACCAATCTAAAACAAGAATTGCCTGTGGCAGCCATGTTTGTTAATGGATCAAAACGAAATGAGCAATCTCTATAGAGGACCTTCCATAGATGCTTCTTATGAAGTTTCATATCATTTGGCCAAGTGGCTTCAGAGGAAAAGCTGTTTCAGAAATCGACCAATAAGAAACAAGAATTGCCTATGATGGCCATGTTTGTTAACGGATCAAAACGGAATGAGCAATTCCCATAGAGGACCTTCCATAGATGCTTCCTATCATGTTTCAGAGTAAAAGGTTTTTAGAAATTGACCAATCAGAAACAATAATTGCCTGTGGCGGCCATGTTTGTTAATGATCGGGAAAAATGAGCAATCCTAATAGAGAACCTTCCATATATGCTTCCTACCAAGTCTCTGTTCATTTGGCAAAGCGGTTTCAGAGAAGATTTTTAGAAATCGACCAATTAGAAACAAGAATTGCCTGTGGCAGCCATATTTGTTAATGGATCGGGATGAACTGAGCAGTCTTTATAGAGAACCTCCCATAGATGTATCCTACCAATTTCGGTTCATTTGGCAAAGCGGTTTCAGAGGAGAAGATTTTTTTAGAAATCATCCAATCAGAAAGAAGAATTGTCTGTGGTGGCCGTATTTGTTAACGGATCGGGACGAAATGAGCAATCACAACAGCGGACTTTCCATAGATACTTCCTACCAAGGTTCCGTTCATTTGGCCAAACGGTTTCAGAGGAGAAGAATCAAATTTTTTCAATAGTTTTCTATTTTTTACAGATTTTTTTCACTAATTTTCAAGTTTGAGAAGAGGCAACGGCCATGTTTGATGGCAGTCGGAGTCATCATTCATAGTCTGAAAGAGAATTATATATGCATTGTTCCTTTATAGTTTGGTAGCAACATTGGCTCTTTACAATATTTAAAGAATTAAAAAAAAAATTAAAAATCTATTTTTTGTAACAATAGCAGCCATTTTTCATAAGTGACCAGGCTTAGCAACCACAAGTCTGAAAGTGGATCATATATGCATCATTTCCATAAAGTTTGGTGGCAACTGGCTTTTTACCGGATTTTAAATATGTTTTTTGACAATCATTTTTTATTTTTTGTAACAGTGACGGCCATGTTGGATGATCGCCGGAGGTCTTCAATCAAAATTTTGAAAGAAGACCACATATGCATTCCTTCCATATGGTTTGATTGCATTTGACTCTTTACAGGATATTAAAATAATTTTTTAATGAATTTTTTCACTAATTTTCTATTTATAGTAACGATGGTGGCCATGTTTGATGGGGAATGGGGTCCTCACCATTGTTCTGAAAGAATATTACATATGTATCAAATTTAATTGCAATATACTCTAAAGGATTTTTCTGCTGATTTTACCCCTATGTTCTATTTATAGACATGGCGGCCATGATGGTTGGTCAGCAGGGTCATTGGACATATCTTTTAAAGGGAACCCCCTAAGGATGATTCAGGCCAAGTTTGGTTTAAATTGGCCCAGTGGTTTCAGAGGAGAAGATTTTTTAAAAAGTTTACAGACGGATGCCAAGTGATGGCAATAGCTCATACAGGTGAGCTAAAAATTGCAGTGTAGGTAGATCTAGACAGGCTGAACATGTTTGCAGTTTAAACTTAACATCTATCTCTTATAGTTTTTGAAATAAAGGACAGAAAGTATTAAAATTTTGAAAATTTGATGAAAAAAGGGCAATAACTCCAAAATATGTATTGGAATTTACTTCAAAATTGCAGGGTAGGTAGATCTTGACATGCTGCACATTTTTGCCATTTAAATTTAACATCTATCTCTTATAGTTTTTGAAATATAAGACAAAAAGTATTAAAAATTTTAAAATGTGATGAAAAAAGGACAATAACTCAAAGACGGGTAATCAGATTTACTTCAAAATTGCATGGTAGGTAAATCTTGCTGTGCTGATCATTTTTATCTCTTGTCAGATTTCTGTTTTTATTAACGGTTTTTGAGTTATTACCCAAAAACTGCAATTTTACCCCTATGTTCTATTCATAGACATGGCGGCCATGATGGTTGGTCGGCAGGGTCATCGAACATATTTTTTAAAGGGATCCCCTTAATGATGATTCAGGCCAAGTTTGGTTTAAATTGGCCCAGTGGTTTCAGAGGAGAAGATTTTTTTTTAAAGTTTACAGACGGACGCCAAGTGATGGCAATAGCTCACCTGACCATTTGGGTCAGGTGAGCTAAAAAAATCAACCGAAAATATCATTTTTCACGACGTCAGAGAAGGAAAATCCTTGGTCAGAAGATGAAACGAACACAGGTACAACGACAGAGGCAAATGAGCCTATTGAGGTATATGATGACGTATCACATGAAGCCAGCGAAAACAAGGAACAAGGAAAGTTTCCGGCCCAATTGGTCCAGTTTATACACGTGGTTAACATACAACAAAGATAAAAACAAAATGTACTGCAGTAAATTGCTTAAAATCATTTTCGGGTCGGGGGGGGTGCCCATACCCCGGCCTAATGGCCCATTACTTTTAATGATGATGGGCCAAAGGCCCATCATCTTCAAAAGCTAGGGTGATCTCTGCAAAAGAAATAGATGACAACATATAGTATTTGTCGTGTCAACTTATTATGACAAAAATAAAAGGATATGGAGTAGATGCACACACAAGACATAATTCTAATATTTACATATCAAAATGGCAAAGGAACCACAAATGAGTTACTGTTTCACCTTGAAAATTAAAGAGGGGTCATCCTATCTTCAAGAGAATACATGTACAAAGTTTCTCTGTCACTATAACATTGATCAAAATCTGCATCACACTGGTAAAAAGGAATTAATGCTCAGTCCATGTGTAATCAATGGTTGTGTCCATATCTTCTATAGATACTATTGATCTCTTCTCTGCTATACTTTCTGCAGTAGGTGGTGGGGGAAATGGTACGGGCAAGATTTATCTGTTTTTACTTCAGAGGCTGACCATTTAGCCCCTTTTTAACTGTAATGTTTACGAGTCCTGAAATATAGATACTGCAAATTAAGTATGAAATTGACACCTAATGCCCCTATTTTCTAATTTTTATATCGAAATATTTGTAAATTTTGGTGTGCTGAAAAGGGGGATAGTTGAGATGTAACAAAACATGCCTATCACAACTCTGGATAATTGTTTTTTTTACGTTTAGATCAGATGGTGTAAGTGTTTTTCACATATTTCTAGCTTATAGACCACAAAGAGCCCACTTGACGATGTGGGTGTGAGACCATAAAGAGCTCACTTGACAATGTGGTTGAGGACATTGTTGAAGTGTACTCATTTTGAAGGCTGTTTGGTGACATTTTTGTGTAGTTTGTTCCGGCCTTGTCAGTTTTGGTGTCGTCTCATTGACATTTACCATACACATCCTTTTGTTCTATCTATGTAAAAGCAATCAATATCTATAGGTAGTTTACTTTGTACAAGAATATCTGTTACCATTATATTAATGAAATTGACCCGATTGTCCCATCTTTGTTTGTCATGACTGCACGACCACACTGTGCATTATGGTCTAGGGCAGCCAATTCATTCCTCGCCCGGTACGCTGGAGGCTTGTACGAATTCCTTTTTGAAGCATACTTGAGGATCAAATTTTGAAAGTTTTCCAACTCTGATGTACTTCTGAAATTAAACATTTACAAAATATTATTATATGATGCTTACCATATTTGTGGGGTAAAGCATCTTGTGAGATCTCAATCCCCCCTCCCCCTATACCTTCATCATACTCTAGTGAAACAATGCCAAATGCAGAGCAATTCCTGCTTACCCTTTCTGAGCACCAAACGATACAACCTGTTCTTGTGGGAGGTTACATGGCTCGTGCTTTAGTTTTGGTCGTGTTTGTTTATTTTCTTTCGATGTTACAAATGTACTAATTTCACCATGTATTTTTCTGCTTATAGCTTATATTATTTGACATTCACCCATAGTGTTTTATCTAAAGGAAAATAGAATGGCGCTGCGCCATGCCCCTTTTGCTAAAAAAATGTGGCGCCATGTATTGCTGATGTGCCCTTTTTCATTTCTTCAAACGATTCGTAAGATCGCTTGGTCGAAGGGCGACAACTCTAGCGAACTATCAAATTTTGACGCCATTGTGAAAATAAAAAAATAAACAGCTGCGCCAAGAGCGCATGATACGCCCGTCGTCAACATTGATACAATATTTGTAAAGACTTTCTATCCCATAACTCTTGAATGAAAAATCTAAATTTCACCAACAGCTTTTGAGAAATCAGTAAAGACTATCAATTCCAATAACAGTACGAAGCTTGAAGTGAATTGGCCAAGGGGTTCTCAATTTACAGCGCGACATATGTTTCACCCGCCGTAAAATTGTGTGAACTTGTAATGAAGTGTCAATTTTTAATCAACATCCATTGGTGGTGGTGATGTTTACCTGAGCTTGGTAATCTGTCAACAATGTTTTCATAGCAGTTTATATGGATTCCCCCAAAATACCTGTAGGCCTTTACTATTCAACATTTGTATAAATATCAGAGTTGCAGATAAAAAAAAATTCCTGTCAGACATTGGGTCCTGCAAGTAAGAGAGTTTTGCCAGACCTATCAACTTTTTGTCAGACCTACTTTTTTTTTAGAATTTTTTTAATATTTCACTTTCAATACAGTATTATTAAAGGGACAATCTTAAATAAGGGTAATAACAAAATTACCGAACTCCGAACAATCTTACAAAGGGAAAGTCAAAACTCATAAGTATATAAATAGACAAAATCAGTCAACAACCGGAAAACTGTGAAAACCGTAGTGACCCTGACTTGGTACAGGCATTTCTAAAGAAATGGTGGTTTGAATCAGATTTTAAAGTGCCAACCGCCCCCCCCCCCCCCCCCCCCCTTCATTACGGCTCAAAGTTTCCGGCTGCCACTATAACAGTATTTATAACAATACTTTTTTTTTTTTTTTTCCAATAGTCAGGATTTTATAAATTCCCTTACATCACCACCTGACTAGGTTGTGACAGGAGTTTTCAAAAATAAGTTTTGTGACTACATTGGTTTTACATTTTGATAAACAAAATAAAGAAATAATAATATATAATAGTAATAAACACTTTCATTCATCTTTCACACACACTCTCTTACCATTTTGTTTTTCTAAAATATTTGATTGCTCCTGACATTTTGTACTTAATCAAAAAAGCTGAAAAAAGAATCTCATCACTATATGAATCAAACAAACAAAAAATATTATGATTAGTTGAAAATATATTGTAAGGGGGTCCACATTTTTTCAAATGCTAAAATGGTATTGTTTTTCTTTGATATATATTGTTCAAGTGAACGGTACCACATAATTTTATGTTTAAATTCTACAATATTTAGTCTTTGTTCATTGAGTTTGCACTTGAAGATGTAATTTTTTGCAATAATTGAAATCAAATTAACAAGAAGATCCCCTGACTCAAAACCAAAGAAATATTCTTTTTTGTCAAAAATCAAATTCTTGTAATATTGTTTTAATTGCTTTGACAAAGATTTGAGAAAAATTTGTGTCACAAGACAGTCAAAGAATAGATGTTCAATAGTTTCATCATGAATTTTGCAAAATGTACATAAATTAGTATTCTTGAGCTTTATTTTATGTAAAAAGGAATTGGTAGGAATGATCCTGTGTAACAATTTAAATTGAAAATTTTGAAGATATGAGTTTCTACAAGATTTTTTTAAAATAATAAAATATTTTGACCAATTTGTTATTTCACAATTAAGAAGTTTTTCCCATTTGGAAATTTTTTCTGTTGGTAAAGAAATGATTGCATTCACAAGACCTTTATAAACAAACTTAACATTTTTACTATGAACTATTCTTTCTAAATAGGCATCCTTTTTACTAAGTATGTCGAAATTTACATTTACACAGTTTTCCTTCAGATGATCTTTGATGTACTTGGGAACATTTGACACCAGACTATAGTACTTCAAAAAATTATTGGTATTCAGTTTATTTCTAGTCTGTTCAAAAGTATAAAAATTACCAGAATGTGGGTCAATAAGATCACATAAATACTGCACATTATGTTCTATCCATCTAATATAATAATTTAAATCAGTTACTGGTACAAAATTAAGGGTATCAAGAGACAATAGTTCATTAGTATTCATCTTTGTATAAGGTTTTGCAACATGATAGCTAGACAGAACATCTTTCCAAAAAGGATTTGTAAGCTTCATAGCAACTTCCTTTAGCTTTTCTTTCTGAAAAGTTAAAATTCTTTCACCGCCATAGCTTTGAAGATTGAATAATAATACTTTTTGCCAATCACCATCTAAATTGGAAAATAATCGTTTAATCCAACCTACTTTCAGATAAATATTAAAAGATTGAAGATCTATCATTTTCAAATCCCCCTGATATATATCACCGATTAAAGTACTTCGCTTTATCTTATCTGACTTCCCGTTCCATATGAATTTATAAAAAAGTGAATTTAAATCATTTATTTTTGTCTGAGGTAAATTTGGTAGAGATGTCAGTAAATGAATTAGCTTTGGTAGTGCAAGAGTTTTTATAACTGTAATTTTACCAAGCAATGTCAGTTTTCTATGCTGCCAACTTTTTAGTATTGCCTTAACCCCCTTGATTTTTTGGGTAAAATTTATATCTGTAATACAGTTTAAATCAAGTGAAAAATCAATTCCCAAAACCTTAAAGTTTTCTTGAGACCAATTTAGTTTCATATTTGGACAAATAATTTGATCTGAATACTTCTTGTTTCCATCCCACACAGCTTTTGTTTTGGATGAATTCATTTTTAAACCAGACACCTTGTGAAAAGATTCAAAACATTCAAGAGCCTCTCTCAATGAATTTTCACTCCCATCTAGAATAAGAAAGGTATCATCAGCATACAAACTTATGAGAGATTCAACTTCATTGATAATAATACCATGAATATCTTGGTTGGCCTTCAATTTTAATGAAAGCAGCTCCACACAGATTATAAACAAATAAAGTGAAAGCGGATCACCTTGTCGACAGCCTCTTTCTAGAGAAAAAAAAATTGACATGTGACCATTATTTATAATACAATTTTGGCTTTTGAATAGAATAGTTCAAACCATTTACAAACAGATGGTCCAAAATTAAAACTTGAGAGGGCTTTTTTCAAAAATTTCCATTCAACTGAATCAAATGCTTTCTCGAAATCTACAAGAAGTAAAAGACCTGTTTTGTTATGTTGTTCAAGATAATGCATCAAATCATACAACAGTCTTGTATTTTCCCCAATAAATCTTCCTTTTATAAAACCTTTTTGTGTATCACTAATAATAAATGATAATAGAGGTTTAATTCTATTAGCAATTACAGCAGAAGCTATTTTAAGGTCAGTATTTAATAAACTTATTGGTCTCCAGTTGTCAATAAAACGCCTGTCCTTTCCTTCTTTTGGAATACATGTTATGACTCCCTGATACTGAAAATCAGTGAAGCTTCCAGACTCATAGGCTAAACATAATGACCTATGAAGCAATGGACCAATATCTTCCCAATTTTTTTTTATAAAAATCTACAGTATATCCATCAGAACCTGGACTTTTTCCATTTGTCATTAACTTCAGTGATTGGGCACATTCTTTAAATGTTATATTACCTTCACACAAGTATTGTTGTTCTTCTGTGAGTTTAATATTATGATTAAAAAAGGACTCGTCATTACAATCTAAATTTGTTGTTGAATACAATGTTTTGTAAAAATCGTGTTGTTGAAGGAGAATTTTAGATTGATCTGATATATGATGACCTGCGTCATCAATAAGCTCAGTAATAGTTTTTTTAATAAATTTTTTCTTTTCTAGTTTACAGAAGTATTGTGAGCATTTTTCTCCATTTTCATGCCAGTTTGCCTTTGATCGAAGAAGTTTACCCTCTACCTTTTCCTCCCTTTTCCTTTCAAACTCTATTTTTTTTATTATTTAAAGACGATTGTATTAATTCACTTGGTGCTGAGTTCATAATATCTTCTAGATTAAGAATATCCTTTTCAAGTTTAAGGGTAAGGTCTTTTTCTTCCCTTGTTTTTGTTATACTATGAGATATTGAAATACTTCTGATCTTCATCTTAAGAATTTCAAAAAATACTTGGTCATTACACGTAAGTTCAACATTTAAAAGATCATTAATATCTCCAGATAAATAGTACTCAGACACAGTTTCTTTAATATATGTCTTAACCTTCTCTACATAAACAAAATCTCTAAGTAACTGAGAATTAAATTTCCAATACCCCTTTCCCCTTCTGGCAAGACTGGCAGAAAAAGTGAAAGTGATTGCTGAATGGTCAGTTTTATATCCTGGAATTATTTTTGTATTTTTCATAAGTGAAAAAAGATCCTCAGATACAAGAAAGTAATCAAGACGACTTTGTTTTATTGGGGAGCTTTGACGCCAGGTATACTTTCTACCATTTGGAAAACAGGTTCTCCATGGATCTAGTAATTCAAAGGTTTCTAACATTTCTTCGATTTTCTCCCTCGAAATTTGGTTTCTATTATGTATAATATTATATGTATCAATACTAGTATCTTGAACAACATTCCAATCACCACACAATAAATAACTAGTGTTAGAGTAAGAAGCAATATTCTTCATAATTTCATTAAACATTTCCGGTTCATCACTGTTATAGCCATAAAGAGACACAAATGTTAATCTTTGATCAAATAAACTAATATCTAAAATTATGTATCTTCCATTCTGATCAATCTTTGAATCATGAACAGTATAATCTAGACCTTTCTTAAACATAACACAAACACCAGCACTTCTGTTATTAAAATGACCGAAAAGACATGTATCTCCCCATTCATCCTCCCAAAGTTTTTCAACCTCTTTACTACTATGGGTTTCTTGAAAACAAACAATTGAGGTATTTTTCCCTTTTGCCCAATCAAAAACATCATTTCTTTTTTTAACACTTGAAAAAAGACCCCTTACATTCATTGAGAGAACTGTAACAGTATTATCCATATCTAAAATATGAAGCAACAAAAACAAAATTCAGGAACCAATCTACTGTTTCATATACAACAATAAAAATTTTACAATACACATTCATACAAACACACACATCTATAAGATGACGCTTGACAGTTGGTGATAAAGGCATAACAGTTAATTACAACAGATTTTATTTCACAGTTAGGCAGTAATCAAATATATATATATACATATCATAAATATTTATAGCAATCATTTATGTGAACAAAAGTTGTTTCCCTTATTGAATATAAGGTACTATATTGGAGTACAAGTAGACCGAAGGATAAAGAGGAGATGGAAAAATCCTATTCTTGTATAATGATTTTTATTTCAAGAACAAGGAATATATTACTTGCAAGTAGGGTTGCTTAAAGAAATATATAAACTGATGTAAAGTTACTGAATTTATAAGATACTGTTTCAAAAAAAATAAAAAAAAATACCGGTAGATCCAAAGACAAAAATAAAAAAGACTTTTCTCCCTTCTAGTATAAAGTGGACAAAAAAGGGGGAATATTGGATTCTAACAATATACATAGTACATATTTAAACATTAACACTACACTTGGTGCACATTTTAATAGTAACACATCACACATAATACATATCATAATATCAACATTTATAACAATCATTTACGTGAACAAACATTGCTTCTCTTACTGAAAATCACTTACTATATTGGAGTACAAGTAGACCTAAGGATAATAGTAAAGAGGAGATGGAACAATCATATTCCTGTATAATATTATTTATTTCAAAAACAAAGAATATATTACTTGCAAGTAGGTTTATTTAAAGCTACATATTTTAAGCTGATGTAAAGTTACTGAATTTATAAGATAATGCTAAAAAATTTAAAAAATAAATAAACAAAAAACTAGATCCAAAGATAAATATAAATAAGAGTTATCCCCCTTCTAGTATTAAAGTGGACAAAAATGGAGGGGAGGGGTGTATATTAAATTCTTTAAACCAACAATATACATAATATAACATTAAAATTACACTTAGTACACATTATAATAGTAACACAACACATTTTAATATCAACATCACAAATAATACATATCACAATGTTAACAACACACACAGCACGTACTGTATCATAATATAAACACCATACATGGTACACATTACAATATTAACACCATACATGGTACACATTGTAACATTAACATTACACATAGTACATCAACACTTAAAACAATCATTTATGTGAAGAAAAATTGCTTCCTTTATTGAAAATCACATACTATATTGGAGTACAAGTAGACCTAAGTATCATGATAAAGAGGAGATGGAAAAACCATATCCATGTATAATGTTCAAAAACAAGGAATATATTTCTTGTTAGTAGGTTTATTTAAAAAAAAAAAAAAAAAAAAACGAAACAAAACAAAATATATTCAAAGATAAATATAGATAAGGGGTATCTCCCTTCTAGTATTTACGTTGACAGAGGAGGGAATATTGGACTCTATAAATTTTGATTTAACATGACAAATGGTATCTATTATAATATGAATATCACAATATTAAATCTCAGCAGTTAACTGTATCATAATATTAACATTACACATAGTACATATCAAAATAGTAATTCAAAGACATTATATAGATTTAAATAGTAGTTTTTATTTACATTTCAATTTAAATATATAAATACATACATGTTCTTATCTTTTCTTTCTCAACTTTTCCTCAATATTGACAAAAATATCAAATTTAATTCTTGAACCCTCAGCTAGCTTTGCATATACATTACAGTTATAAAACCACACATTTTCAAATCTTTCACTTCTCTTAAGTCTAGCCATAAGTCCTAGATTACTTTGTGTAATATCGTCGTGGAAATGAAAGTCTTTCTTTAAATTTCTCTTCTTTCTCATAATGTTAATTTTAACTTCAGTGTTTTTCACTTTTACAATCACAGGTCTAATTCCTCTATCTTTACCAGGTATTCGGTGTATAGCTTGCACATCACTAGGTGAGATGTGGACCTTGAGCTCAGTGTTAACTAGTTTCACAAAGTCCTCTCTCAGGTTTTCATCCTTTCTCTCTGGGAAATTCAACATTCTGATATCGTGCTTACGAGA
Source organism: Bathymodiolus septemdierum (assembly GCA_963383655.1). NCBI lineage: Eukaryota > Metazoa > Mollusca > Bivalvia > Mytilida > Modiolidae > Bathymodiolus > Bathymodiolus septemdierum. Next base: position 80,054,088 of record OY726525.1, on the reverse strand, counting down.
ATATTGTTCGTTATGGTTTCCCAACTTTAGAGCATCAACAGATCTTCTATCAGCATCATTTAGCTTTTCCTCTAAAGAAATATGTCGCACGTGACCTACTTTCGCTTTGCTGCCACTTACGTGTCCATTGTCAACAAAATCTGAGGATTATCTGTCAGTATGGGGGTGTAGATGGTAGGAAGACATAAAAAACGGGTTTTCCTTGAAGAAAAATCATTTCACTACGCAAATTAGTAAGCGATTTGCGTCCTATCAACATTTTGACAGGGGAAATAGCGATTGAAGTGACAGGGGTAGTAGGAGTGAGTCCGGCCTTGTGGTATTTTAGGTACATAGCGAGCATATTTTTGACTACACAAGTGCCTGTGGTAAACTTAATTCAGTTAATTGGTCATGCAGCCATAACGGAAATGATCAAATTACAATTTACAACGATTACCGATAGGATACGAAATAAAATCCGGAATGGGAACTGGTTCCCGAAATTTAGCATAAACAGAAAGGAACAGAACTTTTTACCGATTTGTTTACGACTTTTGACTTTATTAACGATAATCAGATCCTTCGCTTAGGGATCTAAGAGGTAACCAGGACCGACATAAATTTGATTCTTGACAGCCCCAAGCAGTAAAAATGTTTGCCAGTCATTAGGTCTGACACAAAGACGTCATTTGCCGGACCCTCTAAAATTCTGCCCACTAGGTCCGACAGTTAGCTGCATCTCTGAAATATCAATTATTGTAGATGTTTTGATAGCAGTTCTCTTTGACCCACCCTACATGTACCTGAGTCATGTGTGTATGAATAAGGCCAGAAAAAAATATATATCTTTTCAAGGTTCCCCTACAGTACCGTCCCTATTTCTTCTGCCTACCCTAGCACATTTTATTGGTATTTTTTGTAAAATGTCGTTAAGTCATCACATTTTGGCTAAGCACTGTTAAAGTCAAGAAATTAAAATAATTTGGAAAAATAAAATGGTTTTACCTACCTACCTACCTTATTTTTTCTATGTGCCCTTTTTGGTAAATTCTAAATGCAAAGTCCCCTTTAAAAAAAAAAATACCATGCCCCTTTTCAATCCTAGATAAAACACAAACCCAATATCTTTTTTTCGCAAAATCTGTACACGAGTATTTATAATTGTGTGTCAAACTGTCAAGAATACTCACTCAAATTGATTAATAAAACTGCTGGATTTGTCAAATGCTTTTTTAGTGGAATATTTGCTGACAGCAAGATCTTCTATGCCCGACATTTCAACTTCTGTCCTAAAACAAAAAAAATATAATCTGACATGTGACGATGATGTGTAGCTGTTACAAAATAGCCCGGCTTTGTAAATTACACAAAAGGGCGCACTCGACTCGCAGCCGCAAGTGATAAAGTTTACCAGTTGCTTGCCGATGGTCGGTGGTTCTCTCCGGTTTCCTCCACCACTAAAACTGGTCGTCATGATATAGCTGAAATATTGTTGAAAGTGGTGTTAAAGCACCAAAAATCTAAATCATGTTACACAATACTTGCATTTTACTTTGATTAAATCTTTATTTTATTCAATGTAATGAAATATTGTCAGATTTGTCAAAACTAATGTGCATATATGAAAATTAAAAGCATCATTCATGGTGTAAATATATAGATTACACAACAAGACCCTGTTGATTTATACCGTATTTTATTAATAAAATTTTCTCCCACGAGCAAAGCTCTGTACTTAGGCATAGCTAAATTTGGAATTACTGTACTCTCCGAGTCTCAGTCTTTCAACTGCTTTTGTTTTTCAATTGTTTTGATTCTAGCTGTACGAAAGTGACATCAATTGTTTAAAATACCATAAACAGCAATAAAATGTACATGTACTTTCACTATTATGTTGTTTTATTAAACTTACATTCTACCAATCTCATGTTCTGATGCTGAAATCTCAGAAACATCTGCAACAGTAATGTTGGACTTCTGATGGGCACGTTCTGGAGTGGATGTAAATGCAGCACATGCTGTATTATTAGACAATGGCACACGTGTGGAAACACACTATCATCTTGTAATTTAAGTTGTTTTGCTGTTTGTGTCTCCTGAGTTTTCTCATCATAGCTGAAATTGACAATAGGAATATTGCAAAATGACAAAAATAATGAATATCTGTGATAGTGTGACTACTAGTACAGTTAGGGGCAGAAGGACCCATTTCCGGGATGCCTTGATTGAGGAGAACATACTTTATTTTACACTAATTTGGGACTTTTTCACAGCATTACCCCCCCCCCCCATGTTTCCCACAAAGGTTGTTAGAATATTATGCTTAATTAAAATACATAAGAATTAAAGCAAAATTCGAGATACAAAACACCAAAGAACATAGTTTGCAATTGATGACGCCGTATTCGTATATTAAAAGCGATAATCTATATTTTAAAAAATCCCTTTGACTGGCCTCAATTTTTCGTCTCGATTTTAACGTTGGTATTTGACAGGTTTTATCACCTATTTCGAAGTAAATAACATCCATTTAAGATATTGGTGATGCAAATAAATATATATTTCCTTCGATGTATTCACCTACGGAATAAATTCATAACTTCTATCAGCCACAATGTACGATTTATTTTCATCGTTAAAATGTAAACATTGCACTATCACTGTTAGTGTTACCAGTCCAAAAGAATTTTCGCCACTTCAGTGTTGGTTTTCACTCGTAGAACTGATCTGAGCTCATTCCAACGATCACACTGGTCTCCTAGCCATATCCTGCTCTTACCCAATTTAGCATTCGATTCTCTTTTCCGGTGTTTTCTTTCTGAATCTGTAAATCTTCTCTTTGGTCCCCGCTTCGAACTATTCTTTCATTGACAACAATCTCAATACGCATGCGTAGCGTTCAAGTTCAACAGAGGTCGTATGAATACGGAAAATGTTCGTGGAATTCTGGTGGGAATTATTGCATGACAGGACATCATTTTCGCTACTTGTTTCCAGGGTCGGATCCAGGATTTCAAGTTAGGAGGGGCGCACTTAAATATTTTTTGGGGGTATTTCGTGTAAAAAATCACGATTTTACCACAGGCCACAGGCACTTGTTTCATTCAAAAAATATATGCCCCCCTCCTCTAAGAATTTTTTGAATGAAACAGGTGCCTGTGGATTTTACGCCAAACAATCATATGTTTTCTAATTTTAGGGGGGGGGGGGGGGGGCGGCGGGTGCGCCCCCACCCCCTGGATCCGCCCCTGTTTTCCCCGTTATTATATAGTAATGCGAGTTGAAAGACCAATTTCATTGCGGTTTTTTAAAATGTTTTAAACAAGTTTAAATGATTTTATCATTAAACAATGTTTTTTTTTTATTCTTAGTCAAACATATAGTCAGTGTGACTTTAACATTTAAAAAAAAAAGAACATTAATTTTTTCACAATTTTCAATATTTTTTTAATCTTTGAAATATAAATACACAATCATGTGTAATTACCTCAATAAATATACTAATTCAAATGATGCTCATTACTTTCGGTATACATCTTTTATGAAAAATGTACAAAAAATGTGTTCCTTATTTGTCTGGTATATTTTCAAAACTGTGCAGCAATTCACTATGGTTTCAAAGCATACCCTTGTCCATATATCCGTATACCCTTGGCTAAATGGACAATATATGCTTCCATACTAAAGTAAAAAAGCTTTTTTTTTCTTAAATTTAATGCCGAAAAGGGAGCAAAACTATTCCCCCCCCCCCCCTCAATATTTAAAAGTAAGGAGGGCAATTGTCCCCAGCTCTTTCGCCCATGAAGTGGTATTAGTGAAGTTCGAACTGCAGACTCATATGGAGCATCTGAGTTCATGTCAGTCCGGATTTTTAGTTGTTTGTGCGTCTCAGTCTTCAGTTTTCTGGTTATTCGTATTTTTTTGTCAGCCATTAAATATTTGTCTTTTTGTCATGTTATACCTGTATATTTATATCATATATTGTTATTAAGGGTACCTGTAAAGTGCGAAACGAAATAGAAACGAAACGAAACGAAACGAAACCGATCGAAACGAAATCAAACGAAACGAAACGAAATGATTTTTTTCCAAAACGAAATGTAACGAAAACAAAATGAAAAATTCAATATGGCATTAAGACTAAGAGGGTTTATAATATATTGATTATCCAAATTTAGAAGAGTTTAATAAGGAAACGCGTTTTGTGCGAAAAAAAAAGAAGAAATATCACTGCACTGAAAATCAAAACTTAAATCTGAACACTGAAAGGCACCGACAAACGAGCCTGTGAATAAGGTTTTTGATTATTAGATTATTTGGCAATTTAAAAGTGATAATTTTATTTACATGGGTAATTTTTCCTGATTATCTGATTCCCAAAGTCATTTCAGATTATTTGAGTATCGCGTTTAGGGAAAAATTAATGATTACTGTGGCAAAACATGTGATTATATTAGTGATTATACGATCCCTAGCTACCCCTTACGCAGGGCCTCACAAACTGTTCAAACGCTTTTTGAAGTTACCCCGCTGTATATTTACTGTCGCCGAGAGAAAACAATGAAAGGTGGTAATTTCCTTTGAAGAATGAAACTGAAAAAGTTGTTCAGTGGCTTTGCAATTTCGCACGCCCTGTGAACGATTTTTTAGCTTTTTAAGTCACGTGCATCTTCAGCCCTTCAGTTTTATTCTGAGTCCCAAGGCAGTGAAGTGTTTACACACATTTGAAATCCAAAACACAGCTAACGTTGTAGCCATGGACGAAACTGCAATATACGATTACAGTTCGGTAAGAATAGAATAGAATAGAATAGAATATATTGTATTGCCTAATTATAGGGCCCACATGAGGCATCATTAACAATACAAACATTCATGATTGATAAATGAGATATACACACAAAAGAAAAAGGACCTAGTTTAAGGGTTTTATATTTCTAAAAATAAAAATATAATTATTATTATTTAGTGGATCATGTTCTGGTTTGTCCCCTATATCTCAGATCCAGTGTGAAACTCTACATATGTTGCATATTCCTTAACAAGTAGTGAACCTGCTAAAAACACCAAGGGACGGTGCTTCTGACACACCCTATCTGATAATAGCATTTTCTCACAATTATATAGTAAATAATTATATATAATATTAAATACTTATCACATATATAAATAAAAAAAATAAAAAAAATAGTTAATTATTATAGTTATTATTATTATTCTAAATACAAATATACCTACAGCTACTTTCCTCTTTACAAACAGGTGGTGTAAAGCGAAGAAACCGTCTTTAATGAGGGGGAGGGGATACCGATCCACAAGCACTCCACCACGGGATCCACCTTTTAACAAGTTTGCCTAGAACAAGAAAAATCACATATTTTTTTTACCTCTTTTCTGTTCGATAAAATAATGTTTATTTGATACAAAATACCACACTATCAATGTGGATTTTGTGCAGTGTCTGAAAAATGATATTTCCTAGTATACGGCGCAGTTTTCAGAGACTTCACAAAGTCGTATTTCATATCATATAAACATAATTTTATTGAACAGAAGAGAACATATGTGATTTTTCTTGATATAGGCGAAATTCTCGAAAAGGGGGTCCACGAATCGAGTGTTTGTGATACGGGCATATATAGATTTCCTAATTTCCACATTTTTAAGCAATTCCCATTCCGAATTCCCTACAATTTGAACAATTTTTTTCAATTCTCAATTACATTTAACAATTCCTTTTTGCCTTTTCAATTCCCTTATCCTTCAATATTTGCCACATGTTACCCATTTCCCGAAATCTTTACCTCTTTCTCATTTCCCCCAAACCGTGCCAACTCCGTTCGTTCGTTCGTCTTCGCCGACATATTTTACATCAACATTTATTTCTAATTCAGCCGATGGTTTAGTATACCCCTCCACACTAAGTGGCGAGGTATTATGTGATACCCTTCGTTTGGTTTGATGTGTAGGTGTCCGTCTATCCCTCTGTCCGCCCCCAATGGTTTCCAGATATAACTTGAGAATGGACTTCAAATTTTGTACTGTTGTTTGGTACCATAAAATACAGATCAAGTTCGAATTTCAGTGTGATCAGATAATTGGTTCAAAAGTTGTGACAGTTTGAAGACTGAAAATATGGGAAACGTGGCGGGGTATGAAGATCCAAGGCAAACAATTTTTAATATGCTATACTGGGGATGAACTTTTAATTAAATACAATTAGTTCTAAGATTTCATTTTTACTAAGCCTACTGTCAAAAGAGGGTACCTGTAAAGTGCGAAACGAAATAGAAACGAAACGAAACCGAAGGAAACGAAACGAAATCAAACAAAACGAAACGAAACCGATCGAAGCGAAATGAAACCAAATGTAGCTTCGTTTCGTTTCGTTTCGCACTTTACAGGTACCCTGTTATTAAAGTAATATATTAACCCTATAAGACTATTTAAGCGGAGAGGCTAGTCGCTACTAACAGTAGCTAGAGAAAAAAAGGTTTCATGAATCACGAAAACATTAACAACATTTTAATTAATATTATTACCTGATGTAACCAGTGTCAATACATACACAATTTAAACATTTAACTATCCTATGGTGAAGATTAAAATACATGTACATCTGTAGTTAATAATATGTCTTAAATACAGTCCTGTGTGCAAGACGCTTTTGAAGTACTTGTTCGAGTGTTTTATTTATCTGTATGTGTACTTTGTGTAACATTACAATCTTTATCAATTATGGCTTCTATAGTACAAGGTAGTACATTTCAATAAAGTTGAAAAGATGTCAGTTCAAATCTGACTGGAAGCTAATCTATGAGCTTTTTAATGTGTGTTTGATCATATTGACTGTATTAACTAACTTCAACTAAGCAACTTGGGCACAAGTCCCTAGTAGTAGTGTGATAACCTTGGTTTCACATAGTGGTGCAGGTGGTGCAGGATGGCGTTGGGTGGCGCAGACCCTCAAAACTGGGTCCCCAAACACTGACAAGGTGTTTCTTCACGTATGTCCTAGGGTGACTCTACCCGTATGGTGTATAGACCTTGAAACCCACGAGGTATTGTAAACTGAATCATCTTTATGGAGTCAAGCTGTTAAACACAGAGCCGGCTTACGTTTTCAGATGAAGTAAATTTTACTATATAAAATATGGACAAAGAGAGATAACTCTTACTCCAAATCAGAACTCTCCTCTTCATGTACACACATGATCCACTGTTTAGAATAGACAACAACAATTACTGTACATTGTTCATACCATGACATAGATGAAAAACCTTTAATTTGACTTTCACGCAACCAAATTAAAATGAGTATCTTAAACAGCATGTTACTCTATATAATTGATACAAGAAGGACTAAACCCAGAGCCGGCTTAGCATATTACTCCATATGATTGATACAAGAAGGACTGAAACCCAGAGCCGGCTTATGAGTATTTTAAACAGCATATTACTCTATATGATTTATACAAGGACTAAACCCAGAGCCGGCATATGAGTATTTTAAACAGCATATTACTCTATATGATTGATACAAGAAGGACTAAACGCAGAGCCGGCTTAGCATATTACTCTATATGCTTGATAAAAGAAAGACTAAACGCAGAGCCGGCTTAGCATATTACTCTATATGATTGATACAAGAAGGACTAAACCCAAAGCCGGCATATGAGTATTTTAAACAGCATATTACTCTATATGATTGATACAAGAAGGACTAAACCCAGAGCCTGGCTTAGCATATTACTCTATATGATTGATACAAGAAGGAATAAACGCAGAGCCGGCTTAGCATATTACTCCATATGATTGATACAAGAAGGACTAAAACCAGAGCCGGCTTATGAGTATTTTAAACAGCATGTTACTCTATATGATTGATACAAGAAGGACTAATCCCAGAGCCTGGCTTAGAATATTACTCTATATGATTGATACAAGAAGGACTAAACGCAGAGCCGGCTTAGCATATTACTCTATATGATTGATACAAGAAGGACTAAACGCAGAGCCGGCTTAGCATATTACTCTATATGATTGATACAAGAAGGACTAAACCCACAGCCGGCATATGAGTATTTTAAACAGCATATTACTCTATATGATTGATACAAGAAGGACTAAACCCAGAGCCGGCTTAGCATATTACTCTATATGATTGATACAAGAAGGACTAAACCCAGAGCCGGCTTATGAGTATTTTAAACAGCATATTACTCTATATGATTGATACAAGAAGGACTAAACCCAAAGCCGGCTTAGCATATTACTCTATATGATTGATACAAGAAGGACTAAACCTAGAGCCGGCTTATGAGTATTTTAAACAGCATATTACTCTATATGATTGATACAAGAAGGACTAAACCCAGAGCCGGCTTAGCATATTACTCTATATGATTGATACAAGAAGGACTAAACCCAGAGCCGGCTTATGAGTATTTTAAACAGCATATTACTCCATATGATTGATACAAGAAGGACTGAATCCAGAGCCGGCTTATGAGTATTTTAAACAGCATATTACTCTATATGATTGATACAAGAAGGACTAATCCCAGAGCCTGGCTTAGAATATTACTCTATATGATTGATACAAGAAGGACTAAACGCAGAGCTGGCTTAGCATATTACTCTATATGATTGATACAAGAAGGACTAAGCGCAGAGCCGGCTTAGCATATTACTCTATATGATTGATACAAGAAGGACTAAACCCACAGCGGGCATATGAGTATTTTAAACAGCATATTACTCTATATGATTGATACAAGAAGGACTAAACCCAGAGCCGGCTTAGCATATTACTCTATATGATTGATACAAGAAGGACTAAACCCAGAGCCGGCTTAGCATATTACTCTATATGATTGATACAAGAAGGACTAAACCCAGAGCCGGCTTATGAGTATTTTAAACAGCATATTACTCTATATGATTGATACAAGAAGGACTAAACCCAAAGCCGGCTTAGCATATTACTCTATATGATTGATACAAGAAGGACTAAACCCAGAGCCGGCTTAACATATTACTCTATATGATTGATACAAGAAGGACTAAACCCAGAGCCGGCTTATGAGTATTTTAAACAGCATATTACTCCATATGATTGATACAAGAAGGACTGAAACCAGACCCGGCTTATGAGTATTTTAAACAGCATATTACTCTATATGATTGATACAAGAAGGACTAAACGCAGAGCCGGCTTAGCATATTACTCTATATGCTTGATAAAAGAAAGACTAAACGCAGAGCCGGCTTAGCATATTACTCTATATGATTGATACAAGAAGGACTAAACCCAGAGCCTGGCTTAGCATATTACTCTATATGATTGATACAAGAAGGAATAAACGCAGAGCCGGCTTAGCATATTACTCCATATGATTGATACAAGAAGGACTAAACCCAGAGCCGGCTTAACATATTACTCTATATGATTGATACAAGAAGGACTAAACCCAGAGCCGGCTTATGAGTATTTTAAACAGCATATTACTCCATATGATTGATACAAGAAGGACTGAAACCAGACCCGGCTTATGAGTATTTTAAACAGCATATTACTCTATATGATTGATACAAGAAGGACTAAACGCAGAGCCGGCTTAGCATATTACTCTATATGCTTGATAAAAGAAAGACTAAACGCAGAGCCGGCTTAGCATATTACTCTATATGATTGATACAAGAAGGACTAAACCCAAAGCCGGCATATGAGTATTTTAAACAGCATATTACTCTATATGATTGATACAAGAAGGAATAAACCCAGAGCCGGCTTAGCATATTACTCCATATGATTGATACAAGAAGGACTAAAACCAGAGCTGGCTTATGAGTATTTTAAACAGCATATTACTCTATATGATTGATACAAGAAGGACTAAACCCAGAGCCTGGCTTAGCATATTACTCTATATGATTGATACAAGAAGGAATAAACGCAGAGCCGGCTTAGCATATTACTCCATATGATTGATACAAGAAGGACTAAAACCAGAGCCGGCTTAGCATATTACTCCATATGATTGATACAAGAAGGACTAATCCCAGAGCCTGGCTTAGAATATTACTCTATATGATTGATACAAGAAGGACTAAACGCAGAGCCGGCTTAGCATATTACTCTATATGATTGATACAAGAAGGACTAAACCCACAGCCGGCATATGAGTATTTTAAACAGCATATTACTCTATATGATTGATACAAGAAGGACTAAACCCAGAGCCGGCTTAGCATATTACTCTATATGATTGATACAAGAAGGACTAAACCCAGAGCCGGCTTATGAGTATTTTAAACAGCATATTACTCTATATGATTGATACAAGAAGGACTAAACCCAAAGCCGGCTTAGCATATTACTCTATATGATTGATACAAGAAGGACTAAACCTAGAGCCGGCTTATGAGTATTTTAAACAGCATATTACTCTATATGATTGATACAAGAAGGACTAAACCCAGAGCCGGCTTAGCATATTACTCTATATGATTGATACAAGAAGGACTAAACCCAGAGCCGGCTTATGAGTATTTTAAACAGCATATTACTCCATATGATTGATACAAGAAGGACTGAATCCAGAGCCGGCTTATGAGTATTTTAAACAGCATATTACTCTATATGATTGATACAAGAAGGACTAATCCCAGAGCCTGGCTTAGAATATTACTCTATATGATTGATACAAGAAGGACTAAACGCAGAGCTGGCTTAGCATATTACTCTATATGATTGATACAAGAAGGACTAAGCGCAGAGCCGGCTTAGCATATTACTCTATATGATTGATACAAGAAGGACTAAACCCACAGCGGGCATATGAGTATTTTAAACAGCATATTACTCTATATGATTGATACAAGAAGGACTAAACCCAGAGCCGGCTTAGCATATTACTCTATATGATTGATACAAGAAGGACTAAACCCAGAGCCGGCTTAGCATATTACTCTATATGATTGATACAAGAAGGACTAAACCCAGAGCCGGCTTATGAGTATTTTAAACAGCATATTACTCTATATGATTGATACAAGAAGGACTAAACCCAAAGCCGGCTTAGCATATTACTCTATATGATTGATACAAGAAGGACTAAACCCAGAGCCGGCTTAACATATTACTCTATATGATTGATACAAGAAGGACTAAACCCAGAGCCGGCTTATGAGTATTTTAAACAGCATATTACTCCATATGATTGATACAAGAAGGACTGAAACCAGACCCGGCTTATGAGTATTTTAAACAGCATATTACTCTATATGATTGATACTAGAAGGACTAAACCCACAGCCGGCATATGAGTATTTGAAACAGCATATTACTCTATATGATTGATACAAGAAGGACTAAACCCAGAACCGGCTTAGCATATTACTCTATATGATTGATACAAGAAGGACTAAACCCAGAGCCGGCTTAACATATTACTCTATATGATTGATACAAGAAGGACTAAACCCAGAGCCGGCTTATGAGTATTTTAAACAGCATATTACTCCATATGATTGATACAAGAAGGACTGAAACCAGACCCGGCTTATGAGTATTTTAAACAGCATATTACTCTATATGATTGATACTAGAAGGACTAAACTCACAGCCGGCATATGAGTATTTGAAACAGCATATTACTCTATATGATTGATACAAGAAGGACTAAACCCAGAGCCGGCTTAGCATATTACTCTATATGATTGACACAAGAAGGACTAAACCCAGAGCCGGCTTAGCATACTACTCTATATGATTGATACAAGAAGGACTAAACCCACAGCCGGCATATGAATATTTTAAATAGCATATTACTCTATATGATTGATACAAGAAGGACTAAACCCAGAGCCGCCTTAGCATATTACTCCATATGATTGATACAAGAAGGACTAAGCCCACAGCCGGCATATGAGTATTTTAAACAGCATATTACTCTATATGATTGATACAAGAAGGACTAAACCCAGAGCCGGCTTAGCATATTACTCTATATGATTGATACAAGAAGGACTAAACCCAGAGCCGGCTTAGCATACTACTCTATATGATTGATACAAGAAGGACTAAACCCAGAGCCGGCTTATGAGTATTTTAAACAGCATATTACTCTATATGATTGATACAAGAAGGACTACACCAAGAGCCGGCTTAGCATACTACTCTATATGATTGATGCAAGAAGGACTAAACCCAGAGAAAGACATGCTAGACCACTCTGACTCATTATTCTGATTCCGCGCCAACCAGTCTTTGTCTTAATGGCGCGTGTGTAGTAGCAAATGGCAATTTGATAGTGCTTACTTGACCCCTCAGTGACCTGAACTCACTGCACTCGAGACGATCACATTAACAATTAATTTACAACCGATGGGGTGATCATAATATAGATGAAAGTACACTATGCTCCAAATGACATTTTCACTAAAATTCAAATGAATTATATATAGGTTGATATCGAATAAGAGAGTTGTTCGCTTTGAATAATTGTGGCTTGATATGTAAATGAATTGAAGAAATATGTTCAAATAATGATATGATGCAAGTCGTAACGGACATCACAGTTATAGAGAGGAAGAGGTGGCGGTCCACTGCCAGTTTATGTTGATGTGTGTGCCTCTACCTGAGGACCTGAATTGATAACGTTATTATATGAGGGTCTTTTGTTTAATGTTCAACGATTTCAGACGAGAGGAAAAACTTTTTGTTTTGTTAATATTAGTGGAATTATTTACCATCACTGTTTAAACTTTATCAAATATTTTTTTTTTATTAATTCATTTATTTATCTATTGCATTTTACCCTCAGAGATTTGTACCTCAATGCGCATAACGTGTTTCTAATTTAGTCTCGTGTCTTATTCACGTTATTTGTGTTTGTTTGTGCATAGTAGTGTGCAACACATATTGTGTCATTTTTTTATGGTTTTGTTTTTCTTCGTCTTGTGTACCCTCTATTGACAATTTCTCTGGATTGTCCATTTGTTATTGCCACTTCGGTATGCTCTAACGTTTATTAGCTTGATAAAATCTTGTTATATCCGGATATATCAATTAAATCGGGTATTTACATGAGCCTGCTCCTCCAAGAAAAAAGGAAAAACACATTTGTATCGACGTCTTTATTGAATAACCATCAGTAGGTACGGTGATAGTGTAACAATTGGAAAGTAAATAAAAATCAAATGTCTTTGAGGGGAACTAAACCAAAGGGTCTAAGCAATATACGTATGTCTAAGGATGATTTACCTTAGTTTTAAATAAGTTGAATTATTTAACTTATTTAAATTTCTGGCTAACTCTGTTCTTCATTCCGCCTACAGTCGTGTCTATGCTGATTGGACCCGTTAGTGTAATAGCTGTCGATTAAAGTGACCTATGGCTGCGACAGATTTACAGTATGTTTATTAAGATGACGGTGTTCTTAATTCCACCCACAAGTTTGGTCTCCAACTACAGAAAAAAGTACAATGAACTATAAAAGCCCACAAAACATTAGCACCAATCAACACTAGATTAATCTATGACGTACATATTGCTACAGAGTGAGACAACACAATCCTCACAGGAAATACATGCTGTCTTGTAATTAACAGTTCTATATATAGATTAAGCACTGTATATATAGTGTTGAAGAAGAGACATCAAAAAGTAGTTAGTGTTACATACGGCATCAGTAACGAACAAATATACTTGACTACTGGTGTTCAAATGAAGTATCTGCTTGCAAAAATTATCAAATGGAAAAGAGAAAACTCAGTGAAGTATAATACACATAACAGAAATAGCGAATTTTCGTCCCAATTATTTGATGCCATATATGACAATAATTTCGAACTGGCCAAAAATCTCATCGATGGCGGTCAAGTGGATGTCAATATAAAGAACGAATGTGGTGATACTCCACTCATAGCCGTTTGCCAGCAGACGACATTAAAAACTGAAGAAGAAGCTGTCAAGTTTATTAATTATTTATGGCAGAGCAATTCAAAGTTCCACTCATCAAATAAATCAGGGAAGACAGCAATGAACTATGCGAAGAGTAATGGCCTGATAAAGATCGTACAACATCTACATTATATTCAATGGACGGCTCTGTATGACAATTTATGCCATGTAAATTTCCTTTAAATGAATGAAACCTTTTTTTTCATAGTAGAAAGTTCATAATGTACTGGAAAAAAAAGAAATAGTTCCTAATGCCTTATTTAGGTTACATTATAATTAACAGAAAATGTTCTTGGATAGTTTTAAAAAGGTAAACAATCTGAAATGAACCCAGTCCAGTTCTAGAAGTCTTCCATTTTATTTCATCCCCTCTAGTATCTGCTCATTATAATTTGAGAAATGTGTCAATTTTTCCTCAGTCATATATACCAACAATAGATTAGAAGCCACATTTCACATATGGAATAACATAAATATTAGACTGAGTGCGAAACAGTCAACTGAATATGTTAAAGTTCAATTAAAAATTTCAGCATCGTCAGCATAGAAAGCGCACATCACATTACCTGTTTGATCAAATATATATTTGGTGTCATTCATACGCGTCTACGAAATACGAAATCAGTTTACTTCGTTGATATATTATATCATAGAAAACACATCAGAAATCTGAACATTACTTGCCGTGCTTTATAATACATGATGTACAAGGGCAACAGATATTTGATACTTGAAACTTATTCTTTGCACCCATTACTTTACATATTCTTCTATTCGGAGATGAGGCTCACGATACTATATATGCATATATTTCCTTGCGTACACATATACATAAAGGGATGTTTTTATTCATAGCAAAAATGTACAGCCACAATAAACAATAAGCGAATATAAAAATGTGTTAGAATTGCAAAACAACATTAATGTGTGTCAGTAATTTCAATTTGCTTTTTTTTTTTATTATTTATACTATGTTGTATTAATTAAGACAATGTATGTATATTATATGTTATATGTCACAACATGTATTATATTGTAAGTATTGGAGAAGACATTTCTATGTTATATGTCACAACATGCATTATATTGTAAGTAACGGAGAAGACATTTCTAAGTTTAATGACAATTGTCGGATCCATTTGTTGTTTTATTACAATAAAATATGTTTTAATGAAAATATTTTGCTTTTTGATGTGTGTTTATTCTCACAACATTTATTTATTTGACTAAAGGGTTATGCTAATCCAGAAAAAAACTAATGCGAGGACAAAAATGGAGGGGTGTGGGCCTGTATTGGTAGCTACGTTTTATGATTTGAAACAAAAACGATTTTCGAGGACTCACAACATTGTCTTTACCTCTGATATAGTTTATTGTATGAAATGTTGGCGCAGTCACGTCAATAACTTTATGGGTCCAAATTGGTAATAAGTCTATTGGAAATATCAATAAAGAAAAGTTTAAAGATACCAAAGGGCTAATCAGAAGTCATAGATCGACGAAACACAGACAATGAAATGACGAAGGTAAAATGAACACCACGGTTGAACTCAGGTGTTCCGGAAGGATATACAGTTCATAATCCTCGCGTAATCTCCTGTAACAACAAATTACATCAAGTAAACCTCTGATTTCTGTTTCTTATGTATGAGAATGCGTAAGTAGAAACTAGTTTACGATGCACAGTAAGACATAAATCCATACCAAATTGCCGGAGTAAAGATATAGGTATAATTTAGTCGATGTTTATCTAATATATCTAAGAAACATATATTGGTTTATCAACACAAAGAGTGTTTCCTGATATAAGACTTCCCATCTACTATATCACTTGCATTAACCGGAAAGCTAGATTAGCCCTCGAGTGATTAGAAAGGTGCTTCGGAGAGATTGGAAATTCCGTCTTCACTAGTGACACCCATCGTGTTACTATTAAACCCCACAAACATAATTAGAAATGGAAATCGTGTTGTACAATAGTATTCGTAAAATAACATTAATATAAGGTGAAACCCCGACAAAACAAATGGGAGTAAATATGAATCCAAACATCGTTTTTACGTGGATATTGTAGCGTACATCACAACATAGAATGAAAAAACATGAGAATATGCAATTCTACAAAGCAAAAACGTTAACACGAACCCCACCGGGGTGATCAGACAGGGCAGCTCCTGCTCCGCTAATGGTACTCGTTTTCTATCATGAAAACCAACATACATGAACTGACAATTGTTTGAGAACACTTTTTCCAGGGGTCATATAATGTACTTATATTCCTGGTTATTGGTTTTCTCACCTTCAAAGCAAATATATTTGTTTTAATTTGTTCACCTCCATGAAGTAAGGATTGACATTAACGTTTACAGCATACACCTCTGTGTAAACCTATTAGAACATGTACTTTAGAGACAGGAGGGTATATATTTTATTCCTGCTTTAATTTGTTCACCTCCATGAGGCTAGAGTTGACATTAACATTTATAGCATACACCTCGGTGTAAACCTGCGTCAAATTGTACTTTCTATTGATTCAGTGGGAAGTATAACTTTGAAAGCAATTGACTTGTATATTTGATTATTGAGAAGGAAACAATAGCATGAAAATTGGAAAAAAAAACCAGTCAGATAATAACAACGATATCGCAGCAACTTGTAGGTTATGATGAACAATGGTCAGTTTTGGAAATTGCAGCAATTATCAAAGATATTAAAGAATATATATGTATAATAGCTACAACTATGAAGGTAGAGACAAACATTATCGCTAGTATCACAGCAAGTTCAAAGTGTAACGTTATATTCTGTTTTACGTCACATTGAAATCTAACACATGTACACTTATGAGGTTAATGAAAGTCTTATTCGTAAAACTATAACTTAGACATCATAGTTGACTCTAAGAGGAAGGTACACTATGGTAGAACTAGTAGGGTCAAAGAGCAATTTCAACAGTATATTTAGAAGTATCGGTTATACAAACTTTTCCGTAGAGATATCATCTGTAACTAACATTTCTACCTTCCTACAAGTAGCCAGTTAATTACGAACCTTAGCTGATCCTACTATTTTACTATCCATGTTTATGGTTGTCGTTCATCTTTATGATAGTTTGTGATAATGTTTTTGGAAACCAATCGCTATTTATGCAGATTGTATGTATTTCTGTTTATATATGTATTACAGTTGGAGATCCAATTATCAATATTGGGTGGTATTTGTTGCTTCTCCGTTAAGCACGCAGCACTATGAAGAAAGAGTAAAGACTGGTTGGCTCGGAGTCAGGATAATGTGTCAGAGTTGGGAACCATGTCTATAGACGGACTGGTGCAACAGTCAACTAGCAATAAACACTATAACTTAGAGTGTTGGTCTAGTACACGGCAGGAATCATCGTCATCATCCCATTGAAAATTAACCTTGTTCTCGCCATAATATAGCTGCAAAAATTGCTGAGGTGGCGTTAAACAACAATCACTCACTCGCTCAAGATTGTGATTCCATTTCTCGCTCAAACCACAAAATACCTCTCCTATAAAGTATATATCTCTCCCAACCTTAAGCAATATGAATACGATGTAGCAAAACGAGATGTTTTTGAAACTTGTTAGATAGTACCAACGAAATAGAGATGAAAGAAAAAATTAAGATCTTAGAAAAAGTATTAATAGCAAATATAGGTTGATTTCAAACTGGAATATTGGCAAATGCCTTACAGCGGAGAAAAAAAAAGTATTGATTGAATACACCAATTCATGAATAAATAGTATTACAAGTGTTCAACCACTGTACTTACAAACAAATTTAAATGAGAAAAAAATACACATTACAAAAAACAGTTGTTTTTTCCGATAATTATGCTTTTCCCAAAAGACATTTCAATAATCAAAATTATATTGCTTTGGCTTGTGCTGAGAGTAGTGATAGGAAACCTTCTGCACAGGAAACGCCACAGTCTGGTTGCATGGTACCTAGCCAATAGCCCACAAATTTGAAATGAACCTGATGGTCAGTGCATGTGAAACCGCAAGCCAAAAATCATGTGGTGACTGATTGTTCCGAATCCAGAAGAAGAATGAAAGAGAACAAACTCAACCCACTGAGAATAGCACATCTATTTCCAGATGTTTAAAATCTTTTCATCAAATAATTAAGTTGCAAGAATAACCACACACTAAATAACAAAGCCGTATAAAAAGCAATATTTCTAGAACTGGACGTGGTATTTTTATATAGAAAAGTGTGGAGGCTGACTTAGGACATATACTTTCATTCTTTTTTATCGCGAGCGCTAGTATTTGTATCTCTGAAGAATTAGACTTAGTATATTTCGAGTGTTGGATTTATTTTCACGAGTGCTGGACTTAATATATCGTGCCCTTGACTTAGTATATCATGATCTTCTATCAGTATATTGAACGCTCGCTCGAGATATTAAGTCGAGAGCGAGAAATATATAATATACAATTGTTTGTCCTAATCTAGCCATCGTAGAAAAGGGATCATCAGAAAATAATAAATATCAAATCATATTATAGTGTTGATGAAAATACTGCGGTTCAAAGATACATACAAATATAATTTTGTAATAAAACACAAAGCTTCTAATTATTAACAATATGATGATCCAGGTGTATATTCTTATAATTATATTATGTGTTCATTTCATTTACAACGGTCCGATATGATTGGTCAAAAGATTGACGTGTAATTTCGGAATTGAAACTTCACCAGTCTATGAAGTGCACATCAATATAAGCATGTCCACTTCCGTGAGCTATTTTCGAACACAAGGAAGACACGAATAACTACACACAATAACAACAGTTAAAAATGTGGAATAATACGATCAAATAGATAACAAAAATGTCAACTGCATTTAATGGTGTACATATGTAATTCTCGCATGTCGTTCTTTATTGTCTACATAAATAATGCCGCGATAAAACTCCCGATATATTTTAATTCGCACATGCGTATTACTGGAAACAATATTAACATCAAGCTTAAGTGATTTCATGTACCGATATTCATACACACGTCAAAATGCCCGTTTTGTTTCTCTACATGTTAATTGATTCCGTTAAAATACTAAAGACAACCATATGTCCTCTTTGGTTTTTGTAATTTGTCTTCTTCCGGTAACGTAGTTGCGACATTGACATAAACTGGTCACTGATTTATTTTAGGATTTTGTTTAAGTAGCTAAAATCTAGTTATCTAAATAAGAAAAAAATAACCAAGAAATGTAAGCATGAAGAAGAGTTTGAAGATAGCAAAGGGGCAAGCAGAATCCATATATCGAAGAAGAACAGACAACACAATGGCCAAAAGAAAAAGTACAAAAGGACAAACAACGATCTACAAAACATACATATAAAACTAAAGATTGAGTAACACGAACCCCACTAAAAACGGGGGTGAACTCAGGTGCTCCGAAGGGTAAGCAGTTCCTGCTCCACTAGTGGCACCCGTTAGTGGACTTTACTAACTTCCACTTCTAAGCATAAGATTTGTCCTACTGGAATCGAAATAATTCGTGAAAACCATAGTTTGCAAAACGTTTAACATGGATAAGCAATTTTTCGTTGGATACAAATTTACGAAAATAGCCTTATTCATATTAAAACTAGATACAAACTATGGCTTCCTTGCATTATTTCTTAATAATAAGTATTGAAAGCAATACTTGTAGTTGTGTATTGTTGTAAAAGCGTTGACAAAAGTATATCATATTAACTATTGTTCGGTTAAAGCTTTTGTGCCCCAATAAAACTGCAAATGATTGCATTGAATTCTTATTTGAATATATGTATGTTAACAGTATGATTATTTAGCGACACATTTAATGAATACTTTGTTACTTGTTGAATGCTTTGTGCTAACCCCAAATAGTTCTCTAAACGTCCTACACGGTATTATTACGGATCATATACCCAGTTAACAACTATACCAACACAATTTCCACTCATCATATTTTCACTATAAATGTCTGATTTTCAACCAGTAGCATCTTAGTTCATTTAAATTAAACATACTTTCTATAAATTATCATACGGAATCTTCCATTGTATTTAAGCAAAATTTTGCATAATCGTCCTCGGGTAATTACTCTCCGCATAATTCATGTCTGTCTTTCCTAAATAACTAAACATGTTGAACTTGGAACCACTTTTCCTTAAATAGTTAATGAACTTGACAGCCTCTTCTTCAATTATTAATGTCGTCTGCTGACAAGCGGCTATGAGTGGAGTATAACCACAGTTGTTCTTTATATTAGCATCCACCGCGCCATCATCGATGATAATATTTGCCAGTTCGAAGTTATTTTCATATACGGCATCCAAGAATAGTTCCGAAAATTCGTCAATCCTGGTATACTTGTGTATTGATTTTTCTCTTTTCCATTTCATAATGTTTGCACGCACAAACTGCATTACAATACCGTTAGTGAAGAGAATGTGCTCGTTACTGTTGCCGTATCTACTTTTTCAAGAATATATACAGTCTATATATACACCTGATAATTTCAAGAAGACATGTAATAGGGACCAGTCACCGCTTCTTCCGTTTGGTGACGCTACTGTTCCATAAGTGGTTACATGTGCGTTTGAATCACAAAGACGCTTGTATCTTAACGTTAACCCAATGATGGCACTGAATTATAAGACTTGGATGGTGCAAATATTGAAGCTTAACTAGTACAGCGCAGGTGATATTACCTGTTAGAAGTATATACTTAGTTGACGAGTATATGTAAAATAAAAGTATCATCTGTAAGTCGGAAGAAAAGAGTTTTATTATGACCATTTTAAGAAATACAACGGACGTTTACAAACCATACTGGCATGCACCTTGGTGTAGCCTATGCATGTTCATTAAAGGTGTACATTGTACATGATGTTTTGTTACTCACACTGCAATACTGATGAACTTCATTCCA
The DNA here is from genome assembly GCA_963383655.1 of Bathymodiolus septemdierum. Lineage (NCBI taxonomy): Eukaryota > Metazoa > Mollusca > Bivalvia > Mytilida > Modiolidae > Bathymodiolus > Bathymodiolus septemdierum. The sequence continues at coordinate 80,033,194 of OY726525.1, read as the reverse complement.
ACATTTTAAAGAACCTGAATTTCGGGAAATACTACCTCCAAGTGAACAAAATAGAATAATAAGGTCCCCGTCTCCAAATATAAAATTTTGAATGAATATATCTAGGTCTATCTATATTTAGGCAATCTTCAAATCTAAATCACACTCTTTAAAATTATTTGGTACAAAATCATACAGATAATATATTCCTTCTTCGTGTAGTGTGTTTAACTGTTAAAGATTCGACAACAAGCGGATTAATCATAGCATTTATTTTAGAAAGATTTTGAGCAGATGTATTATGAATGGCATAATAAATAGTTAAATAAAGAAAATTCGTTGTTTCTTACTATTTTTAATTATGTTCGACAGAATTTGGTAGCATTCAAATATTTTGTACAATCAGACTGGCTGATCATCGTACAAAACCTGAAACTGCCATACAATGTAAAACTAAAGACTCAAGTTGTCATCGACAGAGTTCCGTCTGGTTTTAAGTGGGATTCGTGCTGCTCAATCTTCAGTTTTCTGTGTAGTTTTTTGTAGACCACTGTTTATCATTTTGTCCTTTTTCCCTTGGTCATTGCATTGCCTGCCCTTCTTCGATATATGACTTCCGATAACCCTTTTGGCATCTACAAACTTTTCTTATCTGTTGACCTATACACGCACCACTATACTATCCAATTATCAAATTTATTTCATTGTAATATATATGTAAAAATATATTGAAGATTACAATTATTTGGCACAATGAACTTTTTAATGGTGAAGGACTAAAAGCAAAGCACATGATTTTTGTAAGTTTATTCCATTCTAATGCAGGTAAAAACGTTATTTATAACTTTAGTTAGCTGCCTGTTATTCAAATGAACAGTCAAACGATTTGAATTACGATTTCAGTAATGCCACGGAAAAATCGGAATTTGCATAAAACACATCGTTCTATACAATAAAAAAAAATTAAAAAAATTAAATGCTAACGTACACGATTGGAAACGTACGGACTACTGGGTTTGGTGTTTAACACCACTTTCAACAAATTTCAGTGGGGGTCAGTTTTATTGGTGGGGGAAAACGGAGTGCAGAGAAAACCACGGACCTGCCACAAGTCAGTGGCAAACTTTATCACATAATGTTGTATCCCCTGGCGAGATTCGAACTCATAACTTTAGTCGTGATAGGTACTGATTGCATCTGATGATCTATAGGTACTTGTAAATCCAACTACCAAGCGATCACGACCACGAAGGCCCCTTGCGGACTACTGACTTAAATATTGTAGAACTAGATACATCTGGAAACTATCGTAATAGAACATCACATAATAAAAAAAACTTATTTGGTATACTGATACCCTAATGAAGAATTTGTTAAATTTTGAAAATGAATTGATTGAATATAAAAAAAATCGTGAATTTGATGGTAAAAAGTGGGTAGGGATGGGATGAGAATCTAAAAAGAATTATATTTTGTGTGGCTTAAACCAAAAATTGAAACAAAAATGAGAAAAGGAAAATATGCTTCAAAAATAAAAACTGTGATCATCCTAGGTAGGGAAGGTCAATTAAGTTTTTCCTTTCCGTAAGCTGGATATATCGTACAGATGAAGAATATTTTTTGCTGAAATTTGTTGAAAATAATAATAAATGTTTTCCCTTTGGATTGTTTATTACAAAGATAAATTTATTATTGCTATTAATTTGTTTTTATCATTAGCCGTTTTTTTAGATTTACTTTGAATGAGCTCCCATTAAAATGATATAAAATACCAACTATGTTACTTGAAAAGGTGTCTATGCACACAGAAATTCTATTTGTTCATTGTTACAAGTTTTTTTTATTATTACTTGTTCTTTTTCTGTGTTTGTTGAAAATTGTATATTACTGCCTAAAGGTATAAATGAATTTGTTGTGTTCCTGTGTATTGTCCATGTATAGTTTTGATTTTTTACCCTTTTACCCAGATTTGTATTATTGGTCATAAAGGTACATTTTTTCCCCAGAACAAAAATTCTCTTTGAAGTGCATTTTTTTTTTCAGTTACAAAAATGTAGCATCGAGATCTTTTTATAAAAGTAAAATACACCCTTTTCCCCCAATGCTAATGCAAAGAAATGAAATGTGATACACGCATACACCGTTAGGAATTTAATTAATAACCTAATATCCCTGTCGTTCGGTAGTCAACTGTTCCAGCGCAATGGTTGTAAGCATAAGATACAGTACTATTGAAAAAAAAGAAGCGGCCCGTATTGAATATCCCGCAATACGGGTAACTTCTTTTGTTTCAATAGTAGTTTATCTGACTTGTACAATAATGTTATAATTTATACAATTAAAAAAAGTCGTCAGAACAGTTTTGTTTGTGAACGAATTTACAGAATTTGTCCTATTCATGTTATAAGGTCATTATATATTGACGTGTTCTTGTACCCAACGTTAACAATTCAAGCGTCATCGAGATTAAAACGTTCCGCTAACTAGTTATGGAACAACAGCGACGTTTGTCGAAAGAAATTTGGTGAATGATCCCCATTCCTCATAGAAGCTTTGACCTACTTTCAGGTAACATCAACGTCACTATTTTTAGAAGTTGTGTGTTATTTTGGTGTATTATATCCGTCATTGCTTAATCTAAATTTGTTCGCTGATAAGGGTTGTTGGACTTTTGGAGTTGATTTTACTTTCTTCTATCCTCTGATGACCTCATTAGTTGTGAATTAATGGTTAACGTGCCCGTCTCGAGTGCAGGTGGTTTAAGTCACTGACGGATAAGACCAACCTCTATAAAATAAACAATTACTGCTAGGCAACAAAAACGTACCCTCAAGAAGGAAAGACAAACTTGGCCCAGAAACAGGATTATATATCCGGGTGAAGCATCATGTCTATTAGCGGACAGTGAACTTGCAATATAAAATGTCAACAAAACGTGTTAGTCAAGTAGAAAGCGGATGGCACCATCATCACGTCGAATGTATGAAGGTAACCACACTAAATCCATTAATTTCACCGGTGAGACGATCTAGGGGAAAACGATGATTTCAATTTTAAAAGGGGGAGGGAGGGAGGGAGGGGGTGGTGGTGATATTTTGAAAGAAGAGTTAGAAGATAACATAGGAGTAATAATATCCCATAAAATCGAAGAAGAACAGACAACACAATGGTCAAAAGGAAAAGGGATGAAAGGACAAACAACGATCTACAACAGACTACAGAAAAACAACTGGACAGAGTAACAAGAACCGTACTAAACACTGGGGGTGACATCATGTGCTGTAGAGAGGTAAGCAGTTCCTACTCCACTAGTGGCACCCGTCGTGTTAGTTTAGCTACATAATATATTTTCAAGAAGCTGAGTAGTAATGTCGACTTGTTGATTTTAATTAATAACTTTCTTTGAAATGTGAATTGTTCCTCTTCTTCCTTGAGGTCACTAAAAGGTCATCGACCCGTTTAACAAATGAATAATTTGCATTACAAAATTCGGTTACGACATTTTAACATATTAACCACCACAATCCATTATTGAATTATCAGTACAATCAACTAGAATGCTCTTTAGAGATGGATAAGAGGTATCTTCAGGTAAAACGTCGATTAAAGGACATCGCCACATGGAACAGATATAAAATGTCATTACAATTTACACCTGAAACACCTGAAATACGGTGACGACATTTCCACATGTCAGCGACCACATATCGTTATTAAGCTAATAGTACAAGGAAATTAAATGATCTTTTGAAGAAGGGAGATTTGGGTAAAATAAAACTACTAGTTACATCCCTACACATTGTAATGATCGATGTACCTGTACCAAATCAGGAAAGTAAACAGTTATGTCAGGTTATCTTTGTATGGTTTGCCGATTGGATTGTGTAACTGTTCTGACAGTGTGGTATTTGGCGATTGGATTGTGTAACTGTTCTGACAGTGTGGTATTTTTCGATTGAATTGTGTAACTGTTCTGACAGTGTGGTATTTTTCGATTGGATTGTGTAACTGTTCTGACAGTGGTATTTTTCGATTGGATTGTGTAACTGTTCTGACAGTGGTATTTTTCGATTGGATTGTGTAACTGTTCTGAGAGTGTGGTATTTTTCGATTGGATTGTGTAACTGTTCTGACAGTGTGGTATTTTTCGATTGGATTGTGTAACTGTTCTGACAGTGTGGTATTTTTCGATTGGATTGTGTAACTGTTCTGACAGTGTGGTATTTTTCGATTGGATTGTGTAACTGTTCTGACAGTGTGGTATTCTTCGATTGGATTTTGTAACAGTTCTGACAGTGTGGTATTTTTCGATTGGATTGTGTAACTGTTCTGACAATGTGGTATTTTTTGATTGGATTGTGTAACTGTTCTGACAGTGTGGTATTTTTCGATTGGATTGTGTAACTGTTCTGACAATGTGGTATTTTTCGATTGGATTGTGTAACTGTTCTGACAGTGTGGTATTTTTGTTTTCCATTTTATTACAAGACAAAGCTGACGAAAAAATAATCTTCAGACTCGTTCAGTATGATACAGTATGACAAACAATTATTCCTTATACAAATCGGCAGTTTATTATAAACGCAACTTGTCAAAGCAATTCTTATTTCAACATTTAGTGATGAAAAAAATGTATCCTGGTAATATGAAGGTATTAGTATCATGCATGAAATTAATCAATGATGTTTTGTGTTAACAGAAGTACAAATGTAATACTAACTTGGAAAATATAGTAAAAAAAGACTCAGCCTCACCTACCAATTCAATGACACAAAGGGAGTGAAGCGTACTATGGTTAATGTTAATACCAGGGGCAGATTACTTCCTATGAAAACAATAATTGATTACTTTTAGCAAATATTTGAGGATATTGGAGGTACAACTAAAAACTGAATATAGTACTTGATAATTATAGGTTTGTTTTATGTTCCTTTTGGAATTTCAACCAAAGCTGAATAAATGGTTCTTTCATCTTTCTAATGGATACTTAAATTGCACAAGTGTCCATATACTACCATTAAAACATTTGACTGATATACCCTCTATGCAATTAATTCAACTGCCAACGTAGACATATACCACTTATCATTGGAAGAGAACAATTTTACATTGTAGAAAACACTCTGAATCTACCAAAAAGTTGTCTGAAGCTGATATCACCAAACTACTCGAGATTTTGATTTACGCACATTTGTTATATTTGGTGGACGTGTTTTTCAACAGACAATCGGCACACCTATGGGTACCAGCTGTGGTTTAATTATCGCCGAAAGTGTTGTGTTCGCCGACATGACATGGCTAATAGTTACGGAAAATCCGTGTCACAAATGATCACGAGCAGCATCAAACCAGGAAAGTGAGCGGTCATGTATTTGTTTGCTAAGAGTATCGATTTTTTTCTGTTTGTCGCAATGACACAATCCAGTCTTTCCTCATTCATGGTCTATCACCGTGTTTGTAACAAGAGTAAACCGACGGGTGCCACTACTGAAGCAGGAACTCCTACCCTACGAGTTCATCACTGTGTTTTTACATTTATTAATAGGGTTCGTGTTTATGATTAATTTTTGTTGTTCCGTGTTTTGATGGGCGTTGCGATTTCCGCTTGCAATCGATTGTAATGTTGATAGTTCAAGCTTTATTAATATTTGTAATGTGCATTTCGATTATTTGGTTTAAATAATATTTTTATTATCAAAAATATATATGGTCAAATACAACATAAATACTAAACATGAATTACGATTATTTGTATTTATTGAAGTATACTTATGTCAAGCACAATTTATCAATTGATGTTCGTGTCGGGTGATGAGCACTAATCGACACTTCTCTTGTCATAACAAAGGTGTAGGCAAAAGCCGTAATGTTCAGGGTTCCTAATAGAGGCCCCACCCTTACGCATCGTATTATTTATTATGTACTTTCTATGAAGATCAGGGATTCGGGTTATGATGTTTAACGCCACTTTCAACAATATTTCAGCTATATCGTGGCGACTATGTTTCAACTATGTTTGCTGAGTTCGTCAGCGAGCATGTATTGCACCAAAACTTGTGTTGCCAAAGATGTATTGGAATGAGGGATTTACATGTTAACACTACTCACAGATTCAGAATCATATCTATTTCAAATCTATGTATAGGTGGAAAAAGATTGTTCATATATATTTAATATTATATTCGGCTGTGAAAAGAAGATGATCCACTTCTCAAATTATATTGAGTAGACTCTGATACTAGAGGTAAAATCTTTTGAAATGAAAGGTTTCTATTTAACTGATTTTTTTTTAAAAGGGATCCCCGTATAACTGAATGAATATAACTTTATCTACGAATATATTGTAATGCAAATATATATTAAATATAAACAAAACCACACAACATCTAATTGTATATACAACATTGACGAGTAAGGTGTATGCTTATTTCAATAAGAGATTAACACCTATTATTTTGCGATAAATGCGGTACTTCCTACCACTATGTATATAGTTATTTTATATTATATATACCTCCTGTAATCTGTTATGCAGAATCTTCCATTGTATATACTGTTGCGTTTCAATGATCTTCATCAGACCATTACTCTCAGCATAATTCATGGCTGTCTTCCCCGAATCATTTGACTTTTTGAACTTGGAACCGCTCTGCCATAAATAGTTAATAAACTTTACAGCCTCTTCTTCGTTTTGTACTGTTGTCTGTTGACAAACGGCTATGAGTGGAGTATTCCCACAGTCGTCCTTTATATCAACATCCACCTCACCATCTTCGAGCAGAAATTTAGCCAGTTCGAAGTTATTTCATATATGGCATCGAATAATTTTGCCGAATTTTCGTCATTCCTGGTATTCTTTGAGGTTGATTTTTTCCTCTTTTCCTTTTTATAATTTTTGCTCGCAGACTCTTCATTATAATATCATTTGTTCGTTACTGTTGCCGTATGTAACAAAACTGACTACTTTGTGATGTCTCTTCTTCAACAATATATATACAGTTATCCGTCTATATATCAACCTGTTAATTTCAAGATGACATTTGTATATTTCCTGTTAGAAAGTGGTCCTACTGTGACTTAATACCTACGTCATAGTTAAATCGATTGGTTGGGATTTTGGAGTATATTGTCCTTTCGTCCATATTCGGAACGAAGAATTAAAAACTAACCGATTAAAAACTAAGTGAACTCGTCCTCAGACATAGGAAAACTAAGACGATTTTGGTGATTGTGTTTGCTACTATCATTTGGAGGGTATATCTACTGGTGGGCTATTAGTTCTAGGGGTAACACCCGTTTAGTAATCAGTATCTCGGCGCTGACAAAAGAATGCTTAAGCACTGTTATTCAACAACGCCACCAATATCAAGAAAACAAGCAATCACCTAACACCTGGTCCCTTTGAACATGATAAAAATAATCCTTTTCATATCGCATTGGGAATCTAGATCCTAGTTTGAGACATAGAGAGAATAGGTGATTGAGTGAGTGGATAAATAAACAGTGAGTTGGTGAATATAGTGTGAGTCGGTGAATATATAGAGAGTGGGTGAATATAGAGTGAGTGTGTGAATATAGAGTGAGTGTGTGAATATAGAGTGAGCGGGTGAATATAGAGTGAGTGTGTGAATATAGAGTGAGTGGGTGATTATAGTGAGTGTGTGAATATAGAATGAGTGTGTGAATATAGAGTGAGTGTGTGAATATAGAGTGAGTGGATGAATATAGAGAGAGTGGATGAATATAGAGTGCGTGGGTGAAATAGAGTGAGTGGGTGAATATAGAGTGAGTGTGTGAATATAGTGTGTGAAAATAGAGTGAGTATGTGAATATAGTGTGTGAATATAGAGTGAGTGTGTGAATATAGAGTGAGTGGGTGAATATAGAGTGAGTGTGTAAATATAGTGTGTGAAAATAGAGTGAGTGTGTGCATATAAAGTGAGTGTGTGAAAATAGAGCGAGTGTGTGAATATAGAGTGAGTGTGTAAATATAGAGTGAGTGTGTGAATATAGAGTGAGTGTGTGAATATAGAGTGAGTGGGTGAATATAGAGTGAGTTGGTGAATATAGAGTGAGTGAGTGAATATAGAGTGAGTGTGAATATAGAGTGAGTGGGTGAAAATAGTGAGTGTGTGCATATAGAGTGAGTGTGTGAATATAGAACGAGTGTGTAAATATAGAGTCAGTGGGTGAATATAGAGCGAGTGTGTCAATATAGAGTGAGTGGGTGAATATAGAGTGAGCGGGTGAATATAGAGTGAGTGTGTGAATATAGAGTGAGTGGGTGATTATAGTGAGTGTGTGAATATAGAATGAGTGTGTGAATATAGAGTGAGTGTGTGAATATAGAGTGAGTGGATGAATATAGAGAGAGTGGATGAATATAGAGTGCGTGGGTGAATATAGAGTGAGTGGGTGAATATAGAGTGAGTGTGTGAATATAGTGTGTGAAAATAGAGTGAGTATGTGAATATAGTGTGTGAATATAGAGTGAGTGTGTGAATATAGAGTGAGTGGGTGAATATAGAGTGAGTGTGTAAATATAGTGTGTGAAAATAGAGTGAGTGTGTGCATATAAAGTGAGTGTGTGAAAATAGAGCGAGTGTGTGAATATAGAGAGTGTGTAAATATAGAGTGAGTGGGTGAATATAGAGTGAGTGTGTGAATATAGAGTGAGTGGGTGAATATAGAGTGAGTTGGTGAATATAGAGTGAGTGAGTGAATATAGAGTGAGTGTGAATATAGAGTGAGTGGGTGAAAATAGTGAGTGTGTGCATATAGAGTGAGTGTGTGAATATAGAGTGAGTGTGTAAATATAGAGTGAGTGGGTGAATATAGAGCGAGTGTGTCAATATAGAGTGAGTGGGTGAATATAGTGTGTGAAAATAGAGTGTGTGCATATAGAGTGAGTGTGTGAATATAGAGGGAGTTTGTAAATATAGAGTGAGTGGGTGAATATAGAGTGAGTGTGTGAATATAGAGTGAGTGGGTAAATATAGAGTGAGTGGGTGAATATAGAGTGATTGAGTGAATATAGAGTGAGTGTGTGAATATAGAGTGAGTGGGTGAATATAGAGTGAGTGTGTGAATATAGTGTGTGAATATAGAGTGAGTGTGTGAATATAGTGTGTGAATATAGAGTGAGTGTGTGAATATAGAGTGAGTGTGTGAATATAGAGTGAGGGGGTGAATATAGAGTGAGTGTGTGAATATTGTGTGTGAATATAGAGTGAGTGTGTGAATATAGAGTGAGTGTGAATATAGAGTGAATGTGTGAATATAGAGTGAGTGTGTGAATATAGCGTGATATATGTTGTTAGAAAATTTGATGCTTTGTGTTTTTATTGCATATAATATGACTAATCGAAGTTTTTGAATATCAAAAATAAGACCACGAGCGACCGCACAACACATGGATTAAGCGATTTCCGCACACGAGTTCCATCCATTACGTTGTTTGTTCCCGAATGGTCTTATTTTTTATATTCAAAAAGTGTTATTAGCTATACTGTTTATTATATAGATTTCGAATGTACATATCTTGTTGAAATGTCAAACTTTTTTCAAAATCTTTAAGCTGAATGTATTTGTTTTTTTCTTTGTATGGCGTATGAATATGCATTGTGACTTTATTTTTTTAAAAAAAATCGTTTTTTTAATCAAAATATTATTCCGTAAAGGATTTATTGTTGCCTTGTGCAAAATATAAGACATGAATTTTATATTTCGTTTATGATGGATTTTCCATTTCCTGAAATTAGACATTCTAATGGACTTTGGTTGTATGGATAGGTTAGATTGGCTAACATTCTGCGTAGCATTTGCATTCCACATTCCATATCTAAGAAACGGCCTTATTAAAGACGAAAATCCTACATGTTATATTAACAACAATATAGACAAAATAACTAACATATATACCCACACAACATCTTTTTGTTTATATTTATACACATTGTCTGTTTGCTACATTTGAAACAAGAAGTGTTGGGATGATGTCACATTGTTTATGTACCAAAGTAATCAACATCATTTCGCCGAATTTTCATTTTTGCAAGTTTGAGACCCAAACAAAAGCAATAATATGTCTATAATATCCGTTTACATAGCGGTAAATTGTGAATTACATTACACACGAAAAACACCGATGTAGTTCCGGCTACAGTGAAATCAGAGGGTAAAATAACCAGAGTAACAATATACGATTTATTTCACATGTGAATTACAGGGATTTATTTTATCGAGAAATCTCAGTAAACCACACATGTAATAAATAACTTATATTTTATATGTATTTTTCACCGCATTGGTATTCCCATCAACAATATAATAGAGGTCAATATTTAGGTTGTTCTTGTAATTTATTTTCTATATAGAATAAAGTTAAGTCCAGTTCTAGAAATCTTTCATTTTAAAAGACTGTGCTCTTTAATGTGTGGCTATTCTTGTATGAATTTTGTTATGCAATGCATATATACACTGACCATCAATTTCATTCCTAACGGGGAACTATTGTGGTTTTCCACCATATAGCTATACTGAGTCTTATTCTGTATAGAAGGCTACCTATCACACTGAAACACGAGAATCTTTACGTTTGACATTTCTTTTGTTAAAGGAAGAGTTTGGTGATACCAAAGGGGTAATCAGAAATCGTAAATCGAAGGACAGGCAACACAATGGTCAAAAGGACAAACAACGATCTACAAAACATACACATAAAGATCGAATAACACAAACCTGACTCTATACTGGTGTGAACTCAAGTGCTCCGGAAGGGTAGGCAGTTCCTGTTCCACTGATTTCATAAAATTGTAGGTAGTTGTAGATCCAACTACCATACGATCACCACCACGACAGCCCGTCATCGTTTTTGTGATTGCACCGATGTATATCATAAGCCAATTATTTTCAGGAGGAAGTCCTATGGAGTGGTATGAATATGTCATGCTGGATTGTTAATTAGCAATAAACTTAATTAGGGAAGGATATGTATTAACCATGTTACATTGATATTATCAATCATGTGGTATGGTCAGAGTTAAATGATTCTAAATTTGAATAATTTAATAGTCTTGGAAACCACGAATACCAAAGTATAGCTAAATTCGGAGAAAGTTACATATGGCTGGGAGAAGAGGCACTTAGTTTTATTAAGAATTTTGTAATGTCATTTCTGTTTGTATATGTATAATGGTGTCAAATACATTTTGACATCATGAGTAACATTGCGAGTGTCTTATAAGATGTACTAAATGCTTACTCATCGCGAGCACCTGGGGTCACCCCCGGGTTTTTCCTGGGGTTGGGGTAGCTCATCATTTTAGTATTCTGTGTTGTGTGTTTTCCTTTCGTTGTCTTCGTCCTGTGTCATGTGTACCCAATGTTGGTAGTTGTTTTGAGTTGTCCATTCTTTGTTGCTCCTTCGGGTTTCTCTAACGTTTATTCGTTATTTAAGAACTGTAACAGTAAGTAATAAATATGTCTTATAAACCAACTCAGCTATAGCTAAAATAATACAGAGAAATTATCTTGACCTTACAAATGCAAATATAAATAGTCTAAGTCTGAAGTTGTAACAGAAAACAACAAAATCTACCGATTTGTGTGAACAAGTCCGTCCTAGGTCCGCGGAAAACCTCCTCCCATTATATGCTAGATGTTAGGTCACTAAGCTTGTAATACACAACTGTAATAAAAATGAAAATCCAAAAATACCGCACTGTCAGAACAATGCCAAACTGAAAATTGCAAGATCAAATAAAGAGACAAAATCAATATCGACTAACCAAAAAATACATGACCTTTCACTTTCTTGACATGGTACAGACACTTCAAGATAAAGTGGCGTGGCTAACACTTGTCTAGAATTAAAAATGTAATTAAAAATCAAGCCAAAAAAAGGGGTACAAAACGTCAATTTTAAAAGTTCTTTCAATAAATTGGCAATAGAATTAAAGTTAGACAAAAAACATATATGAACACAAAGCATTGGTTCATATTCCCGTTAGAAATAGGTGGGATTGTGGGAAAAAATATATCATGTTTTCTTAGGATTAGAAAACCAACAGCAAGTTATAAAAAAATCTATTAAAACGCAATAGCACCATTTTCGCATATCAACGACTACACATATCATCATTGAATTAATAGTACTATACGATATAATGATCTTTAGAAATTGATCAGAACTACATTTTGGTAAAGGTCCTTTAAAGAACATCGACACATTGAACAGATATAAATTTACACCAGAAAGACAGTTTCAACATTTCCGCATATCAAGGAACATAAACCTTCAGTAAATTAATAGGACAAGGAAATCAGATGATCTTTTGAAATTGATATGACCTATATATATATTTATATATAAATATGATTTAGATTTTTGGTGTTTAACGCCACTTTCAACAATATTTCAGCTATATCATGGCGACCAGTTTTAGTGGTGGAAGAAGCCGGAGTACCCGGAGAGAACCACCGACTATGGGCAAGCAACTGGTAAACTTTATCACTTTCGGCTGCAAGTCGAGTGCACCCTTTTTGTAATTTACAAAGCCGATCGCGAACCCTCCCCGTATTGGTGATAGGCTTGTATGAGTTGTTAGGTAATCCAACTACCTACCTCATTGAGCCACCCGGACCCTATATTTATGTATATATATTAGTTTTTCTAAAATAAAATTTTCAGAAATTGAAAAAAACATTACTTCAAAACCCATTCAATATGATACAGTATGACAAACGATTATTCTTGATTCAAATGGAGAGTCTTTTAAAGACAGAACTTGTCAAAATAAATGTATTTTTACAAAATCTAAAAAAAAAAGAGAAAAGACTCGGTTTCATCCATTAATTGAATCAAGCAAGTGAAGCACATTATGGTTAAAGTTAATAAGATTGACATATTTCTTCCTACAAATGAGAAACAGGTCAGAGATTTGTATGGATGAATGGATATTGCATGATATTTTGTTCCATCTTTGCTACTGCTGTTCAACCATTGACCTATATTTAGCACAATATTATAAATTGTTCTGTAGCTGGGATAATTTTTTATATTTAATTTTGAAAACAGCAACAACATAGAGATGCGTAAATATCACATTTATTTTGCAATACATTGTATAGACATCTTATGTAGTACGCGTTTCGGGAAATACCATCGTCAGGTACGCTCAACTTCAACAGTCAGTCGACAGTCCTATGGATGCCAACTTGAGTACGTCATTCTCGCCTACGTGTTCCTTTATTCGTATGGGGCCCATTACATACAAAAAGAAGCTAGCCCGATGATTTAATTTCACTTTCTGCTATATAGATGATGCCATTTCACTTAAGCATTCCAAGCTTGGAGACCACAGATGTATCTATGTCTGCTTCATACCCTAGACCGGCACATATAGATTAACTGTTTAGATAGGCTAAGAACGAAATGTTTTAATTTTCTCATTGTGAGCTTGCACTTTATATTTAGCCCAGCGGCACCTACATATGGATTATATATCATTCAGTTGATATTACAGAGCTTGCTGGTTTCCTTGACAAAGGGTTGCTATAAATAAGGCAGGTACTGAACCAAGGGTTTCTAGTGGTTACGTTTAAGTCATCACTTCGACAGTTTTAACTAGAGATATGTCCCGTTTGACCTAACCATAGTCTGATCATTACCCCATTCGTGAATCGTTACGACCAATGTCACTAGCTGACCAGGAACTGCTTACTCTTACGGATCACCATATTTCACCTCTGTTTTGTTTTGCATGTATTAGTGTGTTCGTGTTGTTAATTTTCTGAAATTATATGTTTTCACGTTTTGAAGTATCCTACGATTTACACGTACAAACCATGTTCGGCTCGTTTTTACTCCCATTTGTTTTATCGTGAATTCATGATTTATTAATGTTGTGTGTATTTGTTTACGTTCATTTGTGTCCAACGCGATATCCTGTGATGTTTGTGTCGTTTAGCAGTCATATGACGGGTGTCACTAGTAGAGGCGAAACGCCTAGCCATTCAGGAGCATCTGAGTTTACTCTGGTTTTATTGGTGGTTTGTGTTGCTCAATATTTAGTTGTAGTGTTTTGTAGATCATTGTTTGTTCCTTTGTATATTTTATTTTAGGCATTGTTCTGTCTGTCCTCCTTCGATTTATGGTTTCAAATTATCCCTTTTGTATCTTCAAACTTTTTTTTCCCTATAATGTATTCAAAAGATATATGTTGCAAGAGCAGCCACAGAATAAGGATTGAAACCTTTTTAATTTAAGCATATTTTATTGTCATAAAACAACACCAGGATGCAACAGCAGTAATACAACCTAGAAATGTCTTCTCCGTTACATACACTATAATATGTATTGTGACATATAATATAGAAAACACACATTGTTTTAATTAATATAGCAATTTTTTTAGACAATAACAAAGTAATTAAGACTTCTGTGACACAGATACAGAAATTAGTTTCTCATTTTGCTAATAATTCGAACAGACCTTTTGATTCTATTTATGAATATTAACATTTTTACTGTGAACATATAACAAAGACTATATAGTCACAAAGCAACTAATTCCAACTAAAGTGACACAAATACAGAAATGAATTGTTCATTGTTTGATAATTTGAACAAACCTTTTTGATTCTCTTCATATATATGTATATTATTTGTTATCATAATGCATAGGAATGCTATTAATATTCTTTAAATGTAAAACCTTTCTAAAAGGAAGATTTCTAGAGTCAAACCGGTTTTTCTTGGTTTTATAGCAAAATGATAAAGGACCTAACTGCAAACCACTCTGTATACGAATACACTGCTATGCAAACATATATTTTTATAAGTAGCAATATTTTTGCAGTAAATTCACATATCATCTAATTTTACTTTCACTAACAGAATAATAAGAAGTATGTATGCTCATTTGAGAAAGTAATTAATTAACACCTATCTTATTCGTCATAAATGTATACATTTTCTATCCCAGTGTTTATCGTTATTTTATAATAAGCATGCCTCCTCTAAATTGTTAAATATAATCTTCCAATGTATATTCTCCAAAGTCCGAACGCAAGGGGTCTGGTGGTGTAGCAATTCTTGTTAGAAAAACATGTGGTTATAAAACGAATGAATTAAATATTGAAAATGATAGAATTTGTGCTGTCAAGCTAGTCAAAAGAGGTTATGAAAATGTATGTATAATAGGTGTTCTACTACCCTCTACTAACTATTCAGTTGAAGAATATCTGTCTTATTTTAGTACTGTATGTAGTATATATGAACAAATGTCAAGTGACTGCGTCACTATTGTATGTGGTGACTTTAACACAGATATATCATTGAATGTCAAGAACACAAAATCAAAACACCTTTTGAATTTTGTTGAAAGTAATAACATGTCACCTGCACCACTTATTACAGGTTGCAGAGGTCCTAAGTATACATACAGGTCTAAAGATGGTACTAGGAAAACATTGATTGATTATATTATGATTCCTGAATTTTTGTGTAATGGTTGTTCTGATCTAAAAGTTAGAAATGATTGTTTGTATAATGTGTCCGATCATTATCCGATTTCTATTACTTTGGATACAAATTTGCTATGTAATACATCAAACAAGCTAGCCGTCGGACGTAAAGTGCTACTGTGGTCAAAGTCAGACGAATGGCAAAAACAATACTATAGAAGCGAACTAGATAAACTTTTGGATATTAATCTGTCGAACTACACAGTGAATGACGAATTTATAGAACAATTTAATTCGATATTAGTAAATGCCGTACATTCAGCTGCTATTTTCTGCATACCCACTGGGTACTTTCGACATTTTCTCAAGCCATATTGGAAATCTAATCAATTAAATCTCTACCATGATCGACAAAGACATGCTCGAAATCAGTGGATTTCCGAAGGTCGCGTACATGATAAAAACAATATTTACTTTATTGAGTGTAAAACACGAAAGACCGAGTTTCGAAAGCGGAAACGTAGAGCTGAACGGCGTTGGAGAGAAGAAAAGTATGCTGATGTATCTGAAGCTGCGGAACTTGATATTAGCGAGTTTTATCGTGTTGTTCGCAAACAAAGACAAAACAAATCTACAACCCCTTCAATGTCGTATAATGGTGTAACAGCAGAAACCGATAATGACATCTGCAAACTGTGGAGTAATTACTTTAGTGACTTATACACTCCATCAAATGATGCAACATTCGACAAATCGTTCTATGACACTGTTTCATCAAAAGTCAAGAACTATAGTGAACTTTCTCCGAAAACAACACAACCAATTCTCGATGAACCCTATACGATAGACGAAGTTACAGAACAAATACAGACATTAAAATGCAGAAAAGCTCCAGGACCTGATTATATAACAAATAAACATATTATTCATGGTGGTAAAACGATTGTGAAATGGATGTGTTATATTTTCAATATGATGCATACGAGTGAATACGTTCCATTCCTATACCGTCATGGAATAATTGTTCCTTTATATAAAGGAAACAACAAAGACAAAACATCCCCGAATAGCTATCGTGCAATAACGTTAACGTCCGTTATGGGAAAGGTGTACGAAAAAGTGGTTCTATCGCGTATTACCAAAATGTTAAATAATATTG
The DNA here is from genome assembly GCA_963383655.1 of Bathymodiolus septemdierum. Lineage (NCBI taxonomy): Eukaryota > Metazoa > Mollusca > Bivalvia > Mytilida > Modiolidae > Bathymodiolus > Bathymodiolus septemdierum. Next base: position 80,016,588 of record OY726525.1, on the reverse strand, counting down.
GAATGACTTTTCCAGATCCTCTACAGTTTGGGTTCGTTCCTGAGCATGGTTCAATACCAGCCTTATACACACTTAACGAATGCATAAACTTTTTCCGTAATTGCAAATCGAAGCTTTTTGTTTGTTTTCTCGATAATCAGAAAGCCTTTGATAAAATATGGCATGACGGACTTTTTCTCAAATTAAAAGATTTAGGAGTAACCGGTAAACTGTGGAATATACTATTTATGTCATATAAACAGGCTAGTGCGCATGTGCAGTATAATGGCTTTATTAGTAACAATTTTGCGATTTCCCAAGGGGTTGGACAAGGGAGAGTGATTTCTGCTTGGTTTTTCTCTCTTTACATAAATGATTTGATATCTGAACTGAAAGCCGTAAATAGTGGTATAAGCATTAGTGATCTGAATATTCCCGCTATCCTTCTTGCAGACGATACAACTTTACTCAGTACCTCTGCACATGGACTTCAAAGACTACTTGATTGTGTTCAAAACTATGCCTGTCGCTGGCGTCTGATGTATAATGGAACGAAAAGCTGTTTAATGTTGTTTGACGGACATAAACAAAATGATTCTGAAATCTCCGTTCGGCTTGGAGAAACGTTCATTGAGAATAAAAACGAACATGTATACGCTGGGACATTGATAACTCGATTTGTCAAAACTACTGAAAGAACAAAAAGTGCGTCGAAAAAGTTAAAGAAAAATCTACACTCTCTTTACAACATTGGGGTCAACCCCAAGTGTATGACGCCTGTTACGAACGCCATGATTTGGAAACGTATGATTCTTCCTACAGGACTATATGCCTGCGAAATTTGGGGTGGACTTTCAAATACCGAAATAGACTTGTTAGAACGAACTCAAAGATATGCTGCTCGTTTTATTCAGTGTATGGACAAAACTTCTCCTATTGATTCCACAATTAGTAATTTGGGACTTTGGTCTATTGAATCCGTTACCGACAAATTTAAACTATTATTTTTTGGGCGTTTATGTAGAAGTAATTCGTCTACGACACATAAGAAACTGTTTCATATTCTGATCAGCCAAATTATTCTAGAGGAAGATGAAATCGGAAATACTATTACTTATGACCTGATCAAAACCCTTGTGCAATATGATATGTTCTCTTTTCTAGAGACTTTTGTTCATGAAACATTTATACCTTAAAAAGATTTATGGTCAAAAATTGTTCGTCAGTCAATTTCAATCTCTGAGGAAAATAGATGGCTTGAAAATATTGAAAATAGACCTGAACTTTTGAGATATTCAAAAATTCACAGCACTCTTACCGAACATAGACTTATACGTCTAACACTTGTATATCCAAATATCAAACGTGAACTACTCGTGTTGGTCAAACTGGGCTCTATGGCTATAAAGAAGGCAACCTGTCCATTATGTTGCGTCAATTCGAGCGATATTTTATTGCACTTAATTATGTCATGTCATGCGTTACTGACAGAAAAAAACAAACTACACTACACAATTGTTGATGTACTTCCAGTTCAAACATCAGTTGACATTTTCAACCTTGAAGAGAGTGACATTCTTCTAGTAATGCTTGGCTCCGTCGATCAAGATATCATACAAGAACTTTCGCCAGATTTATGGTCGATTATGATGTTTTACATAGCAAAATGTATGTATCCGTTGTATAAAAAAATCCAGCCAGTATTGATTGAAAACAAATTTAACTTTGACTATTAGCCATAAACCTGCTGATCTCGTTCATGTACAACTTCATGTATGTTATGTAAATATGTTGCTTTGTTTTGATATTTGATTTTGCTTTGTAAATCTTCATACCTTTGGAGGAAATAAAGAGTCATTCATTCATTCATTCATTCATTCATTCATTCATTCATTCATTCATTCATTCATTCATTGTTTTAATTAATATAGCAATTTTTTTAGACAATAACAAGGTAATTAAGACTTCTATGACACAGATACAGAAATTAGTTTCTCATTTTGCTAATAATTCGAACAGACCTTTTGATTCTATTTATGAATATTAACATTTTTACTGTGAACATATAACAAAGACTATATAGTCACAAAGCAACTAATTCCAACTAAAGTGACACAAATACAGAAATGAATTGTTCATTGTTTGATAATTTGAACAAACCTTTTTGATTCTCTTCATATATATGTATATTATTTGTTATCATAATGCATAGGAATGCTATTAATATTCCTTAAATGTAAAACCTTTCTAAAAGGAAGATTTCTAGAGTCAAACCGGTTTTTCTTGGTTTTATAGCAAAATGATAAAGGACCTAACTGCAAACCACTCTGTATACGAATACACTGCTATGCAAACATATATTTTTATAAGTAGCAATATTTTTGCAGTAAATTCACATATCATCTAATTTTACATTCACTAACAGAATAATAAGAAGTATGTATGCTCATTTGAGAAAGTAATTAATTAACACCTATCTTATTCGTCATAAATGTATACATTTTCTATCCCAGTGTTTATCGTTATTTTATAATAAGCATGCCTCCTCTAAATTGTTAAATATAATCTTCCAATGTATATTCTCCAAAGTCCGAACGATCTTTGTCAGGCCATTTCTCTCTGCATAATTCATGGCTGTCTTCCCGATGTCATTTGATTTCTTAAACTTGGAACCGCTCTGCCATAAATAATGAATAAACTTGACAGCCTCTTCTTCATTCTGTAATGTCGTCTGCTGACATGTGGCTATGAGTGGAGTATCCCCACAGTTGTTCTTTATATTGACATTCATCTTATCAATATCGATGAGAATTGTTGCCAGTTCGAAATTATTTTCATATATGACATCACAGAATTTCGCCGAATATTCGTCATTCCTGGTATACCTGTGGGTTGATTTACCTCTTTTCCATTTTATAATTTTTGCAAGCAGATACTTCATTTTGATACCGTTAGTGAAGTGTATTTGGTCGTTAATGTTGCCGTATGTAACACTAACTACTCACTGATGTTTCATCTTCCACAATATATACAGTTATCAGTCGATATATAAACCTGTTAATTTCATGATGACATTTGATTATTCCCTGTTAAAAGTTTTGTCCAACCTTTATGAAATACTTACGTCATAGTATAATCTAATATTGTTGGGTGATATTGATTGGTTAGGCTTGTGGAGTTTATTGCACTTTCTTTTATATTCTGATTACCAAACCTATTGGCGGAATGAAGAACCACGTCAGCCAGAAATAAGTCCAACAATTAAAAACTAAATCGACCTCAAGCATGGGTAAACCTGGTCGACTTTTTTTTATCGTGTTTATTACTATCACTGTGGGTATATCTGCCGGTGGAATGTTAGTCATTGAGGTATCACCAGCTTAGTAATCAGTATTTCAGAGCTGATATGGTTTATTGACTTTATATCAAAATCCTGCTTAAATAATATTAGTCAACGAATATCAACAAAACAAACAATCACGTCAGACTTCATCTCTTTGAAAAGCTATGTCATTTGACATTGGAATCCAGATCCAAATATATTGCATGGCTAGACCAGTTAATGGGATCGTAACCATTCCTTTTTGATAACTGGATCTCAAGTGACAATACATATATAAACAATCCTACACAGACTCGCTTCCACACAAAAAGACCACATACTATCACAAAAATGCATGACAACATAAACATGGACAGTACAATACCAGAGTCAATGAATGACAACATAAACATGGACAGTACAATACCAGAGTCAATGAATGACAACATAAACATGGACAGTACAATACCAGGGTCAATGATTGACAACATAAATATGGACAGCACAATACCAGAGTCAATGAATGACAACATAAACATGGACAGTACAATACCAGAGTCAATGAATGACAACAAAAACATGGACAGTACAATACCAGAGTCAATGAATGACAACATAAACATGGACAGTACAATACCAGAGTCAATGCATGACAACAAAAACATGGACAGTACAATACCAGAGTCAATGAATGACAACATAAACATGGACAGTACAATACCAGAGTCAATGAATGACAACATAAACATTGACAGTACAATACCAGGGTCAATGAATGACAACATAAACATGAACAGCACAATACCACAGTCAATGAATGACAACATAAACATGGACAGTACAATACCAGAGTCAATGAATGACAACATAAACATGGACAGTACAATACCAGAGTCAATGAATGACAACATAAACATGGACAGTACAATACCAGGGTCAATGAATGACAACATAAACATGGACAGCACAATACCAGGGTCAATGAATGACAACATAAACATGGACAGTACAATACCAGGGTCAATGAATGACAACATAAACATGGACAGCACAATACCAGAGTCAATGAATGACAACATAAACATGGACAGTACAATACCAGGGTCAATGAATGACAACATAAACATGGACAGTACAATACCAGAGTCAATGAATGACAACATAAACATGGACAGTACAATACCAGAGTCAATGAATGACAACATAAACATGGACAGTACAATACCAGAGTCAATGAATGACAACATAAACATGGACAGTACAATACCAGAGTCAATGAATGACAACATAAACATGGACAGTACAATACCAGAGTCAATGAATGACAACATAAACATGGACAGTACAATACCAGAGTCAATGAATGACAACATAAACATGGACAGTACAATACCAGAGTCAATGAATGACAACATAAACATGGACAGTACAATACCAGAGTCAATGAATGACAACATAAACATGGACAGTACAATACCAGAGTCAATGAATGACAACATAAACATGGACAGTACAATACCAGAGTCAATGAATGACAACATAAACATGGACAGTACAATACCAGAGTCAATGAATGACAACATAAACATGATAAAGATGTATCGAGTACACTCACCATAAACGGGAATCGAATGCACAATTTTAGTGGCGATAGACACTGATTTAATATCAAACTATCGTAGTGATCTCAGTATTGATAATGTCTTGTAAAATGTAATTTCTCTCATTTTATTTATAAGGCAAAATATGAAACTAAGCTGTTCAGGTTGAACATTATATGGAACATCAAGTAATTTATGTCGAGGTGTACTCGATACAACATTATGTGATAAAGTTTATCAGTGACTTGCGACAGTCTGTAGTTTTCTCTGGGAACTTCAGTTTTCGTCACCAATAAAACTGATCCCCATGATATAATTGAAATATTGTTGAAAGTGGCGTTAAATCCCATAAACCATAAAACCTTAATATATATTATATAGATTTTTATTTTTATTTAATTTTACATGATATATCTGTTATGTATTGGACTTATAATAATAATAGACACATTGTACAGGTTATACTTTATATATAAATTGTATGTATAAAATATTCTATAAAAATCGAGAAAGCATCAGAGATGCAACAGCCGAGTTGCAAGTCATAATCATTTGGTCTTGTTTTATAAATAAGTAAGAAAATAAAGAATAAATTTATGGTTTAAGGGTGGGGATCTCAACCATTAAAAAGTTCACTTCAGGAAGGGGGTGGGGTATGACCCCCGGGACCTGAGCTATAAGACATTTAATTTGCCCAGTCACCATGATCATAAATATATATGGTTTAGGGGTGGGGATCTCAACCACTAAAAAGTTCACTTGATGTAGGGGTGGGGTATGACCCCCCGGGGCCTGAGCTATAAGGCATTTAATTTGCCTAGTCATCCTGATCATAAATATATATGGTTTAGGGGTGGGGATCTCAACCATTAAAAAGTTCACTTCAGATAGGGGTGGGTATGACCCCCTCCCCCCCCACTGAGGCCTGAGCTACAAGGCATTTAATTTGCCTATTCACCCTGATCATAAATATAAATGGTTTAGGGGTGGGGATCTTAACCATTAAAAAGTTCACTTCAGGTAGGGGGTGGGGTATGACCCTGGGGCCTGAGCTATAATGCATTTAATTTGCCTAGTCGCCCTGATCATAAATATATATGGTTTAGGGTGGGGATCTCGGTCACATTTTTTAAAACAGATTTCCCAGCGGGGTGGGGCTGAGCCCCGGGAATAAAAATGTTGAATGCACAACTTCACATTGGCATCTCCACCCATACCAAATATTAAGTTTCAGAGAAATGTGTAATTCTCAAAATATGCACTTTTTCTATAAAAAAACCATGATTTTACAAGAAAAAAACAATAGATTAATCTGAATTTCGAACTCACTCTAAATAATAGTGTACTAATGCTTCCTAAGAAAAATTATGTTGATCAGTCAAAAACTAAGAGCGCTATTGCGTTAACGAAGATAATTCTCAAAATATGTACTTTTTCTATAAAAAACCAAGATTTTACAAGAAAAAAACAATAGGTTAATCTGAATTTCGAACTCACTCTAAATGATAGTGTAATAATGCTTCATAAGAAAAATTATGTTGATAGGCCAAAAACTAAGAGCGCTATCGCGTTAACGAAGATAGGCTAACATACGCCCGCCCGCCTTTCACCAAAACATAAGCCGACTGCAACTTCGTTGCAACTCGGCTAAAAACATGCTATACATTGTCCAAATATTGTAATGATCCAAATGGTGTAACTAGTTCAAATGTTGTAAATTGTCCAAATATTTTAAAGGATCCAAATATTGTGAATGGTCCAAATGTTGTAAATGACCAAATTGTTGTAAATTGTCCATATAAATGAGCGGAATGTTCTAAATTGTCCAACTGTTGTAAATGATCCAAATGTTGTGATAAGAAAAAAAACAAGCAAACAAACAAAAAAACACCACTCTTTCGGAACAATTCCAAAATCAACTATTAGTATTTTGGTACTTCACTGGCTTGGTACAGGTACTTCAATGTAAATGAGCAAAATGTTCCAAGTTTCACCTCAAAATACACAATGCTAGCAATAATCCTTTAATTAGCATCCTTTATACTCCAATAATTAAAACAAATCCGGTAAAATTAATTAAATCTATATTTTGCTACTTTTATCCACAGTACATACTCATTAAGGAAACATATTGTTCTCACAAATTAAAAAAAAAATCATTTAAAGCTATAGACTAATTAATATAGAATTATTTCTACTTATAATTAACAGTTTTTTAAGTCATTGTAAAATATTATATCACATGGTTTGTGACTTGTCAATACCATCTTTCTTGTCCACAAAATAAACAAAAAATACTTTATTTACAAAATATAAAAATCATTCATCTACAAAATATAAACTAATAGAATTATTTCTACTGATAATTAATAGTTTTTTAAGTCATTGTTAAATATTATATCACATGGTTTGTGACTTGTCAATATCATCTTGTCCACAAAATAAACAAAAAATACTTTATTTACAAAATATAAAAATCATTCATCTACAAAATATAAACTACTAAAACCAATTTTCATGAAATTTTCACCTTTAAAACAGAATTAATTAGAGTTTATCTTAATATCTTCATGTAATTTTTTCGAACTTTTATTTACAAGCATTTATGATTTAAACACAAATGTAAATTCTTGACGTCACAATTTTATATGATTATATAGTAAGATTTGGTGAAAAAATTAAACTTTGTTTTTAAATCAATTCTTAAGAGAAAGTAGATATAAAATTATTTGCAAATTATACGAAGAAGAAACTATATTTATTTTTGCATTTAATGCTGAAAATTTCATGAAGATCAGATAAGGAATGACTTCATGAGAATGTTATGAAAATAAATGGTTTGATATAAAATATATTATAGGAAAGATGGCGGAAACGTAATCACTTTTGTCCACATGCTGTACAGTCTTATTTCTACTGATAATTAACAGTTTTATTAGTTATTGTTAAATGCTATGTCACGTGGTTTGTGACTTGTCAATATCATCATGTTCACAAAATATAAAAATCCTTCATTTACAACTATAAACTAATACAGACATACCTCGTCTATTTATAATGAACAGTTTTGTAAAGTCATTGTTAAATGTTATACCACGTGGTTCGTCAACACCATCATGTTTACTTAATACTATATCACGGAATGTTCTATCTGGTGACAACCTGTGTATGTCGTCTGAATCTTCTCCACTTATGTATACATGACCTTGTTGATCCACAGCCAGTCCTTCTCGCCATCCTGATATGTCGTATCTATATATAACGTGGCCATCTAAATTGATACAACACAATCTCTCGTACTGTCTTAACAACAACTGATCATTCCTTTCATTATACAATAAGTTGTCATTAAAACCACCATCAGTTGTTATCTCTCTTACACGAGATCCATCTGTATTTAAAATTATAACTTTATTATATCCACCGATGTAAATTTTGTCCTTTACAGCAGTGACACTGTAACACCTTTCTCCTATCTTTATCTTGTTGTCCTTTGTATTGTTAGTAGTGTTGATAAATTGTATGGATTCCTCACGTGGAAGAGTAACTACTGCTTTATCTGTACATGGTACTACAGTAATACACAAAGGTAGACTGGTCAACGATATTTCATCTTCATAGGTTTTGTAATCCTTGTATATATATACCTTCGGATGAGAATAATCACCATTACAAAGTAGTAATTTGTTGTCAGAAGTGACAGCCATGCCTGTTAAATTGTATTGTAGGCCAGGTTTTAAATTCATTTCATCTTCTGTGATGAATTCGGTCAGTGTTTGACTTCTATCGACTTCTACCTGTTGATGTTGTGCTTTCATTGATTTATATTTAATAGGACAAGGTCGGGTAATTTGTGACAATGATCCGATTGTTTCAATGTTGACATTCTTAATTTCTTTAAACTCCATGTCGATTTCATTAATAGCAGACGACATGTCATGAATCTTCTTGTCTGTTTTCTGGAGGATTGTTATTTGTTTTCGTAAAGTTATAAATAGCTGATTATTAGAGCCGTGGTCTTTTACGAATTCTAGTTCTTGTTTATTGTCTTTTAAAATCGATGTTAATAGACAAATGTCATGTTTTTCTTTGTTTATTTTCTCCTCATTTTTTTCCTGCACAGACTCTACTTCAGTAATTAATCTCTCTTCAATCTCATCTAGATATTTTAGAACTTTTGATTTAGCTGCACTGATTTGTTTTATCATCGATGACTTCTTCTGTTTCAGTAATTTTAGATTCTCGTCTCTATTTTCTTCTATTTTCTGTAATGTTTCAGTCATATAATCTTGTTCTTCTAACGTATCCGAAAGTAAAGATGAATTTTTGACGTCCTTTGAAGCAGAGTCTAAAGGTAAAACAGACTCACAAGATCTATGACTATCAGGAATACAAGCTCTACAGCATAAAACATCATGTTGACTACAGAAATAATCAATCAGGACGTCTGTGTGTATTTCACAGTTTATTTTAGAAGATGGTGGTATTCTTGATCCCACCGACGACAAATCAATTACATGATGAGATTTAAATGCCTTACACCGTAGATGCCATTGAGCACATTTTGTGCATAACTTTTCTTCACAGTTCGAACAATATTTCTCAGCAATACGAGTTTTGTTTTTTTCTGAGCATGGATCACAAATTGTTTCCATGATTGATCTACAAGTAGAAATATTATGACATTGAGTAAACAACATTATTAATTATTTATAGCAAAAAATCTTAACATTTTTAATAAAAAAAATCAACATTATAATCTAGAAATATCGATTTTTTAAATCTCTAATAGCTCGACTGCTATACGTCCAATCCGATGTTTTCTGTGCATTATGCATATGCAGTGGAGTAGCAAAGGGTTACCGATGCGAAGATTAAGCTTTAGAAATGAATCAGAAGGTGGTGGGGGGTCATTTGGAGTTAACACGAGGGGTGAAAGCTTGCAAAAATAACACGTAAATAAATAAAAACAAAAAAACAAACAATCACAGAGGCTGGCAACTCAACATTTTGGTTTTGCTTTCATGCTGAAAATCCAGTTGCTGATTAAATTTCTGCCATAACCAGTGAAGTAGTCCCCTCCCCCTTTTTCCTCACCCACTTACCAAATTGATGGGGATGCCCTACTATGTCCATGATTTAAATGCAGAGCACTAAGCAAATCTAGCGAGATGTGCAATGGGCTTCGGGGTCTCAAATGGGCTCAAACTTGCATTGCTTGAGATTGTGAGGTTTGGTGTGTAGTCCTGGGGTTGAAGCTAATGAAAATGTGCTATAAAAAGCAATACATATATTTTATCTGCACGTTTATGGATATGTTTTATAGATCGTTGTTTGTCCTTTTTCTTTTTGGCCATTGTGTTGTCTGTTCTTCTTCGATATACGAATTGGTATCTTCAAACTCTTCTTTGAACAGTAGCCACATTTTGTCAAGTACAAAAGGATCAAATAAATGTCCACAATTCAGGAATTTTGTGTATAAATTGATGACTCTTTATTCTTGTCTCTTACCTCTCTCGGAAAAAAATAATTTAATACCATTTTCGATATTTGACCATTTAACTTTTGGAGGGTGGGGTATATTTTTATTTGTTAAAAAAAAAGCCTCGAATTTAATAGAAAAAATATAGTGACTTGTAACGGAAAGTCAATATTGCTTTTTACACGATATATACAAACAACACAGTCATCTGTCAAAAGTATTCGGAAATGTAAAAAAAAATCATTTCTGGATAGATTTTTAACAAATGTTACACCAAAACATTCGGAATTGTCAATATTTTGATTGTTTATTTAATCATTATGTAGTTATGAGTGTTTTTTTATTTGTACATAATTTAAACACAACAAATAAAAATTGACTTTGATTTTCCTATATATTTCAACTAAAAATAAATCCTAAAAATAAAAAATCATGGAAAAATGATGTACAAATAAAAACCACTCATATAAACATAATGAGCAAATAAACAAACACAATATAGAAAATTCCGAATGTTTTGGTGTAACATATGTTAAAATTTATCCAGAAATGACTTCATAATAATTTTTTGAAAAAATTTGGTTTTGGTTGATTATATAGGGATTTTTTTTTACATTTCCGAATACTTTTGACAGATGACTGTGTTTGTGTATATAACTTTATTAATATATGTTACAAAAGGTTACAGAGTGAGTGTTCAAATCAATACAAAGTAAATACATAGCATTACATTAATTATCAAGATTATGTGTGTACTTGCTACCGGTTATCAATAATCATCGATAGTAGGGTTAAAATTATTGGTAACGAAAAGCCGTGAGCAAGTCCCTGCGGTTCACGTGGACGTTTACATGCGAACAACACAAAGACAATAGTCCTATATAACATACGACTTCATATTCCATGTTCATATTTTACGTTTTCATTGGGATTTTTTCATTTTTTATTACTCGCAGTCGCAAGTGATAAAGCTTACCAGTTGCTTGCCCATGGTCGGTAGTTCTCTCCGACTTCTTCCACCACTAAAACTGGTCACCATGATATAGTTGAAATATTGCTGAAGATGGCGTTAAGCACCAAAAATCAAATCAATCAATCATTTTTTTTATTTCATGCGGATGTAGCAAATAGAAAACAAACAGTAAATATCGCCACCCGCGGTACTATGTGATAGGACTACACAAGTCAAGTGATGTCTTGTTTCATAAAATGTTGTCATTTTCCAATCAATGTAATCAATTCATAATCATTGTATTAAATTCTTTCTTAATTGTTCTGCTCGAAAGGGCTTTTAATTGGAAATAAAATATCTGTATTGTATTGTATTGTTGTGTTCCAGAGAGATAAATTCGTATAGAATACATTGCACAAACACGCAACAATGTTATTCTTAACTGTTTTCAGCAAAATGTCGTTAATTGCATATAAAATGAAGAAAATATAACAAAATTTTACCAATTCAAATTTCACGTCTGCTTCTGTCAAGTTCTGGTTAATGGAAATTTAAAAAATGAAGGGTTAATCGGTAATTGCAGACGTCACGTCACGTCTCAGACGTGTGCAAAAGTGATTTTAGTCACGTAGGCCATGCCTTAATGTAGATGGGGTGTCTTTTATCCATAGATTTTTTTTGATTTTTTATAGTAAACTTCCTTGTAATATACCCTTCCAAGATCAAAATTTTAATTTGAAAATTGAAGGGAAAATGGCATTTTGGGGCAACACTTATAGACAACGAAGGAAAAAACGTTATTGGATGCATTTATCTGATGAACATCACAGGCGCTCATGACACGAACCACCCCCCCCCCTTTTTCTAACTTTCTGTTTACAAATTTATTTTCAATAAAATTTCTTTATTTCTTTATTATTTCATCTCTTTTTCCTTATTTTAACTTGTTCGTGTCAATATTCATACAATCTTATGTTAACATCAAATTGCATTTGAAAATAAATTTGTAAACAGAAAGTTAGAAAAAGGGGGGTGGTCCGTGCCACGAGCGCCTGTGATGAACATATCAATTTCTAATCCATAGAATTAATAAAAGGGGCGCCGTAAATGTTATTTATAAATGCATGTATAAGGTTTTAATTAATAGGAAAGAAGTTTTGAATAAATAACTCGAAATATAACGAAGATCATGTGACTCTTTCAGTGACTTTCTTCTTAATACTGAAATTAACGTATTTGTAATTTTTATGTACCTACTTTACATCGAAAATTACATGTTTTATTTATTATAAATTTTGAAAAATTACGGGCTCACGAATATCTATCCCGTGATTTAATTAACAATAACTTTGAATTCAATTGAAAAAAAAACCAATGGTATGATATTACAATTTGTACTAAAGTAATAATTTTTTGATTAGAAAACGGAAAAATCTAAATATTTCGTAAAGCGTAGATTTTTTTTTATCGCATCTAACGAGAGTTTTGTCAGGAATTTTACTACCATTTTGGAATTGTATAAATATTTACGGTTGAAATTATTCTGAAGGCCCTGCTCATCTGAAAAATTACCAATTTTTGGCGTTATTTTGGTCTTTATTTCAGGCTAAGTTCTTCAAAATAGGCCAAGTTTGCTCGTTAAATGTGACAGACAACTCACCGTGGACGTAATCCCATATAACAATAGGAACGACGGTGGTCTCGCAGCTAGTCTATTGTCTCTCGTCGAAGTGCCGGAGAAGGCTATTGTTCCTTTCATGGTTAATGCATTTGACTACGTGACATTTATACACAGGCTTACCTGAGATTTACCTGGACAATTTTGAAAAAAAAAGTGAAATCATAAATTTTCATAATTACTGATTTTTAATTTGACCAAGTTATTTCAATCTTTCGGAAACAATTCGAAAAAGAACGTTTTTTTCTGCTAATAAATTCACTGAAGTTAAACATAGAGTACACAATTATTGGATATGAATACAATTTTATAGGTAAAAACGTTATATACAATCTGTCATTTACAACCGGTGTACCCTTCAATCTGTAATCATGTTGGACTGGATTCAGCTTTCCTCGTCGCTGGACTCGTCGTCATCAAAATCAATTATTATTGGGGGAATCTCACTCCTATCAATGCAATTCTCTTTCCCATACTCCTTTTCTATTTTTAATACATGGTCTTCTGCCTTCGCCCAAACTTCCTTTGTAATTCTGCCAACCCCCCCATAAACAAGTTCTATCACATCCTTCAAACGAAAAGTTGTATTGTTTTCTGCAACAAACCCTTTAACCTGTTCCCAAATAAGTTCTATGGGGTTCAATTCGCAATGGCGAACAGGGGTTCTTAGAACTTCGTGACCGTGTAGGTTGGCAATTTTATCAGTTTTAAAAACGGAAAGGAGTTTCTTAAATTTGATTTTTTCATAAAGTTGTTTTTTAGTTTCAAGGGGCTGAAAAGGAATGTTGTGTTTTGAAAGTTAATCTTGTAAGACAGCTTTTCTCTGATTAAAGCTTGGCACAACAGTTTCTTCAGTCTTGATGTTGTGATAACTGGCATTATCTAAAACGATAACACTTGGGCTTTTTAATGCTGGCATAAGCTGATTTTCGAACCAGTTTAGAAAGATGTGCCCGTTCATTTCTTGGTGATAATCCCCATCTTTAGCTTTGGCAAGAAAAACCAAATCACACCTATCAATCAAACCCTCCTCACGATTACCAGTGTGCAACGGTCAAAATCATCAAGAGTTTTCTTTCTTTCGGTCTGTTGGATTCAGGAGGACTTTTACCATTTACAACTCTATACACAGAACTGTAAGATATGCCAGCAGCCTTGCATGTTCTTTTAATCAAATTATCTGGGGAATAAAATGGTTTTCCCCTGGCCTTCTCAAGCTGAACAAACTTGAATAGATTTAACACAATGTTCTTACAATCTTTTGACAAGTCTTTTGTTTTACCAATTCTTGCGATGTTTATATATATGTTAAGATGTCAAAAAATTGGTTTATGAAGAAATTTTATGTGAACTTTTAAAAAGATTTTAAAGTTTAAAAATGGAGTGTCAAACTATGCTTGTACACGTGTCTCTGTCTCTATCAAGGTCAGATTTACCTGGCTGCTACCTCTAGTTAGTTTACTCCCACCTCTATTTTGGCGGTAAAAATCGGGGAAAATGTCAAATTTCAGATGAGTGCAGCAATAATGAAAGGTTATTGTTAGATGAAATGCATATTTAAAAAATGGTAGTAAAATTCTGCACAAAACTCTCGTTTACTGTGTTTTAAAAAAATGTATTGTTTTCGAGAAAACTCAAATTTTCCGTTTTCTAATCAAAAAATTATTACTTTAATTTACCAATCAATACAATTAGCTTCTTGGTAAACACATGTGCGTACGTGACAAATTAACATAACAAATAATAAAGAACCTAGTAATATATTCCTTTTAAACCATATAGTCGTGTATATAAATAATTGTTCATACAAAAGACAAGGTATTGTATTTAAACCTAATAAATAATCAAAGTAGATCGAGGTCTGTGTAAATCCTTTGTTCTTCTTCCATTGTAGATATCCCTAACGCCAGATATGCTGCTGTCTTAGATAAAAAGGTCAAAACTTTGCAAAGCACATCCAAGTACCAAAAATTAAGATCAAATTATGACAATGCCGTCTTTTGAGGTATAATTCGTCATTGAATAAATATTTCACCGCATGTCAACTTTTTAATTATCTTTCTCTACCTCACATTGTTTATCAAATTTATCTATGATGGTTTCTTTTTAAAACATTACTATTATGACATTAAAAGACGCTTCTTTCTTAATTAGAATTTATTCTTTTTTGATGAGTAACAATAAAGTACGGAGCCCGTTAACTGACATGATAAATATTTTTTATGACGTTACACGAAATAGTATTTCGCATAAACTAAATTAAAAAAAATATTTATAAACGAAATAAAAAAGAATTCTCATGTCAGAAAACGGGCTCCGTAAACTATTTCGTATAAACAAAATTAAAATGTTCATGTCAGTTAGTATCTGTGTTCAATATAATATCTCAAGTATGTGTTGCGTCGGTAGAAAAAAAATCACAGGAAAAAGGTCACAATAATTTTTTTCCACATATACTATACCCGGGAGAGTCACAGTGTGTATAATTATTTTTGTTTTGTTTTTTTTTGTTTTGTTTTGCTTTTTTTTATTTGTTTGTGTGTGTTTTTTTGTTTTGTTTTTGATATTTATTCAAGACCTTGATTGAGAACCACATTCGATTGATGTCTCATTGATATGTATTCAATCCGAACTACTTCTAATTATAAAAGAATGATTATAGAGACCTTGATATATGAGAACCAACATTTGACTCATTGATATTCACCCATCCAACTCTTTCTAATGGAGACCCTTCACCCATTTCCCCCCAGGTGGCGTCGCTGTACCAACGGTGGTTAGGAAAACGTTTGTTTTCCGATAAACGCTTGCAACCAATATAATCAAACGGCAATATCATTACCTACGTGGTGTCCTTGATCTGAAACGTTGCGCAATATGACGGTAGGCACAGCCTATGGAGAGGACAGAAGTGAACATAATAGATTTTAATTTGATATTTCCAATAACTTTTTTTCTAGTTTATTTCACAGTGACCGGTAACAATCATAGCCTATAGGGCCCAATGCCTGCAATGCCAATGGCAATGTAAAATTGCATGTACGTGTTTTTTTATACTTCATTTAGTGTCTAATGACGTAAAATTGCACACGAGTTTTTTTTAACTTCATTTGTTGTCTAATGACATAATATTGCACACGAGTTTTCAGACTTAATTGAACCCGATTGAAAATTGTGCACGTATTTTTTTCACACTGTCTATAGCATAGGGTCTAACCACAGGCACTCGACGTTCAATGAATAAAATGTAGGGTCAATGTGGAAAAAAAATAGTGTCGCTGTTATACTCTTTATTATAACAGTGGCACTATTTTTTTTCCACATTGACCCTACATTTTATTCATTGAACGTCGAGTGCCTGTGATCTAACCATGTAAATTTGCGTACTCGCTATTGCTTCAAAAACAATACAAGAAGAGTTTTAAGATCCCCAAGCGCAAGGGCAGGCAATACAATGGCCAATCTCTGATCTACAAAACACTACACAGAAAACTATCATTCCCCCCCCCCCCCCCCCCCCCACAGCGATATATTTTTTAACAGGAAACAAAAATCAGATTTTTATTTTTTGGACATAAAAATAATCAGTAAATTTCCTTCAAATTTTTATCATAAATTTCTCGTTGAGAACTGTAGGGCCGGATTAATGATATTTTTGCTTCTTTAGTGTCAATTTATTTAGTTTCTTTAAAATTTCACCACATAATTAATATATTATTTTTCAGAAAAAAAACATCCTAAAAGTTAAATGGTCGTCCCCTTAATGACATGAATGTGTGTCTCCGCCGCGTCCATGCAGCTTCGTATAATACGAACCGCATCGGTGGCGTAATGGTTAGAGTACTCGCCTCGAGTGCGGTAGATCGTGGGTTCGAGCCCCTGTCGGGTCATACCAAAGACTATACAAATTGATATTTGTTGCTTCTCTGGTAAGCACGCAGCATTAAGGATATAGAGCAAGAACTGGTCGGCTCGGAATCAGGATAATGTGTCCGATTGGGGCGACATGTCTATCCACGGACTGTTGTTTTAGTGAGCTAGCAATATAAAAATCCAACTCAGCGTGTTGGTCTAGTACAAAGCGGACCTCATCATCATCTCATTGAAAATTAACTTGTTCTCGCCATGATATAGCTGGAAAATTGCTGAATTGGCGTTAAACAGCAACAATCACTCGTATAAAACGTGTCCGGATTTCAAGAACCTTATGCAAGAAAGTTCAACAGTTTAATTATTGCTTCTGATTCGCGAATTTGTCCCGATAAGATTGATTCCTTAAAAAGTTAAACTTCAAAGAGATAAGTTGCATTTTAATGCTTGGTGCTTTAACCATTCATATGATTTTCTTCTATCATCATATGTAGCACGAGGACTATCGTGTAATTTAATCAATACCGCCCAAATATATTTTGTATTTAGTGTAGAGGTTGTTAAATAGCTTGTATTACCGACCGTTGAAACGAAACAATACACTTCTTGTTTCGTGACGGTCAGTTTTATTCGGCCCGTTTTATTGGTGGAGGAAACCGGAGTTCCCTGAAAAAAACCACCGACCTGCTGCAAGTCACTGACAAACTTTATCACATAGAAATCACATTAATATTATTACCAATTAAAAATAGTTAAGCGACTGTTGATGAGAAATAAAATCCACACATGACTGTTGATGAAAATAAAATGTGCACATGACTGTTCATGGAAAAAAAACACATTATCTATAATACGACCCAGGTATTCACGTTTGATTTTTTTATCAAAATCTCCAGAATGTTTGATGCCTTTATTTGAATGGCTTAAGATAAAGCTGAAATCGTAAAATTTATAATTTTGTTTTTTCCAATTTTCGCAAAATTAGAGCCCACGCGAACAGTTTGACTAAAAATGGCAAAATTAACACCCCTTCGAAAATAACCACTTAAATAGTAGATTAATAAATGTAGACATTTATGTTTGAGACAGAATATGTTTTTAACATCATGTTGGGGGTCAGCTATATATAACCAACTGACATTACCCCGAACTGAGAGGTTATTTTACTTTAAAATCACTTCTTCATAGTGGATTGAAACAAGTGATGTCACTCTTTACTTTGGGGAGTACAAAAGCAGTCCTTGTAGTGGCATTAACTTACTCTTTTCCGGATGTCTTTAATGTGATCATGGCATTGATCTCCCCTTACACAAACCAGCCTTCTATTGTTCCCATCCAACGGACTAGCATCGTTTCTTGAGACCACCCTAGACAATGGCGTCAAGGTTGTCGAAAAGATTATAACAAGTAAATTCAGGTTTCATTTGATAGCAATATATGCATTGGGGTGTTTTCGCAATTTCAGCTGCGCACCCCGTTTACTGTACAAAATTACCTTGAATAGCCCCAACCCCCAACAGACTAGTGAAAGTATGAATTTTAATGTTATTGATATAAAAAACAATTAAATCTGATGTCTTTTTTACATAAAAAAATGTCACAAAATGTATGGGCCACCATTATGCCATTTGGGCCAGTGACTAATATTTTACTGGCCCAAACTAAATTTTTCGGGCCAGCCTTAGGCAGGCCTTCAGGCACTGATATTACGACCAGAACAAGATAATTTTCAATAAGATGAAGATGAGGTCCCAACACGCTTAGTTGTTTTTTTTATATAATATATATATATATATATATATCTTAAAAATGACATAGGGGTGCATATTTTATATCTTAAAGACGAGCCACTGTGGTTGGAATCCGGAACAGAACAGTACATAAAATTCGCCAAGAATAATTAATGCATGTGAAATTGATCGAAATTATTTGATTCTAACCATTAATAAACGATTTTTACCATGAAAGTAGAAAATCAAGATACAACAAAACTAGGAAACCAACACGAAAATCTTTTAAAAAGGGAAATACAAAGAATGTGAACAAATATCAAACTTTGTTTAACAACGTACGTACACGTGTACTATAATTTCCTCATTCTACGGTTATTGCACGTATGCTATGCGTATTTACTATTAAATTACAAAATTATTGAAAATATTGATTTTTGCTCATGGAGAACATAAGAAAAAATTAATAAGAATGTATTCAATCATCAGTTTATTTTATATTCGCATTCACAGTTAGTAACAGGTGCCCGTGACTCAGATATGATTGCAACGTTCATTACGTTGTCCTTGTCTTATTTCAACGTAATGACGTGATCACTTTAGTAATTTAGTAAAATGTTAGAAGATGGTTACAACTTATGATGCATTTGTTGTTAACTTGAGGAATATTGTTATATAAATAAAAAATAATTATTGTTGGATAATTAGATATAGAAATTGTGTTTGAAATAATAGTTTACGTCTAAGCGATAATAAAACGCTCCGCTAACCACCGTTGGTACTCGAGCGACACCTGTTGAGTAAATTTGGGTGAATGGTCTCCATTAGAAAATAATAAAGCCAGAGGCTCCCAGGAGCCTGTAATCGCTCACCTGGATCAAAGCTGTTTTCAATAACAACGCAACTGCACTGCGGTAGCCATCTTGGTGGGAGAGCACGACTACCGGACACAATTTTGGAAGAGGACCATCCAATGACTATTCCATCAAAGTTTGGTTCTAATTGAGCTACTGGTTCAAGACAAGATGGTTTTTATGTGAATTTCCCATAGCCATAGGGTCCTATCCCAGTCTGCAGGGTGACGTCGAACCAACGTCGGTAAAAGGTCGTAATGGTCGGCGTCGGCTTGACGACGTTGAACCAACGTAGGATTAGCGTAGGCAAGGCGACGGTCGGGTTTCCGTTCTTCAGCCGACGTTGGGCTAGATATGGCATAACGACGGTCGGGTTCTCGGTTCCTCGCCAACGTCGGGTTAGATTTGACAGACCAACGGTTTGGTTCTCGTCTTTTCACCAACGCTGGGTTACCTTTGACAAAACGACGGTCGGCACTAGGTTATTTGCCGACGCTTGGTTTGAATATTTGACGTATGATTGTTTATATCTTAATTCTAGATTTAAAACCCGTATTTAAAACACACACACACACAAAACAATGATTGTAAATGCACGGCCGTAGGCTGGGTCTGAATAAAGTGAGGCAAAAGGGGTGAATTTAGACAAATTTTGAAGAAAAAAAAGATTTTATTTGCTTTCAAAAGGTTACACTTGCCGTTTCAAAAGTGAGGCATTTGCATCATTTGCCTCCATTGCGCTACGGCCATGAAATGAAATCTAGTACGTGGGGATTTCATTTATCATCATTAACAACATCGATACTGATTCCTGTGGTTTTCCCGCGCGACCAATTAAACCGCATACGCCATTTTCATTTTGAGACTCGCGGCTAGCAGAAACTCATGTAAGTTATCTCTTAATTTTATTTATGCTTTAAGTCATGCGTGTAACTGATTTATATGGAATTTTGTTAGCAACGATTTATTAAGACTACTTTTTTTTAAACAAAAGGTTGAGTAAGATTTTTATATAACCAAAATGGCTTTTGATTTATTTAGCTTGTGGTGATCCAGCTATTTTAAATATAGGAGTGATGATAGATCCTGCAAGTAGTGACTGGAAAAAATGGGTTAATTATAGCCTAATTTTGTAAAAATTTAAGTACTATATTAAGAAGGGCAAAGCTAATTTGCAACACTTCCCCCTTCTGAATAAAACTTTAAATAGAAGTTTAAATCGAGAGTTTTTATAAAACTTTTAGGGATATTTTGAATTTGATTCGTTATTTTTCAAATTTGTTAATGAAATTGAAATTATTCAGAGAGCGATTATGCAGTTACAATTTACTAAAATATAAATCTGGTGGGTCACATTCTTCAAAGTTTATTGCTATATAAATGTAACCGTCTCAAAGGTCAAACATGAAATTTAATGCTGCAGAGTTTTATTGCGTGTGTGTAATGATCAAGACAGTTTAGCTGATAGAATATATTGTTTAATACTAGGGGAAGAGGTCAGATACATAAAAGGTTGCCATAGCAACCATATTTATGAAGGAATCTCGGGGAATTAATGCAATTTAATATTTAAGAGGTCAATTGCATGCTGTCTAAGCATTTATATTATAGTCAATGTGTATGTCATGTTGATACTTGAATATATTTGTATGTGTAACTATGTAAATAAGTCACAACTATGACAGGTGCTTGTGGACAGGACACAGCATCCCCCCTTTTTATCCCCTTACCCCCCCCCCTTTTTTTCAATTTTTTTTTTCATTTCCATTTTTTTTTCATTTCCATAGCAATGGAAATGAAGGAAAAAAATGAAAAAAAAGGGGATAGGGTGTAAAAAGGGGTGATGCTGTGCCCTGTCCACAAGCACCTGTGACAACTATAAGACAAATGCAGCACTAAAGTGAGATAATAGATGCGGTATTACATTACAACTTATTACTTTATCCCTAACCGAACAAACGTTGATCTTGCTTTACAGGAAATCTCCAGATGTTGTGTATCAAATATACCTGTGGGAATATTTTAAAAGTGAGTAATGATTACTCGTGTAAACGTAATTCGTGGTAAACGGTTTAAAAGCATTGGCCATGTAGTGAGGCTGCACAGATAATAGTTATGATATTTTAGCTCAAATTTATTTTTATTCTCGTAGATGAATGTCTTATAATTTATAATAAGCGACAAAATACAAATTATTCGTTTTGACCTGTCACTAGTAAGGTCAGTTGCATACAGAGAAAGCGACTTCAAATTATTTGCTTGCAAGGAATAAATCGATGGCAATTTTCGTTCTCAAAAGGCGAAAAGTGGTACGATAAGCTGCTTAATGTGAAATAGTTACCTTTATTTCATCATTGTAAAGCTATTTACCAATTTCCAAAACATTTATTTTTTTTGGATCAAAATCGTAGCTAATGCCTCTTTCAGTTTATTTGAACATTCAATTTCATTGAACATTTTTAGAAAACAAATCAGAACAAATTTGTATCAATACTGCAACTGTATCTTTCTAAATCATTTTCTGATAATATCCTAGTAACAATTATGGTACTTTGTAGATAAGCTATTTGGGTAGAATTGGCGGAGACAATGTAAGAGAGTGTGGGAGACGGATTCTGAACGCCCTGATGACCACAGATGTTGCCAACACCCTGAACTGGAAAGAGAAAGGGGATAAAAAATCATTCGAGGCACTAAATGTATGCAGCATCGTAAAAGGTAAAAATAATTCCCTAACCAATTTGTTACTTTTTGAATCTTTATACCTTTACAAAACATGCAAGGTCGACTTGATCAGCGTGGAGACAATAGCTAGAAGTGTCAAAAATCTAATAAAACCTGCGCCATTTAAAGAATGTTTTCGTCAATGGAAGCCTTGCTGATTTAAAAACTAAATCTGCTTGAATTTGCCTTCCAAGAGCAGTGTTCAAAGTTAAAAATTCCTAACCTCTTTTTGTTAAATCATGTTTCATTTCATTTTACATTAATTTATCGAGTTTAACCATCGCTAGTTTAACAAATACATTTTATATCTTTTCTAAATCCTATTTTCTTATTTTACAGCTGCAGTACGAAAGAACAACAAGACTAAAAACGAAACGGATGACATAATTGAAGGTGTAATAAAAAACTGGCTGAAACGGCGGCCGAAAGGCAAAAACATGTAAATAAAAATGCATAACTGTGCTTTCTTCTCATTTAATGGCACATTAATTATAAAGGGTTTCCGAATTGATATTAACAATTTATGATTTGATATGATTTTTGGTGTTTTAACGCCACTTTCAACAATATTTCAGCTATATCATGGCGACCAAATTTAGTGGTGGAGGAAGCCGGAGTACCCAGAGAGAACCACCGACCATGGGCAAGCAACTGGTAAGCTTTATCACTTGCGGCTGCGAGTCGAGTGCACTCCTTTTTGTAATTTACAAAGCCGGCGCGAACCTACTCGTATTGGTGATAGGCTTGTATGAGTTGTTAGATCCAACGACCTAACTCATTGAGCCACCCGGGCCCCCTAGTAATAATTTAACGTTTATAAATGAGTAAAAGGAGTTTTAACCTCCTAACAAGATTAAGTAAGACAAACGACATCAAAATTGTTCTCATTTTTGGAGTAAAGTGACGGCAGTGTACCGTTATTCAATAAGTATTGAACAAGCTAAGTGCTACACGAATCAGAAAGGCATACAAGACTAATACACTCTAACGTTTGTGTGTACACTAAATGTTACAAATAAGGTGATGGTTTGCTTTGTGGTTATACAAGAAAGATGTTGAATTATAATGATTTGACGTCGGCCCATCGATCAAACATACCGTCGGGGCAGACGTCTTGCCGACCAATGCACAGTATTTGAACGTTGGATATTGGTCGGGAAACCATTGGAAATAAGACATTGTAACGTCGGACCAACGTCGAGCCGATTAGTCGCGCCAACGTCGACCCGATGAGCAAAATGACGACGGGCCAACGTTGGCATTCGACGTCAAACCAACGTCAGGGACGACCTTTAACCGACGTTGGACCAACGTTGGAAATAAGACATTGTAACGTCGGGCCAACGTCGAACCAGCGTCGACCCGATAAGCAAAATGACGACGGGCCAACGTTGGCATTCGATGTCAAACCAACGTCAGAGACGACCGTTAACCGACGTTGGACCAACGTCACTTTGCAGACTGGGATGTTAAACTAAGTACAGCTGTGCAGCCATCTTGGTCAGAGGGCGGGACCACCAGACACAATTTTGGAAGTTTCGTTCCAATTGAGCAACTCAAAGGTTCCAGACAAGAAGATTTTTATGTAAATTTCCCATAGGGTCCTATGTTAAGCTAAGTTCGGCTGTGGGGGCCATCATGTTCGAAGGACCGAACCGTCGGACACATTTTTGGAAGATAACCATCCAATGACTATTTCATCAAAATTTTGTTCTTACTGAGCAAATGGTTTCAGACAAGAATATTTTTATGGGAATTTCCCATAGGGTCCTATGTTAAATTAAATTCGGCTGTGGTGGCCATCTTGGTCGAAGGTATGAAATGCCGGACACAATTTTGGAAGGGGACCGCCCAAGGATCATTTCAGCAAAGTTTGGTTGAGATTGGCTCAGTAGTTTCAGAGGAGAATATTTTTTTTTAATTTCATCCCCCTTTTTCTATTTTTAGCTTGGCGGCCATCTTGGTTGGAAGTCGGGAACACCGGACACACTTTTGGAAGGGGGCCATCCAAGGATCATTCCACCAAAGTTTGGTTGCAATTGGCCCAGTGGTTTCTGAGGAGAAGATTTTTATGTGAATTTCCCATAGGGTCCTATGTTAAGCTAAGTTAGGCTGTGGGGGCCATCTTGGTCAAAGGGCCGAACCGCCGGACATATTTTTGGAAGAGAACCATCCAATGACTATTTCATCAAAATTTTGTTCTTATTGAGCAAATGGTTTCAGAAAAGAAGATTTTTATGGGAATTTCCCATAGTGTCCCATGTTAAATTAAGTTCGGCTGTGGCGGCCATATTGGTCGAAGTTCTGAAATGCCGGACACAATTTTGGAAGAGGACCACCCAAGAATCATTTCAGCAAAGTTTGGTTGAGATTGACACCGTAGTTTCAGAGGAGAAGATTTTTTTTAAATTTCATCCCCCTTTTTTTCTAATATGCATAATCGGTCAATATCGGCAAAAGTTCAAAGTTCATAAAAAATCCCGTAATATATGTTTAAAAGCTCATCATTATGCTTTAACAGTTCAATTTTGGGCACATTCTGGCTTAAAATAGAGCAGTTTAGGCCATTTGAAGAAATTTCTATTTTTAGTAATGGCGGCCATCTTGGATACAGGACGGCGCTGACGGACACAATTTTGAAAGGGGACGACCTAAGGATCATTCAGACAAAGTTTGGTTGAAATTGGCCTAGTGGTTTCTAACAAGAAGATTTTTAAATGATTTTTTGCTTATGTATGCCTAATTTGCATAATCGGTCAAAATCGACAAAAGTCCGAAGTTCATAAAAAATCTCATAATATATGTTAAAAAGCTCATCATTATGCTTATACAGTTCAAATTTGGGCATATTCTAGCTTAAAATAAAGCAGTTTTGGCCATTTGAAGAAATATCTATTTTTAGTAATGGCGGCCATCTTGGATGGAGGGCGGGACTGTCGGACACAATTTTGAAAGGAACCCACCAAGGGACCATCCCTGTCAGGTTTGGTTTAATTTGGTTCAGCGGTTTTAGAGAAGAAGATTTAAATGTGATCTTTTATCAAAATATGCCTAATTTGCATAATCGGTATAAATCGGCTGAAAGAAAAAATTCACAGAAAAACCCGGAATATATGTTAAACTACTCATTGCCATGTAGCTGCAGTTAAAATTTGAGCTCATTTTGACTTATACTAAAGCAGCAATGGACAATTAAAATTTCATCCCCCCTTTTTTCTATTTTTAGCTTGGCGGCCATCTTGTTTGGTAGTCGGGATCACCGGACAAAATTTAGAAGGGGGCCATCCAAGGACCATTCCACCAAAGTTTGGTTGCAATTGGCCCAGTGGTTTCTGAGGAGAAGATTAAAATGTGAAATGTTGACGGACGGACGACAGACGAAAAGTGATGACAATAGCTCACATGGCCTAAAGGCCAGGTGAGCTAATAAAAAACAACAACAATGAATTAGCATTTACATTTAATTAATCACATCAATGATTGGAGCATTTATAAGTCATATAACAAATAACATATGAAATATATCAAATCATAACGATATAATGATGAACATACAAACATTGAATATTTCCAGTTTAAAATTGTACATGTTCATAATGTTAATTGTCTCTTAAGCAATAATCTTGGTGATTGAGTCTGATGTTCCATCCTCTCCACACAAGAATTCGGCAATGGTCTTCTGGCCAGTAGTGAGGTCTCTGCATAGGTTCTATAAACGCACTTGGAGCTGAACATGTCTCTGCTGAGTACGCTTAGCTGGTGGGTTACCAACGGCATCTTGCTGGATAATAGTACGGACAGTAGCTTCTTCCTTTTGACACCACTCGATCACACGCCATATAGACGGATGGGCATGTTCTACCAGGTTGAAGAACTTGTTGTTCCAGCCTTCGCACATGTTGTTGGTTCTGGCATCACCGTTGACTGTAGCATCATGTACGTTCCAAATGGCTGGTGGAAACATAGGTGGGCTGCGTCTTAAAACCAGACGGACTGCTTGATTTTGTGCTGGATTCTGTTGTCTAAGTCTACCACTGATGTAAGTTGAATAAAGTAATCTAGGAGCTCAGCTGCCTCTGGTGGGTCATCAGGGCATAGTGTTCTAAGCAGATGAATACCAATGGTCAAATCAGGTACTGGTAAAAAGGCAAGACCTTCCATCATACCACAGAACAGTCTGAAGTTGTCGTCGTTGTTGTAAAGAGGCACCAAGCCAAGCTGCTGTATCTTTCGCCATGATGCTTATTTATTTCCGGGAAAATATTATCGACGACAACACAGAATTTCGGTATTTGTTTCTTTTGTACAGAAAATAGCAATATAAGATAAAGAATAACTCGTAGTTACTTTTGACTAGCGATAAATCGGTTCCTGACATGAGGACGCAGAAAGTAACAAAAAAATCATTGTCGTTTACTCTTTAAAAGGTCTAAAAGTTTTTCTGTTTTTTATTCTCGTTTTAACGCCTATTTTTTTTCAATTCGTCTCTAATCTCGGTTACGGCAAGGTCGTCGATTGAAAAAGGGACCGGGTCATTTTCAGAATATTTGTCAGCTACGAGTGACATTTCCTCATAAATATTAGCGGCTCTTTGCTTAAAAATTATACCACTCCAATACTCGTTCGTACCTTTGGTGTAGTTTCGCTTACCATGCATTTATTCAGCGGGAGTCTGTCCTTTTCACTTAGTGGCTTCTTTTAAATTTGGGAACCATAAGAGCAACGTCAAGACTGTTGAAAGGAGAGGAATTAAAATAACAGAAGTGCAGTAGTTAAAGTTCATTAATAAATATCCCCGTCCGAGCAAAATTTAAAAGTGTGTCGGAGAGACGAAAAAGTGTGACGACCGGACGGACAAACGAACGAACGGACAGCAGAAGTCCTATATACCCCAATCTTTTTTTGGCGGATGTATACAAATCCTATCAAAAATTAACATTAGAAATTTTAAGAAAACCTACATATCTTGTAAAAGTACCTTTTTTCCCTTTGATCCCTTTTCATTTAAAAAAAAATACAATTTTGTTTTTCTTTCTTCAAAATAGAACAATAGGATTTGAAATAAAAAGTTTATAGTGTTGGGTCTTTTTGACCCCTGTATATCTCGGTAAGAACAACGGTAAGACATTTACGCCAGATCTGTTGGCACACTACCGAATAAAGGTAATAACAATGGTACCGTACTCCAAGGCGCATTCAAAAGGGAAAGTCCACAAAAACAGACAAAACCGATAAGAAGCTCAACCATCTGAGTTTTCAATCAACGAACAACTGAAAAACAACACATTCCTGACTTGGTACAGGCATTTTCCCAGGAAAATGGTGGGTTCTGATAGCAGATAGGCAGATGCCACTCGTCTAACCATAAGACGTTACCAAGTATAAAAACAATCGGTACATGTAAATTCTCTAATCCTAAGACATGACAAATGTGAAACTAGAAAACAACTATCATATTCCCGACTTGGTACAGGCATTTCCCAAGAAAATGGTGGGTCAAACCTCCCACTTGTATGACAGTCGTTAATAGTTCCGTCATATTGACAAATGGGGGGAGGGGGGAGGGGGTGCATGGGGATCAAACGTGTCAAGTCGGGGAAAATCCAGTAGTCAAATAGTGCCCAGAATCTGAAACTCAAGACCATCCTGTTTGATTTGCGAATAGGCAAATTTATGTAGAATACAAACGAAAAACGTAATAAAATCAGACGAATAATGAACCATCAATATCCCAATCTATGAAAATACCCCCTCATATCCCCCATTTTTTTCTATATGCCCACTCCAGAAACTTGATAATTCTTAAATACTGACACACACAAATAAAAATATGACATTTGAACTTCTGAAAGCTTGTCGGCAAGCAAACCCGGCTTGGATTGAGTTGCGGGTAATGTACGTGAAGAGTACTGTAACGGACAGACATGCAAGATGGGTTATAATTAATCAAAATTATTGTATTTAAACAATCGAATTATCTTTTTTATTTTATTTCTTTATTTCGTTTTGTCTTTTATTTTTTTCCTCCCATTTTCTTCATATCAGTCTATTTCGTTTTGCTTTCGTTGGTTTCGTTTCATTTCGTTTCCATTTTGTTTCGTTTCGTTTTCATTGATTTCGTTTCGTTTCTATTTCGTTTCTCACTTTATAGGTACCCCTCTACTTATTTATGTACTGACTACTATTATTAAGGGAAGTCTTTTTTGTAATATATTTCTGAAGATGATATAAGGACAAATTGAGTAACAAATTCTCATTTATTTCAGGTATATTCAGCAGAGAAAGCTACAGCCCGGAGCATATCTACACACATCATCCTCAAAGCTGATGTCACACCATCCTAGAGAAAGTTGTTAAAAGTTGTTTTTATTATTATTTCACTTATCCAGTGATTTAAGAGTATTGTATTGTGTTTTTTTTTATATTATTGATATCATGTAAATACATGTATATGATGTGCTGAGAAATAAACCTTCAGTGAAGAAAAACTTTATATTTATTTTGTACTTAAAATCAATGACAGTAATTAATTGCAATTTTAACATTCCTACCTTTTTCTTCCGCCTTTTAATAATTGATTTAAAACAATATATAAAAGAGATAATTGGATTGTGAGAATTGGCATTTAATAGTAGCGTGTATAACTTCGGCTTTTCTTTGAAGTTGATATACATTAAATTATTGGTTTATTCTAAAATTTCTCATTAACGTTGTTTATACAAACTTTTCATAAATTTAGCTTCAACACACTTTTTCATCAATCATAAATATTATTAACATATCTGATTTAAGCAACGAAAAAAAAAATAATATACAAGACAAAACGGGACAATAATTTATTTGATTAAATATTATAATATAATACTGACATGACTGTAGAAATCGAGCACGTCCGATAGTAGCAAGATTCATCTACTACCACCAACGTAGTATGGTTTTGGACAATTCTTTCCGGCTGCGACGTTCGCCTTTCGTTATCCACGAACAATTCCCGGCGAAAATTGTTGAACGAAGACATGCATTATACCCAGTTATGAACGAAGCCAGGCGACAGGGTAAGCGCACTTCTATGATAAGAGACAAGTTATACATTAATGGAGAGTCATACAAACCACCCATTCAAAATAGTACAAAGAACCCAGATTCGAGGAACTACAGAGAGGCACTTCTAACACCACAGAGAGGTGGGCGTGTCTCAAATACACCGGATCGTCCTTTTAAGCGCCACAGGGTTGGATCATCACCGATACCGGAGCAAGACGAGACAGTCTAGGGGTGTCGGGGAGAAACACAAACAGTGTTGAATAGTTACTGTAATTATGAGCTAAATAGAAATACTGATATTGCTTTGTCAAATTCAAACTGTTATAATAAATGTAATGTAATAAAAGTAAACAATGATCAGTTCAATCAAACAGATGACCAGGATAATCACAAATTAAATGAAACATGTTTAAATCGACAAGCAAGTAATTATTGCACTTTTGATAACTTATCAAAAAGCCTTCCATATTTGGAAATCCCTTTACTTATACAGCAACAGAAATGTAATCAACAAAATATTTCCACAGTGGATAACACAAAATCTGTTTTAGAAAATAAAATTGTTACATGTATTAAAGATAAAGAAAAAAATGACATAAAACTTGTAGATACATGTAATTTCAACGCCCGGAATGTGAATGAAAATATTGAACCACTTTTGATTGAACAACCATTGTTAAATACAAATAGTACCGAAGATGCATGTATATGTACTAACAATACTGTTGTAAATATTGATTTGAATGAATCTACTGATATTGTTGAAACTGTATATAACGAGAGTGTTAATGAAAATGAGTCAACGTGTAGCGAAAGTATTGATACTAACAATTTGAATGTTTTATGTCTGAACTGTTGCGGGCTTAAGAAAAGGACACGTTACCCAGAATTTGAAAACTTGGTATACAAACACGATATCATATGTTTGCAAGAAACAAAAACGGATGATTTTGATCAAATTGATATACCCGGGTATGTTTTTAAACTAAAAAACCGGAAAACTAAATCAAGAAATAAATCGGGGGGTATAGCTTTAGGTTTTAAAGAACAACTTTCCGACAAAATCTCTCCTGTAGAAACCGAATGTAGATTTGTATTCTGGTTTAAAGTAAGTGCTGATCTTTTAAATACGAACGGAGATGGCCTTTTTGGAATTGTATATATTCCACCCGAATACACATCTTACTCCTCAGATGATGCGTATCGGGAAATTCAAAATGAATATCTAATGTTTTCTCCAAATTATGAATGTGTTTGCCTACTGGGTGATTTTAATAGTAGGACTGCAACTGATGACGATTTTATATTTATAGATGATGATGACCCCTCAACAGAGGGGATTGATATTGTAAATAGTGTTTGCTTTTTAGATATGCATAGCTTGCCACGTAAAAGAAACAGCAGAGATAAAACCAGAAATAACTTTGGTAAATTATTATTGGATTTTTGTAAATCAAATGATTTTTTCATTCTAAATGGACGTTTAAATGGGGATGTAGAGGGAAAATTAACATGTAAAGGTGCGAGTGTTGTCGACTACTGTTTATGTAATGTAAATATCCTGTCAAATTTTGTTAGGCTAAATGTATTAGAATTTTCTAAATTATATTCAGACGCACACTCACCAATTTCCGTTTCAATTAAAGTAAACGAAAAAACGAATAATGCGACAGAATCTCGTAACCAATCTAATAAAGAGGAAGTAATGAACAAGTGGGACCCAGAAAAATTGCAAGAATTCATTGAAAATATAGAAACAGTGAAAGTAATTGATCTAGAAAATAAATTGATTAACTCAAATAATGATAACACATGTAAGCAGTCTATTAACCAATATGTGCATGACCTATCAGAAATATTTGTAGACTCGGCCAAGAAAACTTTGGGTACACGTACTACAAAAAACTCTAAGCAACAAATAAATAACAGTAAAACTCATAAACCATGGTTTACTGTGCAATGTAAATTTCAAAGACAAAATTATAGAAAATTGAAAAGAAAATACAAAAGGTATAAGACAGAAGCAGTTAGCTGCAGCGGAAAGACAGTATAAAAGAACACTTGATACAAGTATGTCACGACATAGAAAAGACATGCAAAATAAACTTAAAACTATGCGCACAAAAATCCAAAATAATTTTGGAAAATTTTAAATAAAGGTAAAAGAAAAGAGCAACCAGACATCCCAGTTGATACTTTTTTCGAGTTTTATAAGGAATTAAACCAGCAACCTAATCAAAAAGATACGCCAAACTTACCTGAACCAGAAGTTCAGGAAACAAAACAAATAAATGAAGAAATTAATAAGTATATCGACAAAAATGAGATTTTGAATTGTATAAAAAAGTTAAGATGTAATAAAGCTAGCGGAGAAGATTATATTACAAACGAGTATATTAAAGCTACCTCGACCCAGTTTATTAACATATACGAGAAGTTATTTAACGTTATATTTGATACAGGTATTATCCCTGATATATGGTTAATTGGAAGCATTAAACCTATATTCAAAAACAAAGGAAATAAATATGACCCAAACAATTTTCGACCAATAACCATATTAAGCTGCCTAGGTAAACTTTTCACATCTATATTGAACGACAGACTAAATACATTCTCAGAAGAATTTAAGGTATTAAACGAAAGCCAGTGTGGATTCCGTAAACAATACTCCACTATTGATAGTATATTTATCCTTTATTCCTTCTTCGAATGTCTCAAAAGTAAAAATAAAAAAATATTTTGTGCTTTCGTGGACTTTGAAAAAGCGTTCGACAAAGTCTGGCGTGAAGCATTATGGTACAAACTTTTATTGAACAATATCAATGGTAAAATGTATCGTTTGATATTAAATATGTATGATAACATTAAATCATGTGTAGTATATAACAATTGTAAATCTGATTTCTTTAGGTGTGAAAACGGTGTTAGACAGGGTGAGAACTTATTCCCGTTTTTGTTTTCAATTTTTCTAAATGATTTAGAATCTTACCTGCAGTCAAAAGATGTCAGTGGGTTGATAACATTGTCTGAAGAAATTGAAAACCAGTTAAATGTATATCTGAAACTTTTCGTTATACTGTACGCCGACGATACAGTGATAATGTCGGAAACCAAAGAGGATCTCCAAAAACAACTTGATGTCTTTTCTGAATACTGTAAGTTTTGGCAACTTAAAGTTAATGTCGAAAAAACTAAAATTTTTGTTTTTTCTAGAGGGAGGCTTCCAAATAATCTAACATTCACATTTAATGAAATGGAAATTGGAATAGTGTCTGAATTTAATTATCTGGGTGTTTTACTTTCAAAATCTGGGAACTTTTCAATGGCAAAAAAAGCTCAAGTAGCGAAAGCCACAAAAGCAATGTTCGAAGTTTTGAAAAGAGGAAAAGTACATAACCTATCAATTCAGTGCCAGTTAGACTTATTTGATAAAATAATAAAACCTATTTTATTGTATGGGTGTGAAGTTTGGGGGTTTTCAAAAAACGAAATTATAGAAAGGGTGCACTTGCGATTTTGTAAACTATTGCTTAATTTTAAAACTTCCACACCAAGTTACATGGTTTATGGGGAACTAGGTAGATATCCCCTAGACATTGATATAAAAGTTAGAACAATATCTTTTTGGGCTAAATTAATCAGTGGAAAGCAAACAAAACTATCTGCTATCATTTATAAATGTATGTATAATATGTTGCGAGTGAGAGATAGAAACTTTATGTGGTTGAAATATGTAAAACATATATTGTGTAATTGTGGTTTTAATTATATTTGGGAGTCACAAACTTTTATTAATGAATTGTGGTTGAAACACTCAATTAAACAAAATCTCACTGATCAATATCTCCAAACGTGGCTTTCTTCAGTAAACGACTCTCCGAAGGCACTGAATTACAGAATATATAAAGATAATTTGGTTTTCGAAAACTACTTAAATATTTTAAATGATGAGGATAATTTGACATTAAGTAAATTTAGAACAACAAACCATAAGTTACCAGTCGAAAATGGTAGATGGAAAAACATAGCCAGAGAGAATAGAATATGTCCCTTATGTAATAATGGAGAAATTGGAGATGAATTTCATTATCTATTTAAATGTCAGTATTTCGGCAATCAAAGAAAAATTTATAGAAAGAAAAACATTCGTATAAATCCAAACATAATAAAGTTCAAACTATTAATGACATCAACTTCAAAAATAGAACTTCAAAAATTATGTCGTTTTGTCAGAATTATTAATAAAGGTGTGTCGACTCCCGGTTAACCTCTTGTTATGACCTGTCTGTATATATTGTAAATAGTGTACATATTTTCATATCTCTATACCTGTATGTATTATGGTTTAAGAGAAATAAAGAATCTTGAATCTTGAACTGTCGAATCCATGTTAAGGATTTTAATTAATATTACTTTATTACATATATATGTAATCACCCAATTGTTTTTCTCATGTCTTTAAATATCATTTTATCAATACGAATGTGCATAAGCTAATTCTCGATACTACCCGCCGTGTGTTACGGACTTAGAAATGTTTCTGTTATATTGACTAAGACGCCATAACCTGATTTTTGGAGCAAAATGGAACAGATTTTCAATTTTTTCTTAAATATGAAAAATACATCATTCGACAGATTGTTTTGTATACAATATGAATATATGCGGATTGAAATTTACAAGTTAAGTTTAAAAAAGTAATTTTAACGTGTAAATGCGTTTCAGCTAGTTTAAGTTTTTTCACCGATCGGACCTTCATTGCTTTAAAATCAAAATGGAACAGACAAAGAAATATTCTTTCATGAAATATTTTATACCGTTCGAAAGCTATGAAATTGTAGTTTTCAAATATATGCGGATTGAAAATACAGCTTTAATTAATTACAGCGAACGATTATTTAATATTTCATTATATAATCTAATATATTTTTATCGAGTGTGATAATTTAATTGCTTTCACATTTTATTTTGGTTTTAAATTTCATGGAAAGATTTAAATATGATAATGTTTTTTTTACGAATATTGTGTCCATGTTTTGCTTTATTGTTTGTATATGCATATTCTTATGTCAGATTTAAAAGTTCACTAGAGCGTGTGTTATAATTGTTTGATTATTTCCGATTATAAATAAAAATGTATTGTATTGTATATGGTATCAATTAACGCATGCGTAGTATCGGTGCTGATAATAGTTACGTATGACCAAAAATAAATCAAGTCAAATCATTTATTCATACAATTTGATTATCACTTGACGACACTTATCTCTTTTTAAAAAAATAAACAAAACAAAAACATTACAATTAAGGTAATTTTTACATAAAGAACGACCATTTAACTTTTAGGGGAGGGGCATGTTCTTTGCTTGAACAAAATAATTATGTCCTAAATTGCATAGATGGAAAAATTAAATAATCTGACAGTTTTAACAATAAACTTTGGTAAAATCTTAATAAAATTAACCGTAATTTTTTTTTGTTGCCGTGGAAAAACATTGACACTCCCTAAATGTTATTAATGGTCGGCCTCTTAACCTCATTATAAAAAAAATTTCAGACTCATTTAATTAAACCAAAAAGCAATTATAAGAGATTCATGACTGGTCTTTCTCAAGGACTCCACAAGTGTAAATACATGACAAAATGTTAAAAGTATCTACTCTTCAATGACAATTCTTTGGTGACCGTGTATGTTTTTGAAAATAATGTCATTATTATAATGACCTCAGTGGACTAAATGTTTTTTTTTTGGTGTTTTATTAAACCTGTCATCCAGTTACAGTGTTGTGTGTGATTTGTTTGGGGGGGGGGGGGGTACGTTTTTTGTTAATCGGGAGTTTAATACATGTGTATTTTAATTATATTTTTTTGCAAACGGATATGTACGCACGTTTATTTTAATTTTTGTGGCTGCACCCCGACATGACCTTGTAATGGCGACATATATTTTGGAAACAATGATACACAGATTTCCTTCCATTCGTCAAACTATCTCCTGTAGTTTTTAAACATTTTTTTCTAATTTCCTTATCGCAGAGACATGGAAATGTGATTTAACCCTCATCTTCATAGTTTTGAAAATTAAAATATAATCCCTCCAAACGAAATCGATCAATTAAATATTATAATTCTCGTTGGGCGTTTTTTGTATTTGTATCGAATGACTGGTATTGCTATGCTTTTCTATAAATAAACATATCGTTTTGTTCAAGGCCACAGACATAGGTCCAGATAAGTAACATAATTGACGGGAAATCATTGCCATAACGAGTTTCATCTCACCCAAGCGAGGTGCACCTCAGTTAATTCTATAGAAAACTAAATACTAATAGCAGTATATTACATTGTCTTTATTAAAGAAAGGTTTTGTTCACAATGAACCAGCGAGTTCGCAGGAGAATATTTCTCAAGTATTTGTAACCCTTATTTGCATATTCAGCAAAGGATCTTTGACTTTAAAGCTAACATTTCAAAGTAGCAATTTTGACAATTTGAATAAATTTCTGTTTAAAGTAGCAACGACCATCATGAATGGACATCAACGTTTTTTGCCGGGTAAACTTTAGACAGGTCTTGTTTGAAATAATTGACAGTGGTTTAGTAGAAGATTTTCAAATTACTTTTGCTAAAAACTTTAGACGTTACGCGCGATGTTCGAACGTTTAACCATACTTAAGCTTGCCGCTTTATGAAGACCGTGCAGCCAAGATAAAAAAGAAATATTGCATTGAGAAATGTATATTTATGGAAAGTCTAAGTCCGTCCCCATTACTCTTTGTAATTAATTCCGATTTAAAATGTGTTATTTTGTAATTATAAGCGTGAAATGTTGATTTCGGTGAAAAAAGTCGTTGTCCCGTGTAACATTTTACGCTACAAATAAAAGTTAAAGCCTTGTTAACGTTTTAATTTCTAGTCCGAATTCTTATTTTTTTTGCCACGAAGTGCCCAGAGTGGCAATCTTTGATGGCATAACTTATGATGTCATTATGACATCATTTGCCGATTTGCCAGGCAAGTTCGAGAACAGTTACATTGGGTCCCATTCATCCAATCACAACTCAAGACTTCACAAACAAGACAAAAATACAGCTTTATCATGAAAATTGATGAGTAAATAATGTAACTATCAAAATGTTGTTTTTAAGGAGTTCAAAATTTGAAAAGGACAAATAGAAAAAAGGCAAAATCCGAAAAATATTTTATTTTCATTTTGGGTGAACAAAATGTCCCGAGTACGATTTTTGAATAAAATAATGTAGGCAACCGTTTTCCGGATGGTTTTGTTAATACCAATTCAAGGCATAGAGCAATCAAAAATAAATGATGAAATGCTATTTTTCTCTTCCTTTTAAATCTGCAAAAATTATAAACATAGGAACCACGGGGTTTGAAATATGGAACGTTAAAAAAGGGTGAAATAAATGTCCCCTCCGTGATTTTTCATGATGACGGCAATGCGACGTCGCATTGATCAATTTTGTATGTAACCTATGCGAAACGTAATGTTTGTCACAAAAAAGTAAAATAACAACAAACAATCCAAACGAATAAAAAGAACAAAAACAAACAAAAAACAAAAAACAAAAAACAAAGCAAAAAACAAACAAACAAACAAACAAACAAACAAACAAACAAACAAAAATGGAAAAAGACTCGTAAGATAATGTTACATTTTTGATGATAAATCTTCGGAAATGAACAACTTATGAAAAATGAAAAAAAATGTCTTCAGTACCAACAGGCAAAGTGTTTTTTAATCAATGAAAAGTGTTTTATTCATATAAAAACTAAGCGTAAGCTCTCTGACTTTTTAAAACTATTAAAATCCGGTTGAATTAAGAATGTTCGATAAGAAATGGAAAAGAAAAAACCGCATTCAAATGAAACTATGAAACCTCATTTTAAGTTCATTTAAACGCGAAAATTATTTCTAAATTGTAAACTGTTGACAATGTCTTCATTGCAGATAATAAAAACATGTTAACTATAAGAATGGAGATGTGGAAAAAGAACAAAATTAAGAAAAACAAAGAAAAATGTAGGAAATACTATGAAAAGAGAGGAAGGCACGAATGCCAAAAACCGGAAATGTCACTGTGGTTATTCCGAAACACCCGCGGCTGAAAAAAAGAGAAAACAGAAACAAGACAAAGCTGAAAAACGCTTGAAAGAAATCGAAAGAAAAAGAAAGTATAGAAACAACGTTAAAACAAACTCTCAAACAACCCCCATTAATAATCTTAAAAACAGTTTTTCCAATAGGATGCAGAAAAGCCGGGCCGTACAATCAGTGAAGCAAGCACTCCCAACAACCCCTAAGAAGAGAGTAGCTGCCATGGCCTCTTATCTAGACAATAAACATTCTCCCACAGTAAAATCTCTTGAAAAATTCAATTTTGTAGTGAGTCCAGAAGACAAAACTAATACACAACTTGGCAATGCCGTTATAAATGACATAAGAGAACTAGTTGATCAAACAAAAAACTCAAGATCAGATTGTGCAAGAACTACATTGAGCGTTATTGCAGCTAGTACAAGTGGTTTAAACGTGCAGAAAGAACATAAGAAAGCTTTACTAGCAATGAAACTAGGTCTCCCATTAAAACGGCTGTCAAATGGAAAACGGGTCCGTACACAAATTTTTACTTCCGAAAAGTCATGTTGGACCTTTATTGAAAGGAAAACTAGGAATGACTGTATTTCAGATGAAATCAGAAAATTCGCATACATATAATTGTCCATGAGACAACGATCCGACAGAAACAGCAAACTACAATACATCATATTTTTCTGTGGAAAATTTATTTTGTATTTTTTAAACCGATTGAATAAAAATCATTTTATTTCTTGAAGAAAAGGATAAATGTACAGGAGACAAAATCAACACCGGGACCTGACATTTTTAATTGTTCTTTGAGAATTATTTGGTTAGTCACGTAAAATAGTCAACATTTTTTTTAATTCGAAGGAAAATTATTTTCGAGATCCATTTACTACGCAGTTTAGTGCAAAAACACATCCATTATCTTATACAAACTACGCAATATACAAACACAAAACATAAAGAAAACGTTAAGAAACGTCGTTCATTTTGTTTTACGTCTGTTACGTTTATAGGAACGAACATCGCGCGTAACGTTAAACAATTTTGATATTTTCTACAAAAATCTGCAAAATGCATTTGACAAAATTAGTAACCTACCTTTTATTAAAACTGAACTACTGTTTAAGAATCAGTGGAACATTCCCCTTGATACGTATTTTACGCTATGTCAATCTTTATAAATTAAATGTTTTAGTTGTTTTTTTTTTTGCATATTTTCTTTTCTTTTCTTCAGCGATATGCTATAAACATTTAATAACATTCTGTTTGGGGTCATGACCTTTTACTTTTTATTCATCTTTGAACGTCAAATCAAAAGGAAACATCTAAAAATATTGACCAATAGTATTGCCATTAGGACAGCATCACTTGGTTCTACTCAGTTTTAAAAGTCCGTGTTATCACGGATTGGTCAGCTGATAATAATAACCCTGACAAACATGATCCATGACCCCAAACAGGATTTTATTTGAGTGAGTGAGTAAGTGATTGTTGACTAAGCACAAACAGCTATATCATGGCGAGAACAAGTTAATGTTCAATGAGAAGATGATGAGATCCGCTTTGTACTAGAGCAACACGCTCAATTAGATTTGTATAGTGCTAGCTCACTGACACAACAGTCAGCGGATAGACATGTCGCACCACTCGGACACGTTATTCTGATTCCGAGCCAACCCGTCTTTGTTCTTGCTCATTAATACTGCGTGCTTAGCGGAGAAGCAATGCATACTAATTTTATAGTCTTTGGTTTGATCCGACCGGGGCTCGAACCCACGATCACCTGTACTCGAGGTGACCACGCTAATCATTACACAGGGGTTTCAAAGTGGGCCGGTACCCGGTACTTTTACCCGTCTGAGATCGTGTATAGTACCGGCAGAAATTACTGAACCCCCCAAAATTAGCGGTGGTCAAAACCACAAGTACGATTGGATTGTGGAATATTTTTCAGAAAAAATTAATGATCACGTCAATTGCTGAATTCTCGCATTCAAATCGAACAACTGTGTTCAGCCACGACCAAGTTGACGGGCTATTCCCTGTTTTAAAAATAACTTTACCTTAGAATCATAAATAGTAGTTTGCGCATGCGGTAAATAGATATGTTTTCACCCCAATATCTTTTCATCCTTGTGCAAAACTCGGACCGGAACAAAGCTGACATCATTTCAAAATAAAAAATGACCCGATTACAAATTATGTTCAAACACAAACTAGTGTAATCTTCAGTAATATAAGTATGATCATTTATGTAAATATGAATATATTTTGTGCGATTTTTTTTATCCATTTAAAACCCAGGGTCGAATCATTTTGGGGCGTACTGTCTTGTTGCTTAACTCCATCCATATTGGTTAACTTCCGGTATAAAAAAATAAAAACCTGCATGGATATTTATTTACATATTTTGACGGGGCTAACTATCCTCAAATAATTAAAGCTTCTATCATGAAAATAATCAAAATATCATTGCGACATTATTGACAAATAAAAATCTAAAACTTTTGGTAATAATGATCAATATTTGTCTGTTCCTATGGTAACAGCTGTCACGTACCTGGTGAAATTTGAGAAAGGACAAAACATAAATGTTTCATTGATTTTAGTTAGAATGAGATAAAATACATGAACAACATCAGCTATTGATATTGTATTGATAGCAGATGTATTTCATTTGATGCAGTATAATATCAATAACTATTTCTATTATAGAAAACTACAACATTAAAATAAATATATAAGATAATATTAATAAAAATGACTCATGGGAAAAACCATCAACTCCCATCTTATATGACATCAGATTTAACCTCCGGTTTCATGTAGACTTTATAAGGTACCAGGAGAGAACTTTTACTTTTGGCTGGGTAAATAGGGTGGTCTTTCAATAATCAATTGTCATTTGAGGAAAACTGCTTATATCCATCCTT
This sequence comes from Bathymodiolus septemdierum, assembly GCA_963383655.1. Classification (NCBI taxonomy): domain Eukaryota; kingdom Metazoa; phylum Mollusca; class Bivalvia; order Mytilida; family Modiolidae; genus Bathymodiolus; species Bathymodiolus septemdierum. The sequence continues at coordinate 79,976,309 of OY726525.1, read as the reverse complement.
TGTCTGCAATTACACATTGAAGACATTTAACAAATGATCAATGGGAGATAACTCCCAAAATTGTATAGAAACAAAAATGTTGGGAGGTATATCTGAAGTAAACTCAACCACAGCCACTTGAATTTCAATGATTTAATATACTATATTTGTTTACTCTTTTTTTTAATTTAAATCATTGAAATTCAAGCGACTGTGACTCAACAATCAACCAGGTTCGTCGCTACATTGAGGCAAATGCCTTTTGGCGAAAAAGCCAAAATTAAATATGCAAAGAACTTTGTGGGGGAAAGTAAAGATAAAAAAAAGACGAATGGACCCGTTTGAAGATACCACAGGGAATAATGTCAGTAAATTAAGCCGTCATCATCATCATCAAAATTGAGCTTAGATTTGCCACACGTACTGAGGAAAGAAGAATAAAGTAGGTCACGAAAAACTCTAAATCTTTCAAAAGTAATATGTTCCACATGAATTACCAAACATTTTATATTAATATTTGAAAGCAAAAACATTTGATTCATAATCATAATCTTCTATTGCCATTCACAACCACTGGTTCATTAAATTGTTATCACAATTCACAAATCTATACATTTGAATGTCTTAATGCTAGAACTGCTTCAGAGCCAGATTTTATAGTAAATGATGACAATAGTTACTCTCCTACATACAACTATTCCATTGACAGAAATTTGCTGAAAAGAAGTAGTCCAGATATAACACTTGATACTCGAGGCAAAGACCTACTTGATCTATGTATAAGTCACCAAATCAGGGTCCTCAATGGTCGGGTCCTTGGGGATATGCTTGGCCACTACACATGTTATATTCCAAATGGAGCCAGTGTGGTGGATTACGTTATGGTGTCGGAGGGTATCCTGGACCAAGTTCTATATTTTAAAGTAACCAACTTTATTCCCACTCTTTCTGATGCACACTGCAAGCTGGAATGGACAATGTCAGCTAAATATGTATCCCAACAAAAAACCGATAACACATTTGTACAGCCCATATCTCCAAATTTTATTTGATCTGAAGAATCATCTGAAAAATTAGGTTTCCATTGTGCTCCACAGAAATACAAAGTAAACTCAAAAATTTCAATTCAATTACTATGGAAGGAACAGAGATTTCAGTGGATGGTGCGGCAGCAGAGCTCTCTGAAATTCTATTTTCTGCAACAAAATCCTCTTTAAACAGATGCAAGGTATATAAAAAAGATTCCCCAAAAACCAAAAAATGGTTTGATAAAGACTTGAAAAAATCTAGATTGAATTTGATTAATTATGGTAAAATTTATTCAACATTTCCTGAGACAATTATGTCAAAAACCATTATTACAAACTTCAGAGAGAATATAACAAATTGCGAAAATTTAAGTATAGACAATATAAACAAACTTTAATCAATCAACTTGACTCACTACATGATAATAATCCAAAACTCTATTGGAATCTTATAAATGACCTTAGACAACAGAAAGAAAAAGATCAGAGGGACTCTGTTGTTGACCCACCCTCCTGGGTGTCTCACTTTGAAAAATTGAATCAAGTGAAGGATGAATTTAAAGAGCGGTTGAAAAACCTTGAGATCCAGCTTGACATGTTAGAAAAACAAACAACTTTTAATGAGCTGGATATGCACATCAGTAAAGCTGAAATATCAAAGGTCATTTCTAAGTTAAAATGTGGAAAATCACCTGGACTAGATAACATTTCCACTAATATGTTGAAATGTGCTCAAAATGAATTACTGCCCAGCATCGAAAAACGCTTCAACTCTTGTCTATTCAGTGGAAATTATCCAAAAAATTGGGCTGTTGGATATATTACACCTATTCATAAAGCAGGTGACATCTCGGATCCTAACAATTATAGGGGTATTTCAGTTACAAGTGCACTAGGAAAACTCTTCAATTCTATCCTAGATAACAGACTAGATATGTTTTTAGAAAAACATCAAATTATTGATACATGTCAGGTTGGATTTACAAGGAAAGCCAGAACAACTGATCACTTGTTTATATTGAAATGTATAATTGATACATATTGTAACTCTAAAGATGGTAGAGTGTTTGCCTGCTTTGTAGATTTTCAAAAGGCATTTGACACTGTCATTCACACCGGTATCAAAATCAAATTACTACACGCTGGGGTAGGCTCCCTATTCTATAATATAATAAGTAGAATGTATGAAATTAGCAAATCTTGTGTTAAAGTTTCAAATGGTATAACAGATTTCTTTCCTATTAAAGTTGGGGTAAAACAAGGTGAATATCTAAGTCCCAACTTATTTAAGATATTTATAAATGATTTCCCAGATTACATCAGGAACTGCCCAGATCCGATACAATTAAATGATAAGCCTATCCACTGCCTTATGTATGCAGATGATATAATTCTGTTATCTTCTACTGCAGAAGGCCTCCAAGCAAAACTTGATATCCTTGATAGTTATTGTAATGATTGGTGTTTGACAGTTAACCCAACTAAAACCAAAATATTGGTCTTCAACAAGGCAGGCAGGCACCTATGTCATAAATTTAAGTACAAAGCATGTGAACTTGAATGTGTACAACACTGCAAATACTTAGGTGTGTATTTTAGTGCTTCTGGGACTTTCTCCTATGCTCAGGATGAACTTTATAAGAAAAGTTTGAAAGCATATTTTAAACTTCAGAAAGATTTTCTCTCACTAAACCCAAAACCAAAAACTAGTATACATATATTTGATCACACAATCAAGCCCATTGTACTTTATGGTTGTGAAATATGGGGCACTTTTAACTCAAATACAGCTAGATTTAGAAATGGAACTGTATCTCCGGACAGAATTTACTCAAATCTCATTGGTGAAAAATTACATACTAAATTTTGTAAATTTATTTTAGGTGTTCATAAAAAAAACATCAACTTTGATCTTTTGTCAGAATTTGGTCGTTTCCCACTCTATTACGATATTATAAAAAGTATTTTCCACTATTGGAACCGACTTGAATATCTAGAAAAATTTCCTTTACTACAAAATGCTTATGAACAATCAAAACAACTATATAATCAAAACAAATCATCATGGTACGGATCTCTCCAACGTATACTTCAACATTTTCCAACAATTAGTCAATTGAAAGGAAAGAAAATTTCAAAAAACAGCCTCAATAGACAAATCAAAGAGGGCTTTTTGGAACTATGGAAAAATCAGATGAAACAATACTCAGAAGGGAAGCTTCGCACTTACACCACATTCAAAGTACATTTTGGGTTTGAAAATTATCTATCTGTTATCGGTAATTTTGAGCATAGGAGATGTTTAACTAAACTAAGAATCTCAGCACATCGTCTACATATTGAGACTGGTAGATACCAGGGTATCCCTCCACACCAAAGGTTGTGTGAGCAGTGCGACTCGGGAGAGGTAGAAGATGAAATTCATTTTCTACTTTGCTGCAGCAAATTTAGAGAGGAGCGACAACAGCTGTTCAAAACAATATCTCAATCGTGTAACAATTTTTTACAATTAAATCCTCGAGAAAATTTTTACTGGTTAATGACCTGTGAAGATGTATCAATCTTAAAAGAGTTGTGTCACTTTATTTATAAATACTGCAGATAATTTAAATAACTGAATAACACTGCTTCAATTTTATTAACAAAATCTACATATTAATGTCTAAAATATATTATTGTTTGTCTGCACTAGACACGAGGAGGAATGCTCATTGCTAATCTTAGTAGATGCAATACATTTCCTGAAGCACTGTCCCTTGGTGTCTGTTGCAGATAAACGATACATCTATTTATTCCCAATTTAGTTTATTACTCGAACTGCTTGCTTTCCTGGATCAGACACGGGGAGAATCGAAATGCGATTCTTAAGCACCGTCCCCTGGTGTCTCCTCCAGCTAAGTAATCACTGTCCTTTCATCAAACACATGATGTTTTACTACTTGAACCGCTTGCTTTGCTGGATCAGACACGGGGAGAATCAAAACACAATTCTTAAGCATCGTCCCCTGGTGTCTCCTCCAGCTAAGTAATCACATTCATGTAGTCCATTCTTCAACCATATGATACACTGCAACTATACATTACTCATTGCCTCTCATCGGGTCGTGCTGCCGAACACAGCCTATTTATTTATTTATATATTTTTTTTGTAACATATATCATTTAAATAGTTAGAATTGTCTTGTTTAAAAACATATATCTCCATTCTGTATTGTTGTAACTGTTGATATAATTATGAATGTATATTTGTTATTGCCCCTTGAGGGACCCTTATTGGAATAAAAAAATATTGTATTGTATTGTATTGTATTATTGTACCTTAAATAGTATGTCTTATATCTAGGACAAAATATTGATCAAGGTTATTTGTAATTTCTCTTCTTGTCATAAGATTTTATTAAATAAAGTTGAAAATATACTGACTGATGTAAGATGAAAATAATCTGATATATTATGTGTAACAGTTTCAAACCACAGGTACACGGGGATAGACCCCCTCCCCCCCCTTTTGACAATTTAGTTTTCTCATTTGAAGTATTTTAAGTATTTTTCCTCCGAATGCGGTTAATAACAATAACTTACTATCTTCCGAGTGCGGTTAATAACAAAAACTTACTATCCGCTGCAGTTTTCTATCCACATAATATTTGGTTACTATCAATATAATAACCAAATATTATGTGGATAGAAAACTGCAGCGGATAGTAAGTTAATGTTATTAACCGCACTCGGAGGAAAAATACTCCAAATGAGAAAAAAAAAATTCAAAAAAGGGGGGTCCTATCCCCTTGTACCTGTGTTTTAAACAAAACTATTTGCCTATTTTTTTTTTTTCACTTTCGTTTCCCATTGCGTACAATGTTGTAAAAATTAAATATCTTGTAAATGTTGACAACACAAAATTTATCATAAATAAATGATGTTCATAATAAGTAAATTCCGTTACCTTTGTGTTGTTCACCGTGAAGACACGTCTTGTATCATATGACTGAAGTTGACTGCCGTGTGCACATTTCCCCCCATATCAGGTGATCGATAGACACTGATGACGACGTTCGCTTATCTCCCTTGTTTGAAGGACTATTATTATTAATACTTTTTTGCTCATTCTTCTGAACAAATTTGTATTTAGAAATAGTATAAATGTATTTATATTTTTAATTACACTTGTTTTGGAATCCCTTTAACATTTGGTTTTTAGAGGTGATTTTTTTAACAACGTAATCAGTAGGCTTATCCCCCCCCCCCCCCCCCCCCCCCCCCCCAGTTTAAATAGATCAATAATGGCCCATAACAATAACTTCAACACAATGATAAATAATTTCTACAAAACATTACTCCATACAACCATATGTGATAAATGTATTCAGTGACTTGCGGCAGGTTGGTAGTTTTCTTCGGGTATTGAGGATTATTCCCAATAAAACTGATCGCCACCATATAATTGACATATTGTTTTAAAGTGACGTTAAACACCATAACCCTAACCCAAAGTTTCAATGTGTTGTATGCAAAAAATACGCGAGGAAAAAAACATTATGGAATTATTTGTGACGAATGAATACTGTGATGTAACTTAAAATGTAATATGCAGGGACGGATCCAGGATTTCAAGTTAGGTTGGGCGCATTTAAAAAAAATGCGCCGAGCGGAGGGAGGGGCGAAATTTGTTTGGGTATTTCGTGTGAAAAATCACGATTTCACGCCATAAAATCATTTTTTTTCCAATTCCGGAGGAAGGCGCGAAAATTGTTGGGGTATTTCGTGTAAAAAATCACAATTTTATGCCAAAATATCATATTTTTTTCAATTTTAGGGCGGCGTGCGTCCCCCTGGATCCGCCCCTGATATGGATTAGGTACAGCCTACAGGCGAGCATCGCATCTACGCATAGACATGTACATGTACAAATAGTAGTTTTGGGTGCTTTTCTTCATCATTCTTGATTATTTTTCTTTGTTCTTCAATTCGACTTACCCAGTCTATTCCAAAGGAGATTTTTTGGGCCGAGATATATCGGGGACGACTTTTTGTTAGGGCCGAGATATATCGGGGACGATTTTTTTTAGGGCCGATCGTTCTTTAGGGGCGAAACAAGAAGGTCCAACGATTGTCCATTTTTAAATAAATTAATCGTTTCATGTAAAGAAGTTGTACGGTTTCCTTTCTAATTTTTTGGGGATTATTTTTAAACTGGATAGTTATTTTTTATTCAAATTAAAAGGTTTTTCCTGTACTTCACTCCGATTGTCCATTCTATGTCGAAACTTAGAATCCATTTGCGGTTGGTATTGATTATATATTGATTCATCTCCTTACACACATGTTGCTGTTCAGCTCGCATCTTGCGATGTTTGCTATTAACCTCGGCCTTCACCTGAGTACACATGCGGAAAAGGAAGCCCGTTATATCCAAAACGGGCCGCTTGTTTTGTTGCAATAGTACTGTATCGTATACGTATTAAATTTCTTCACAGTATAAAGTTTACATAAAGCTATATATATGCAAATTAGCAAAGCCTGTAGTATTGAATTCCTTTCCGCACGGACGATTTGGCAGTTATTATATAAAGAAGATTTTTTTAAGTGTACTCGATTAATGCGACGTTCATGACAAGTTGTAATACGACAAAAGTCCGTGTTCTGGATTTTATAGTCCCCCGGCTACCCACCCAGATTAATGCCAATAGAATTTCAACTATTCTTATAATTTCATATATTCTGAATTTTTTGAGGGGTAGAAATGACAGACTATGAAAGAATTTGTTATGTTGATATATGTTTATAATAAATGCTATGTGATCTTGTAACGAACGCACAACCCTACACTGTGCTTATTCTTATTTATATTACATTATTTGAATTAAGAAAAAAAATATTTTCGGAGGAATGAAACGAGGGAGAAAATAATAAATACTCTTGAATACCGAAACAATCCAAAAGTAACGGAACGACGTAGTAATTCGGAAATGAACGTTTACGCATGATTGAATTGTCATAGTTGCTTGATCAGTAACGAGTTAAACAGTGAGTGGTTATTGTTTACCGCCAACACAGCAATTTCTAGCTATAACATGGCGAGATATCATAATACATAATATACCGGCGCACACTGGTTATTACGTTAAATCTGCCCGTTATTTTATACCCAATTAAGCTTGACTTTCAAAATCATTCAAAAATATGCTTGGTACCGGGGTGTTCTGTCATTTATAAATGTATGATGACCTGGTCCATGTTTTTAAGAGCCAATAGAACAAACCATGCAATACAAAATAAAATTCATGCAATATAAATTAAAAGAACATGTACACAGGAGTATGTATAAAGGGAAATAACTCGGATTCATGCATGTTACTTGTGATAAAATAATTCACTATCAAGTTCAGGTTTCCTTCAATAAGAATTAAGCAAATATCAATAAACATTTTGACAATTTAAAGGTTTGGTGTTATGGTATGTATCACCACTTTCAACAATATTTCAGTCATATAGTAGGTCAGTTAGTAGCGGTCAGTTTTATTGGTGGAGGAAACCCCAGTACCAAAAGAAAACCACCGACCTGTCGCAAGTCACTGTCAAACTTAATCAGATAATGTTGTATCGAGTACACCGGTACACCTCGCCATGAGCAGGATTCGAACTCACGTATCAACTTAAGTGGTGATAGGCATTGCACAGGTAGTTGTAAATCCAACTATTATACGATCACGACCACGACGACTCCCTTGATAATTTAATTTAAAGGGATATTGTCTACCAGCTGCGTAATTTTTTCATACCCAAAATTATTGTCGATTTCCGTACTGACCTTCATAAAATGAAGATTAAACACCGAATTATTGACGAATACGCTCCGAAACGTTGTTTTTTCGACTAAGAAAGCTGACCATCGTCACCGGAAGCTAATTAATTATGCACTGACCTGGGCGAGGCCAACTCTATTTATTTATCTATTTTTATGTCAGTAGCCCGGATGCTGCAGCATGGATATTGAGGTAAGTTTCTATACAAGTTGAGGAAAAAAGCTATTTGCGAACCGATTGTATATCTAAAAGACGTAGAATAATTAATTTCTGTATCAGGAATAGATTTTCTTTGATGTAAACTACATGCCTTAACAGATTCAGCCGATATTTCCAGATAACATGCCAGGAGGAACCTCATGGGGACAAGCTCAACTACGTATTTTCGATCAGAAATTTTTGCCGGCGTTAAAAATAACTAAATTAGTTTTTTTCTTCTTATAAGTTATGAAGATGTTCCCCGAGATTTTGATACACGTGTTAAATTAATTTATTTTAGCCAGTTTTACCGACAATATGAAAACAGAGACATACATGTAGAACACAGTGAAATACATGTCTGATGAAAACGAATGACGTAGCCAGTGTTGTTTTATTTGTTAATTGACTGGAATGTTTCAGAGAAATTTGGGCTGGATTAGAAACAAAAGAGACCTTACTTCTAGTTCCACAAGACAGTTGCTGCAAAATAATATGGGACTGACCATTTACCTTGAAGGTAGAAATTTTTTTTTCAGACGCCACAGAAATCATATTTTCTTATTTTCCGGCGAAGTGCCAATCTAATTAAAACAAGGTGAACTGTGATCTAATGCTCACTTATGATACCCCTGCCACTTCCCTGATATGGAGTACCTATATGAAGCTTGTGACCAAATACCAGATTTCTGCCATCAATAGTTGTTGAGAAAAATGTGCATATATGTTCAATGTGTATAAAAACCAACCAAGTCGGCAAACAGGAAGTAGGAATCTGATGGTTCCAAAAACGCTTCCCACGATATGGCATACCTATGTGAAGCTTGTGACCAAATATCAGATTTCTGCCATCAATAGTTGCCGAGAAAAATTTGACGAAAAATGTTTTGGAAGAACGGACGGACAGAGGTAAAACAGTATACCCCTCTTCCCCTTCGGGGAGCGGGGGTATAATTAGATCTAAAATAGGGAGCAAGTGCGTAGATCTAATTTTAATTAGATTGGCGAAGTGCTGGAATAATTTTTTTTTCTTCAAAATTTTGTATATGATTATACTGTGAAAATGGCAAGTATATGATTATACTGTGAAAATGTCAAGTCGGAATATATTTTTTTCTCCTGTCCAGCCAAATTTTTTTCTTCAAGATTCAGAATCAAAATAATTTTTTAGGAAAAAAAACATATAAAATTAAAATTGAATAGCTTGAGGGGTAAATTGATAAAAATTTTGCAAGACCAAAATGGTTCTCCCATATACCAACAAAAAAAACGAAAAACAAATGTGGTCATAAGAAAGTCCCACGAGAAAATCTTTCCTTCCAAAATAAGACTTTTTGTTATTTCTCTAAGCTGAATTTGTGCCAACTATTTCACTTATAATGAATTATATTTCTTTTTTAAATAGAGCTCATTTTTCTAGATGAATGTATAACCATCTGTCTTTCCTCTGTTTTTATTAAATCTCTTGTCTATTACAGGACTTTGATGGATTGTCCTTGATGAGGCAGTGTTGGGGGTTGCTAGAATGTTTCCAGAGGAACTTGTAGTAATGCCCCATGACGAGGATTACAACAGATTCAATAGGTATGCAGCCTACCGCCAGAATACCATTTGGGCACATGGCCGACTTGGAGCTGGGATCAGACTAGTTCTAATAATAAAACCCTAAATGCTCGCTTACTCGCAAGGGTTATAACGGGATGCCATTACACGTAATGGAGCAGCCGCCGAGATTTTTTGCGCTCGCTTACAGAGCTTCTGACGCCTGCATTTATCAATAATAAGACATAACCTTTCCTTTTGTCCATTATTATAACAAGTTTTTATCACCTACCAGTATTTTAGAATGTAATTCCCACAAAATAAAAATCTTCTCTTTGAAAATTTTGAATTTCGTCATTTCCGGCCTCACTATTTGGATGTAGATACCATATTTGGCGATTTAGGCGTGAATGTTTACCAATCGTAACTACTCGGCCATTCTCGCTACCCTGCAAATAACAGGGTAGCGAGAGTGGCCGAGTAGTTACGATTGGAATGTTTACATCAGCTTGTAATAAGAAATACCATATTTAGAAAAGCTCCGCCTTCCGTAGTTTCCGGTTATGGAAAACGATCGATAAATTTGAACAAGGTTGTTGCTAACTTTGAAAAGAATATATTTCTCAGCCAAACCGATTTAACAAGGACTGGGATCATCAGTAATTGTTATAATGAAATGTTTGAAGCGTAAATAGTGAGTTTTTATGTTTCAACTGCAACTTTTTTTTTGCTCCATTGTGACGAATGGGACCGCGTTGTAGCTCTGCCGAGACACAAGTATGTCACAGGAGCTACATTATTGCAGCTAGGATCAGACATGTGATCCCAAGGTGTTGTACTTGGAAAATTAGGGACAAGTATCCTGATCTATATGGACAATACAAGGGTTTCATTCCTAGACGATTTAATTAAAACTTGTTCATGAAATATTTTGTATTTTATCCCATATACCCTAATGATAGTGTACCACTTGCTTCCCTATGGTCGGTGGTTGTCCGGGTACTCTGGCTTCCTCCACCACTAAAACTGGTCGCCATGATATAGCTGAAATATTGCTGAAAGTGGCCTTAAAACACCAAAAATTAAAAAAATAAATCAACCCTAATGAGTTGTTAATTTCACAAGTTGGTCAGTTGGAATTGTAAATTTAATTTGAAAGTTTTGCCATCTTATTATTATTTTTTGTTCTATCAACACTGACAACTTCTTCTAAAATGGACTGACAGTCTTTTATATAATTCAAAACCAAACTTAGCAGAGATGTTTTCTATGAGGTCCTACACAAGAGTTGTTACTTTTGTGGAAATTCATCAAAAAACATGGCCACCATGTGACTTTGAAAATTCTGATTGGTCGATTTTCAAAAAAACTTCTTCTCAAGAACCCCTGAAGGGATTGAATTGAAATCTGGTATATATGTTCCTATGAATGTCTTTAACATGTGTTGTTACTGTTTGCGCCATTTGAAAATTCAAAATGGTCACCAGCGGAGGTCAAAGTTTGCATTGCAACCCTATGAGAAACAACATTTTCATCTTCTTCTTGAGAACAGCCGAACAGAATTTAACCAAACTTGGCAGAGATGTTTCTTGTGAGGTCTTAAAAAGTTGTCCTGGTTTGTACTAACTAAACCAACACACTGAGTGCTATCATTATTGTGCATTGGACAATTTGTAATGCCCATTATCCTGACTTAGGTACTTTTCCGCTCTAAATGTGCAGAACTTCTGTTAGACCAGTAAAAACAAAGAGTGACAATCTAAATTTATTTTATGCAACAATATAGTCAATTGTTTTGTCTTGGTCTTCAAATCTGGATTTCTGAGATGCTACAATATTATCCTGAGTTGGAGGTTGTGGAATTGGTGCAAGATGGACAGATATTCTTCTGGGATCATCTACTTCCGACTGCACACGTTAATTCATTCCTTCATTATCTTGCAGTCTCATACAAATGATGACCCTTAATAGTCTTGGAACATAGGAATATGACTTGTCAGCTTTAACAGGCTGCACAGACCATCTAGCTGTCTTTTTGTTGTAACTTCTCTGCCACCTGAAGTAGAAAAATACATACAATGTAATTCACAAGAATAAAACAATAGAATTGAGATTATGATCTATGGAGCCCTAACTTTCAATTCAAGATGAATATCTCGAATGTATAGTGAATGAGCAACTAAACATATCATTACAAGTCCACTTTATGAAGGATTTGAGTGATTTGTAGACAGCTTTTAGGTTGTGGTCATCCCTCAAGAAGTTCTACAGCAGGCATCACGAGCTGGTCAATGGTTACAGGGTGTCTGTTACCCAAATCAGAACTGATCTTCATTTGTTGTTGATGTCTTTCCCTTCATCAGATGGGACTTCTACCGGACTTGACCATGGACAACGCAGCGGGTTTGCCACTTTCGATTGACCCTTCTGAAGCCTATGACCAAATATCAGATTGCTGCCATAAATAATTACTGAGAAAAATGTTATGAACATCTTGGGACGAACGGACGGACAGAGGTAAAACAGTATACCCCCCCTTCCAGTGGAGATGGGGGTATAATAAAGCTCCTATGACATATGATCATGCATGGTTCTGTTATTAGGAGAAAATTTCAAGTATGTAAGTTACAACTGAAACATATGAAATTAACATGACAAACCTTAGAGTGAAGTTGAGGCTAGGTTCAAAATCTTCAGCGTCAGAATCATCACCAACATCACTGCCCTCTTCAGTAATATCTATTGAGAGACTGTAAGAATAAAAAATAATTGTTTATTACAGTGTATGTGTATAATATCGAAACAAATTTTGCTATACGGTTCTGATGTGAAAATAATATTAAATCTATAATCTAAATACATGTATCCAGCACACATCTACACAACCCAATATAAAGAGACAAAATTACATCAAAGTTCCAGGAACAAATTTGGTGCGTCAGACGTGCGTCAATTCTTTCCCAGTTTGGTTTCATTCCCGTAAGTAGCTAAGGAGGATTGGCCATTTCAGCTTGTGGATTGATGAAAATGTAACGATGACGCAGAAGCCAACATGATCCCTATATCATATAGCTACTAGTAATATCACTATGCAAGCCACAATAATTAATAGGAAACTGTTATACAAGTGACTGTGTTGAACAATATTGACAATGTTACCTACATGTATAAACATAATGTAGAATATGTCTAATCTTTAACAAAATGAACATACTCAAATGGGTCCACAAGTGAACTCGATTTCTCCAGTTTCATCCATTTCGTTGAAATGTGATGGCTGCTCATTTCTTCTACTCTAGAAATACCTTGGTCAGAATATCTAAATCAAAAGTACAAATATCAATCACTACAAAATCACATTTGTCTGAAATTACCAGTTTTTGTAGTAATTTGCCTAAAAAATTAAGATAATTTTACAAAAACCTGCATGATTTTAACACAGACATGGGCCATCGGTCTACTGTTAAATTCACACACTGTGAAACATGCAAATTGCTATGGATCTTTACATTATTTCTTAAAAATCTTGTTTATCAATCATACTTACAAGATCTAAACTAAACAAGGGCAAAGCGTGGCGTATCCCCTCACCTAAATATTTGACCCGGTGACCTTGACCTTTGACTTTGAAAATCAATAGGGTTCCAGATTCTCTTAAGGACTAAGTATGTACCAAGTTTGGTCAAAATCCATTGAAGGATGTTGATTCTAGAGTGTTCACAAGGATGTTACGCAGTAAAATGTTGACCCGGTTATCTTGACCTTTGACGCTATGACCTTGAAAATCAATAGGGTTTCAGATTATCTTAAGGACTAAGTATGTACCAAGTTTTGTCAAAAATCCATTGAAGGATGCTGATTCTAGTGTTCACAAGGATGTTATGCAGTAAAAATTTGAGCCTGTGACCTTGATCTTTGACATATAACCTTGAAAATCAATAGGTTTCCAGATTCTCTCAAGGACTAAATATGTACCAAGTTTGGTCAAAATCCATTGAAGGATGTTGATTCTAGACTGTTCACAAGGATGTTAAGCAGTACAAATTTGATCCGGTGACCTTGACCTTTGACCTTGAAAATCAATAGGGTTTCAAATTCTCTTAAGGACTAAGAATGTACCAAGTTTGGTCAAAATCCATTGAAGGATGTTGATTCTAGAGTGTTCACAAGGATGTTGATTCTAGAGTGTTCACAAGGATGTGACGGACGGACGGTAGCGTTACTATATCCCTTCACAACTTCGTTGGCGAGGGGATAAAAATCAGTTCAAATGATAATTCTTTAAATAGAAAGCCTTTATATGAAAAATACATATTGATTTCCCTCTATCATGTCTATGTTGATAATTCTAAGATAGTAAAGTATAATTTTAGCTCCCTGAACTAAAAATTATGTCCAAAATTGTTGAAATGTAGTAAAAAAAACTAGTTAATGTAATGTTTTTAGAATAGTCAAGAAATAAACTTGGTTTGCATAAGGAAATTGAAAACGATTTGCATTTAGTCAGTCTAAAATATGCAGTTCAGGACATTTCAGTAAAATTTTATAGTCACATATATAGAAAAGTTTCTGAAACTTGCAAATTTCTATGGATCTTCATATTATTTTTTAAAAACCTTGTTTATGTATCATACTTACAGGGTCCAAACTAAAAATGCTACTGAAATGACACTTATTTAAATGGAAAGCTTTTTATATAAAAGATACATACTGATTTTCCACTATGGTGATAATTCATAGACAGGAAGATATAATTTTGGCTCCCATAACAAAGTTTTATGTTCAAACTTGTTGAAAAGTACTTTTAACCTTATTTATGTAATGTATTTCCAGTATCCAAGATATAAACTTGTTTGCATAAAGGAATTGAAAATGAAATTCATTTAGCCATGGTCTAAAATATGCATTTTAGGACATTTCTGAAATTTTCAGTAAAATTTTGTAGTCATATATAAAAAAAGTTCTGAAACTTGAAAATTTTAATGGATATTCATATCATTTCTTCAAAACCTTGTTTATAATTATATATTATACTTACAGGATCCAAACTAAAAGTGCAATTGAAATGAAGCTTCTTTAAATAGAAAGCTTTTATTTGAAAAATACATACTGATTTTCCATTATAGTGATAATTTGCAGAAAGTAAGGTATATACTTTTGGTTCCCAAAACTAAGTTGTTGAAATTTTATAAAACTAAAAGCCTACTTATATGTTGTATATCAAGGAAATAAATTTGTTGAATAAAAAGAACTTTATAGGGTTTTCATTAAGCCATGTACAGTTTTAATTCTTGCATTAAAAATGAATTGATTCGATATTTTTTTTTAAATTGATAATAATAAACTGCATTGCCATTGATATCATTTTTGCACTCCCATTTCCCTTTTGCTGGCCTCTTAAAATTTGTGATTGTTTACCTCGCAAATACGGCCGTTTTATGCTACTCATTGACAATAATTTGCTGTTGCCAGGTGCAAAATTACATATATTGATTAATATCTACCGAAAATGATCATAGGCATCATCATAAATTCGTAAAATATGAAAAACGATTGAGAAAAGAAGGCTTACCTATTGTCGTCGGGTCGATTCTCAGTGGACTATTATAACAAGACGTAGTGAGTTCTAACATTTATTGCAGTTGGAATTCATATTTCCATATAAAATAGACCCTGTAATGACAATATAAAATATATAAATAATGGATCAAGAAAGATAACTCTTGATAATTTATGCATTGGAATAAAGTAAATTACATCATTTGAAACTGATCATGTTTCGGATCTGGCGGAGTGCTAGATTCCAACTCTATTTTCTCTGTTGTCTCGCTCTCCTTGGTATTACTAGCCATGTTACTAATGTCAAATACCAAATGTACAAATCAACAATACTGATACAAAAATGTACTAAGTAATAATGTGACTGATACATCTAAATATAAAATTAAAAAAAATATGTATACTTACCTCAATCTGTATAATAATAATCTGCAATCTCTAAATCAAAAAATTATGGACAGATAATTGTTAAGCTTGTACGTTAACAATCTCAAAATAAATAAAGATCTACTATCTTATAGTCTACTGAGTACTAACTGGTATATATCTATAAATAAATGTACTAATATAACCGGTGGCTGATGAATCTGCACCCAGGATTCTAAGTCATATATGCAAGTCACGTATAAATGTATATAACTACAATGTATACTCTGTCTATATGAATGCTAAATAATGTAACTGAAGACTGACAATGACCAACTCAAACTAAAGAAAATCTCGACAAAGAAATCTGAACCTAACTACAGACAAGAAAACAAATCCTGTAGCTGTACAAAACTGCACGAGAGAAAAATATTCAAAGTGCAATCAGGTATGCAAGGTGTGAAAGGTATAATGTTAAGGTGAGAAGGATGTTAAATCATGTATCATGCAAGTGTACAAATTCGTTCACCTTTCAATCGGTCAGTATTTTATTATTTAACTAATAACTCAAAGTTAAATCAAAGTTTAAATGTATGAACTGAATTTTTTTTTTTTTTTTTTAAGATATCTAATTAAATTTCAAACTCGGATTTAAATAAAGTTTAAATAATTTAACCTTTTAAATATTTAAATTAATTTAAATAGTATACATATACACTGACTCACAATAAATAACAAAAGTCTAAGTACATTACATCACATCAGAACATGTAAACACAATGGTAGTACAAAAAAATATACAAGACACCATATACATATAACATAAATTATAAATGTCAATATATACACATAATGTCTAATAATCACAAGAGTATGATGGTATACTGTCTGTGGTGTAAGTGTGAATATGTGAAAAAATTCAATAAAAATTGTAAACAGAAAAAATAAAGTTTTGTCTGTAAACTGAACAAAGTATCTTCAAACTCTTCTCAAGTTCATTAACACCAAGCACTAAGTCTCATTTACATGTATCCCAAATGTATGTAATTTTATGTGTAATAATTTACAAAGTGTGTGTATGTAAATTTTTTTTTCTATGTGTAAATAACTTATTGTTGAAGAAGTGTAAGAAAAAAATTCACTTGAAATGTTTATATAAGATACATGGACTTCCGGTTTGAGTACAAATGACCTTGACCTTGGGTGTGGCTATGTACATGTATGACACCCGGGAGTAACAATGTATTACACCTACCTAAGAGTAAGACCAAGTTCAAACACAGGGACTTGTCACTATCCAGGTAAATATACTATCAATGTATAAACATATACAAGGGCGGACATCTTTTTTACCCCCGCTCGCTTCAAGTCGTGTTTGTTTTTTAAATTCCTTCTAATATATTTAAAACCCTGTTTGGTTCAACTCCCAAGACCTTATTCTTTTCAAAAAATATCATGACCTCCCCTCAACTACCTCTTGTGAAGGCGCAGCGGTCGTTTTTGTCAGGAATTCGCCTGAGTAGAGAACAACATGGACCCAAAGTGAAAGCAACAGCGCCACCTATAAAAAAACGGAAGTTCAGAACTCTCGGGGTTTTACCATTCGATATTTGGTTTTCTCGCTAGTTATCGTGTTTCTAAGTATAAGATACCGCGGGAAATAACAGACGAAATAATAAATTAAAGAAAATGGACAGCAATCAAGAAAAAGCCTTGAAAATGGCATTTATCATTCATTGTATGTACAAGTCAAAAATGTTCAGTTTTCACTTCAAATCGTCCCGCTCGTTTAATGATGTTTGAATCTTAACGGTATTTTCCTTACCTCAAAGCTAAAACCCCGAGAGTTCCGAACTTCCGGGTTTTTTTTAGGTGTCGCTGTTACTTTCACTTTGGGGCCATGTTGTTCTCTACTCGGGCGAATTCCTGACAAAAACGACCGCTGCGCCTTCACAAGAGGTAGTCCAGGGGAGGTCATGATATTATTTGAAAAGAATAAGGTCTTGGGAGTTGAACCAAACAGGGTTTTGAATATATTAGAAGGAATTTAAAAAACAAACACGACTTGAAGCGAGCGGGGGTAAAAAAAGATGTCCGCCCTTGTATATGTTTATACATTGATAGTATATTTACCTGGATAGTGACAAGGCCCTGTGGTTCAAATATGAAAAACAATTAACACATAAATATTCACAAAATGTCACCAAGTATCAATGTTCAATACCTCATACTATACTCTAAATATTACTAAAATTATCTGTTTGTACAAACTGATTTTCTGTCCCTTTTTTTAACGTACAAAATTTGGTATACAAAAACGTTTGGTTTTTTTTGGTTTTTTTTCAAAATTGAAAATTTCTAATTATTATTTTCATCAAAACGTACTATAACTTCATTTCATGTTATTGACAACATTCAACATACAAATAAAGAACATACAATATAAATGCAAACCTTTAAATGACATAAACAGATAAATACAGTGTTTCTGCAAAAGTATCCTTCACTGTCAAACATGTGGATCCAAACCGGATGTTATCAATTTTTCGGTCGGGTGCACTAAAATAATGATACGATGATCCCGGGTAAACGTCCAAATTTTCCAGAAACTGCAACAATCACGTTGGGAGCCATTTGTCGTCGGGTCGATTCTCAGTGGAATATTATAACAAGACGTAGTGAGTTCTAACATTTATTGCAGTTGGAATTCATATTTCCATATAAAATAGACCCTGTAATGACAATATAAAATATATAAATAATGGATCAAGAAAGATAACTCTTGATAATTTATGCATTGGAATAAAGTAAATTACAAATATTACAAGTTTCTATTCCATTATTCTAACAAAATATTTATTCTCTATAAATGATTTATATACCTGCTCATGGTTCTCATGGACATTTACAAACATTAAACAAGTGGTATTACATGTACAATAATGGTTTCACATGAACCAAACAAAATAATAACAAAAACAAGAATAAACTAAACATTGTAATACTAAACAAAATAATAACAAAACATAAACATAAGCGAAGCAAAAATAAGCATAAGCTCACCATTATAATAAAGTAAAATAAAAAGTAGCATAATTAGCATCAATAAGCAAAACTATAAAAACAATTATCTTTACCTCACACTGGGGTGCAAAGGTCTTGAAATACAGGATATACCTCAGATCAAACTGTTCATCAGTATTTAATATATCATGGCAACCTGAATATAAAAAAATGGGTTTATAACTATTGTGCTCAAAACATGCACAATTACACAAAACACCGTTTACACATAGAATTGTTAATAACTCACCTTTTTTAATATTTTAATGGTAAAAATAGTATTATGCTCAATATTAAACTCATATTTCATAGTTCCAAATATTATTTCATTTAACCTTTAACATTTTATTGGAATTAATGTTTTATAAGTTTATCCCATTTTAATAGCATTTAATATGTTAAAATAAGTTTATCACAATTTAATATGTTTTATAAATCAGTCAATATATTTTATGAACATAGTAAGAATGAAAAATTAAATTATTTACAAACTGTCAAAATTGACTCTTCCACACTATCAACAATAATCAAGCAAAATCTTTGCCACTTCAGCGTGAGATTTGACGCGTAGCACTTCCTTGAGTTCGCTCCATCCAATGGCAACGGTCCAACTGATCCCCTACATATATCCTGCATTTGTTCCATTTGGAAGATACTTCACTTCTATTCCTCTTTATCTCTGAATCCGTCAAAGTCCGCTTTCTTCCACGTGTTGACCTTTCTCTTCCGACATGTTGTTTATTGTTTATAAACAGTGCGCACGCTCAAGACGGGTTCACATAGAAGATCATATGAATAGATTTGAATTCTTGTCATCCAGGACAATAATTACAATAACGATAGTTTTGGGTCTTTTTTGTCAAAAAATCGTACCTTTTGCAGCATAACTCGTAGTCCGAGATTCCTCTGCCGTCTAACGGCTTTAATGGATTTTCTGTAGCCGTTGGACGTCAGAGCGCTATATATACGGAAAACAGCGGATTTGCCTCTCCAGCTCTGGGTCGGCATATTTCCACGTTTCGTGGCTATCGAATTTTATTTTCTATCAGAAACCCTTATATAAATCACTTCACCAATCATTTTTCTATTCATTCATAACCATCTTACCCTCAAAATTTTACAAATATAATACAACTTGATTTGTAATATACATATATGTACGAGCATCATAAATAAATGTTTCTGAACATTATAATTTACATTTTGCTTTTTATATAATATATTTATTTAAATTTAAATCTCTTTTTAAACTTGTATAAGAAATCTTCATGTGATACCTGTTTTGGTTTATATAAAATATTTCTTGGTCTTATGCGAATCATGAGGACATGTTGATAGTCTTTGATAGAAGCAATTTCATATATGAAATCTTGAAAGTTGTGTCAGATAATTTAAACTTTTAGAGCTTACACAAGCCGACAAACTGTTTTCACTGAATTTTTGAAACCCTAAAGAAATTGAAATTGAGATATTATTTGTTTGAATATCAAGTCTTTGAAATCATAATTTATACTTAATATTTGTTGTAGCTGTGATAGTTTTGATTGCAATTAAGCATATAATAATATCTACATTATTTGTTTAATAAATTTCATGAAGAAAATTCATTTACATAAATCATACATTAACTATCTAAGGAGATATGATATATGCTTCAGGTAAGACAAAATAAGTCAAAATGATGAAAAGTAATCTAAATGTAATCAGAAAGTAATCATGATTACAGGATCAAAATGAATGTAATCGATTACATGACGATTACATGTAATCTAAAAAAATGTCCGATTACAGATTACATTTGATTACATGAAAAATGTAATTGATTACAACCGATTACGATTGCAAATTACGATTACCCCATGTCTGATTACAGCACGATTTTGCCTTAGATCCTATTATTCCGCCATTTGACTTCCATTTTCGAATCTACAAACGTGATCTCGCGATACTAACTGAATGATAACAGTAATGCATTGCATGATGGGAGCTACTTAATTCAGCGCACCAAATTGTTTGAGCATTATTTGCATACGTAAACAACATTCAAATCACATGGAAGACGATACATTTAAGCGTATTCTGCAGGACAAACAGTCCATCTATAGATCAAAGCAGAGCAGAAGGAAATAATACAGAATGTGTTGGAAAGAAAAGATTCAATGGCAGAGTGTTACCAACGGGCTTCGGAAAGATCATGTGTTGCGTCCCCCCTTTTTGGACAAGGTACTACATCATTTTTTTTTCTTATGGTTATCTGTAATTCACTATTGCTGTTAAAATCATTACCAATCAATATAATCAACTGTATTAAATTTTATGTTAATTGTTCTGCCTTAACAGGCGTGTATGGTTGGCAATACAACTATTTGTTTGTTTGTTTATATGGAAATCATCTCCCATGATACATTGCGGTAATCGTGGTTTTCTCGTAGTCACGTGACAAATGTTTGAAAAATGGAAGACAAATGGCGGAATCATAGGATCTAAGGCAAAATCGTGCTGTAATGGAGTGTAGCACCACTTTCTGAGGGTAAGATGGTTATGAATGAATAGAAAAATAATTGGTGAAGCGATTTATATAAGGGTTTCTGATAGAAAATAAAATCTGATAGCCACGAAACGTGGAAATGTGCTGACCCAGAGTTGGAGAAGCAAATCCGCTGTTTTCCGTATGTATAGCGCTCTGACGTCCAACGGCTACAGAAAATCCATTAAAGCCGTTAGACGGCAGAGGAATCTCGGACTACATAACTCGGTGTTAATCTTCATTTTATGAAGGTCAGTACGGAAATCGACAATAATTTTGGGTATGAAAAAATTACGCAGCTGGTAGACAATATCCCTTTAAAGTAACTAAGATAAATCTGTTTTATGTTCAGGGTTAGTTTTATGGTATTTAACACCACTTTCAACAACCTGTTTTCGCTATGATATAATTTAATTTAAAGTAACTAAGTTAAATCTGTTTTATGTTCAAGGTTAGTTTTATCGTATTTAACACCATGTTCAACAACCTGTTTTCACTATGATATACATGTAACTGAAAAAGCTCATTAGGCCTGAAACAACAATCACTCACTCGTTCTCATTTTAAGGCCTGTTTTTTTTTATTCTCAAACTTGTTATCCCCTCGCCAACGAAGTTGCGAAGGAATATAGTAATGCTACCGTCTGTCCGTCCGTCCGTCCTTCCCTTCCTTCTCTCCTTCGGTCCTTTCGTCCTTCGTTCGTCCGTCCTTCCGTAACATCCTTGTGAACACTCTAGGATCAACATCCTTCAATGGATTTTGACTAATCTTGGTACATACTTAGTCCGTAGGAGAATCTGGAACTCTATTGATTTGCAAGGTCATAGGTCAAAGGTCAAGGTCACCGGGTATTTTTTTTACCGTGTAACATCTTTGTGAACACTCTAGAATCAACATCCTTCAATGGATTATGACCAAACTTGGTACATAATTAGTCCTTTGAAGAGTCTGGAACCCTATTGATTTTCAATGTCATAGGTGAAAGGTCAATGTCACTGGGTCAAATTTTTACGTGTAGCATCTTTGTGAACACTCTAGAATTAACATCCTTCAATGGATTTTGACCAAACTTGGTACATACTTAGTCCTTAGGAGAGTCTGGATCCTTATTGATTTTCAAGGTCAAAGGTCAAGGTCACCGGGTCAATTTTTTACCGCATAACATCCTTGTGAACACTCTAGAATCAAGATCCTTCAATGGATTTTGACCAAACTTGGTACATACTTAGTCATTAGGAGAGTCTGGAACCCTATTGATTTTCAAGGTCAAAGGTCAATGTCACCGGGTCAAATTTTTACTGCGTAAGATCCTTGTGAACACGCTAGAATCAACATCCTTCAATGGATTTTGACCAAACTTGATACATGCTTAGACCTTAAGAGAATCTGGAACCCTATTGATTTTCAAGGTCAAAGGTCAAGGTCACAGGGTCTAATTTCTAGCCGAGGGGATACGCCACGCTTTGCGTTGCCCTTGTTTATGGTTGAAAACAATCTGAAACACGTTTAAATCATGAACCATAAACATGTTTAAAATAGATAAAAAAAAACACAATTGTTGAACAACAATATTTAAGAGAACTTTCTAGTTCATTGATTATTTTTTAACAAATTAAAATTAATTCTTTATGAACAAATAAAACAAATCAACGCTTAAACACACACACAAATAATTAAATAAACAAAGAAAATAATTTAATTCTTTATTAACAAATACAACAATGCAGAATGTCAATAAACAACTTGGAAATGTGTCTATAATACACGGATGTTCCTATTACAAACATATACAAAACCGGGCGCGAACCCACGCCGTATTGATGATAGGCTTGTATGAGTTGTTAGATCCAGCGACCTAACTCATTGAGCCACCCGGGTCCCCAATACTATAAGACAACAATACTCTGAGGACAAATACTTCCGATCACTTCCTGCAATTTTCATCTTTTCGTCACAAAAAATGCCTCGCCTCGTCTAACGAAAGGATGATGAATGCTATCGTCTTTTCGTCCCACAGATTTGCGGGGTTTTCTTTGTTACTGTAGGACAATGAAAATAAATTAGACATTTACTGCTTGTTCTCCTTGCGCCTCGAAAATAATAAACCTCAAATTTCTTTTCTTTATAAGGTCGTAAAGGTATCTTTAAGAGGCGTATACATACCTTTCATAGAATTCATTTATTGGTGAGAATATTATATAATTTTTTGTCATGCAGACTAAAGCTTACGCCCGTTTATCCCACTAGAGCCCAAAATAATGAACAGATGCAAAGGAGAAAATAGAGAGACATCGATATTGGTGAGTCTGATATTGTGGTCGCTTGTGTGTGAGTCGAGAAGAAGAATATAGCCGTTCTCTTTCATTTATATTTCGTGACAAAAAACGGCGTAAACTCCCGGTCTGCGGTCTCAAAAAATTGGAAATTTGAGATGCATAAACTAGCCATCTTGGCCAAGTTTTTCAATTTTTTTTTCTGGCGGACAACTTCAAGACAAACGCACAAGATTAGGTTAGTTTATACAACGGATAACTTTTTCAAACGACTGGTTCCATATATAACGCATTCTCCGGTTGCGTTGCCCTTTCATCCAATCCAAGGAAAACGGCGGGAAAGACTCCACGACGTTTACCTATTAAAATACATTGTAGGGTAATTTGGCTCCGAAATTGACGATGTCTAGGTTTGTCATGAAACATGCACGGTTTTTGTTCTGTAGCTAAAAAAAAAATAAGCACATGTACCCCCTTACTTTTTGTTAAAATTCTAAATAAAATCATTGCGAGAATATCATGACAAAATATTAAGAAAATATCAATTGGTATTTTTTTTCTACATGCAAATTTATTCATGAAGAAACCACTAAATTATCCATATTCCACAAATAAGTAGAATTTTTGGACTACTTAATCTATTATTGGCAATGTACATGTTCATCATCTTTGAACGAAATTATCATAGGAAGCTATTGCAAAAAATCGGATGCAATTATCTTTTACCGTTTTGAAATTGATATTTTCTTTACCGCTATAAAAATCCGTATTTAAAAAATTTGTCGAAAAATGGTCGAAATTCGATCGTAAATATCTCGAAAACAAAGCCACGCAGGTATATTTGTCTTTGCATATTTGGAAAGAGCATGTCGAAATTGACCAAATCACGAATTTTCATGAAAAAATCATTTGGCAATCCCAACTGTATCGTATTCCCTTAACCGCATGGCTAAAACAACACCGTAAAAAGACCAACCGTAAAACCAGGTTAATGGTTCAGAATTAAAAAAACAGGCCTTTAGACCACATGGTATGAACGTACAAATCTAGTTAGATACGATAACGTAACCCTCATTCCGCTTGTGCTCCAATTAGGGTTACGAATCGGTCCCATTCAACGCATGGGAGCAAATTAAAATTTTCGTTAAGTGAATATTTCAACTTTCTTTTTGCATATCTGGTCATAACTTATTATTCCCTACAATTTTTAAGTAATGGCGATACGAAATAAGTGTTACAATACCTGTTTCTACCTTCACGATCGAATTAGTATTCGAAAATTGTTTCTTGTCCGCCAATTTATACTCTCGTGATGGGCGGAACCTATCCATATATGGATCTGAATGCCAAATATGAAAAACTTTAATATGATGTTTTACTACGATTGATCCAAATAAGGATATCTCCAAAACAATTATTGATCTTATCTAGTTGTACCCGATTTCATTGTGAATAATTTCTAGTTCGTTGTTTGGGGATTATTTTTTTCGATTTTTTTTTGTGGTGGAGGGGAATGGCAGCGAACGTGAGGAAGTTTTCTTATTTTTTGGTTGCTTGTTTAATTTCCGTTGCATATTCAATTATACAAATGGCCCCATCAGTGTTGTAAATTTTAGCGAGATCTCATGGAGCTTGGGGGATCGCCTGTTGGGTGAAATAAAAGTTAATGAAGACGGTATTTGTTGCAGTGAGCCAGCAATATAAAAATCCAGCTAAGCGTAATGGTCTACTACAAATTGTACACCACCTTCCTCTCATCGAATGTAATTTGATTGCGCCATGATGTAACTGAAAAACTGCTTATTTTGGTATTAAACAACCATTATTCACTCACATTAATTATCAAAAAGGTGGATAATTTCTTATAGCCAATTTAACCTCGTGTGAGGTGCTTATTTGCTTTGTTGATAATCTCTCTCTCTCTCCACAAACTACTCTGTTTTCACACATTTATTATATTTTCACATGTAATGTTTGTTTTTATTTTAATCAATGATTTTGTAAAGACGACTTGACCTATGCACGACATGTTAATGTACAGATAACAAACATGACACACGGCTGCAAGGATAGTGATACAGTGTATTATAATAAAAAACAAAAAATACCACATTGTCGAAACATTACCAAACATTCAATAGAAAAATCGTAGAAAGATATACCCCTAACAAACAAATACATGACCGCTCATCTTCCTGATCTGGTACAGGTACTTCAATGAAAAGAGGCGGGGTTAATCTACTTTCATGGGCTCACCCCCCCCCCCCTTTTCTTAGTCATGTTATGCGGTCATGAAAGTGTTTTCTACAAAAAAGCATCTGAAATAAAACATGTTAATTTTATTGTTGATATATTGGTATATGATGAATTAAACTAGAGGCTCCCAGGAGCCTGTATAGCTCACCTGGGAATAATAACAACATCACTCAATAAAACATGATAACTTCGTTAAAAAAATTAACAAATGTAGCCCTTGTCATTGCAGACCCCCTCTACAAAAAAATTTGGGCAGGGGTCCCCCTTTTGATGTAAGTTATCAAAATTGCTGTTCAAAAACATATATGTCAATGATTCTCAAAATTTAGATTTTGCTACTTCACATTTTGTAATAGAGTTGCTTCCCTTTGATTATTTGAGTAACCAAAAGCAGTGTCAACAAAAAAATGCATTTCAAGAGGAATAACTCTACACACAGTTGTCGCACATTTTCAACTGTGGGAAATGTTTTCTAGATCTTGACATGCTGAACATTTTTGCAGTTTAAACTTTACCTCTATCTCTAATAGTGTTTGAGATATAAGATGAAAGTATTGAAATGTATAACATTTTGATGAAAAAAGGGCAATAACTCCAAAATGGGTAATGGGATTTACTTCAAAATTGAAGGGTAGGTAGATCTTGACATACTGAGCATTTTTGCAATTTAAACTTAACATCTAACTCTATAGTTTTTGAAATATAAGACGAACAGTATTAAAATTTTACAAATTTGATGAAAAAAGGGCAATAACTCCAAGATGGGTAATCAGATTTACTCAATTATGTTGACAGGGGCGGATCCAGGAGGGGGCGCACCCGACGCGTGCAACCCCCCCCCTAAAATCATGATTTTTCACCCGAAATACCCCAACAATTTTCACGCCCACCTCCGCTCGGTGCAATTTTTTTAAGTGCACCCCCTCCTAACTTGAAATC
The DNA here is from genome assembly GCA_963383655.1 of Bathymodiolus septemdierum. Lineage (NCBI taxonomy): Eukaryota > Metazoa > Mollusca > Bivalvia > Mytilida > Modiolidae > Bathymodiolus > Bathymodiolus septemdierum. The sequence continues at coordinate 79,949,773 of OY726525.1, read as the reverse complement.
CTGAATCCGCTCCTGGTTGCTATGAGTGATTTTTATTTGTGCATAATTTAACACAACAATTAAAAATTGAATTTGATTTTCCTATATATTTCAACTAAAAATAAATCCTAAAAATTTAAATCATGGAAAAATTAAGTACAAATAAAAACCACTCATATAAACATAATGAGTAAATAAGCAAACAAAATATAGACAATTCCGAATATTTTGGTGTAAAATTTGTTAAAATCTATCCAGAAATGATTTTGGTTGATTATATATGTATTTTTTTGACATTTTCCAATACTTTTTACAAATATCTGTATTTTTTTGGTCCTCATTTTATTGTTTGCCATAAAAGATTGAATTAAAGATCTTTTGATTTATTTATACAAGATGATAAGAAAATTCTATTTATTATAGAATTCAGATCAATCATGTAGCCTTCATTTGTCTTCAATTTATTGGAGCAAGAAAATGATAGAAATCCAGACCGATCCTGCTCCTCAGCCTGATCAACCTGACTGGTGCACCTGCACCTATTGCAGGGAGATGGCGGAGGGAGAGAAGGTGTGTTGCAAGGAGAACAGTGAGAGGTGTCACTCAAGAATGCCTGTAAATATTATTTTTTTCATATGCCTTTTACTATTCTGTTGCATGATTTTATTTTTGAGTTTTGTGGTTACACCAGTATTGACTTTGCCATCACCCTGTCATCTGTTGTTTGCATGCAACATACATTTTACCATCTAATGTTTAAGCATGCATTTACCATTGAAATAAAATGAGATATGGGGTGAACAACCAACAAATCACACAAGAATAATCCTCGGAATTAAATACAAGACAGGTTACCATACAGCCCCCAACAAGCAAAAACCCACATCTCATGACAAACTGTTGATGGCCCCTCAAATAAAGCATAACTGGGAAAGTATTCATCCAGAACCACAATATCGTTTTCAAACTAGCTTATCTGAATGAAGTGATGTATTACAACGGAAAACTATGGATTGTTTCTCATCTATATTTTTTCTTTCTTTTCAGGATTTCTATACCATAGTTTTAGATGAACTTGTTTTGGAAGTTGCTGCTCGCCATAGAGATGATGTTCTGGCACAACCTTCAGATCAAGATTACAACAGAGGCAGAACACACACTGTGTACATACAGCACATTTTGTGGCGACATGGCTATTTGGCATCAGGAAACAGGCATGTTGTACCAAGTTGCTGTGTATGACGGATAAGGGGAACATATCCAGACCCACTTGGACAGTATGTTGGCTTCATGCCTGGAAGACTTGGATAGATAATCCAAAATAAAATTGTTTTCTGTGCCAAATTTATTTACACACTTTGTTTACAATTTTGTACACCAGTTTTGCAGTGAAGGCAAGTAGTCAACAACAGTATGAAGCAACATTATTGATGTGTTGGTTTCTCATTGACACTTCTCCCATATACACATGTATATCTTGTCATACATATAGAAAACTAGAGGCTCAGCCTGTGTCGCTCTCCTTTCATTCTGCTTATAGCAGACCCACTGTTAGTTTACCAATGTTTCAATTGGTATTGTGTTGGAGTTTAACTAGAGGCTCAGGTGAGCCTGTACCGCTCACCTGACATAAATAAGTCCTCTTAAGAATGTCTGCATGTCGAATACATCTAAGTTACTATTCAAATCCCATACTGCCATAGGGGTCTATGTTAAAACTATGTCTGCTCATGGCAGCCATCTTGGATGAAGGTCATGGTCACCGGACACAATTTTGAAAGTATACTACCCAAGGCCCATCCATGCCATGTTTGCTTTAAATTGGCCGACTGGTTTCAGAAGAGAAGACTTTTAAAACAATTTTCCCATAGGGTCCTATGTTAAAACTATGTCCGCTGACGGCGGCCATTTTGAACCGAGATCGGGATCACTGAACACAATTTTGGAAATTGACCACCTATGGACCATCGATGACATCTTTGCTATATTGGCTTACTGGTTTCAGAGGAGAATTTAAAATATTTTTTCCCATAGGGTCCTATGTTAAAACAACAGTATGTCTGCTGAAGGCGGCCATCTTAGATGGCGGTCAGGGTCACCGGACACAATTTTGAAAACTGACCACTTAAAAACCATCCATGCCATGTTTGCTTTAAATTGGCTTACTGGTTTCAGAGCAGAAGATTTTTAAACATATTTCCCATAGGGTCCTATGTAAAAACTATGTCCGCTGATGGTGGCCATCTTGGATGGAGGTTTGGGTCACTGGATATAATTTTGAAAGTTGACCATTTAAGGACCATTCATGCCATGTTTGCTTTAAATTGGCTTACTGGTTTCAGAGGACAAATTGTTTTAAACATTTTTCCCATAGGGTCCTATGTTAAAATTAAGTCGAGTCATGGTGGCCATCTTGAACTTCTTATCGGCAAACGATTCACAAGTTTAGTACAAGACCACCCAATGATCATTCATGCAAAGTCACAATTCAATTGGCTTAGTGGTTTCTAACAAGAAGATTTTTAAAATTTCGACCAATCAGAACACATTATGGGCCCTGGCATCCATGTTGGATTTCCGATCAGCGCCAAAAACTAAAATCTTGTATATGACCATCCAATGAACATTTCTGCCAAGTTTGGTTCAAATTTGTTTTGTGGTTTCAGGAAAAAAGTTGAACATATGAAATTCCCATGTTAAATGTTAAACTAAGTCGAGTCATGGCGGCCATTTTGAAATCGGTATGATATGCGCATGCTCAGATCATGGCCAACCAAGATACCAAATATGAATAAAATCCTACAAAAGACAAATGACTAGCTACGTAGACAAAGTTTAGGGACGGACGAACGGACAGACGGACAAGGGTATTCCAGTATAACCACCACTCTGCGAGTGGGGGCATAAACAAACTTAAACTTGGTTTTTAATGAAATGGTTTTCTAAAAATCAAACATTATTCAGGGGCCATTGTGGTCAATGATCATGTGGTAGTTGGATTTACAACTACCTATGCAATTAGTGCATATCACCACTGAAGTAGTAAGTTTGAATCCCACACATGGTTAGGTGTACTCGATATAACATTTTGTGATAAAGTTTATCAGTGACATGCTGCAGGTCTGTGGTTTTCTCCAGGTACTCTGGTTTCCTTTACCAATAAAAATGACAGCCACGATATAGCTGAAATATTGTTGAAAGTGGCATTAAATACCATGACCCTAACCCTCAAACATCATTCAACAAATGTAGGGTTTCTAATCACAGGAACCATGTTAATGGAAATATTGAGAGAAAGGAAAATCATTATACAAAACTAGAAGCTCCCAGGAGCCTGTAATCTTTCACCTGGTTTTCAATTTGATATTGAAAGTTGATAGAAAATAGGGGTGTTACACATAATTTTGAAAGTGGGCCACCCAAAGATCATTTCAACGCAAATTTCTGAGCAAAAGATTTTGATGTGATTTTTATCTCATAATATTCCTAAACGGAATAAACTGGCTGAAAAAATCTCACAGAAAAACCCAGAATATATATTAAACTACTCATTGCCATATAGCTGCAGTTAAAATTTGAGTTCATTTTGATTTGTAATAAAGCTGAAATTGACAACTAAAGAAATTTCTATTTTTAGTAATAGCAGCCATTTTGAATGGAGGGTGGGGCTGTCGGACACAATATTGAAAGGGGACCACCCATGGACCATCTCAGCCAAATTTGATTTAATTTGGTTTAGCGGTTTCATCAGAGAAGATTTAAATGTGATCTTTTATCAAAATATGTCTAATATGTATAATTAGTATAAATCGGTTGAAAGAAAAAATTCACAGAAAAACCCAGAATAATTGTTAATCTACTCATTGTCATGTAGCTGCAGTTAAAATTTGAGCTCATTCTGATTTATAATAAAGCAGCAATGGACAATTGAAGAAATTTCTATTTTTAGTAACAGCAGCCATCTTGAATGGAGGGTGGAGCTGTCGGACACAATTTCGAAATGGGACTACCCAAGGACTATTCCTGCCAGGTTTGGTTTAATTTGGTTCAGTGATTTCAGAGGAAAAGATTTAAATGTGATCTTTTATTAAAATATGCCTAATTTGCATAATCGGTATAAATCGGCTGAAAGAAAAATTTCACAGAAAAATTCGGATTATATGTTAAACTACTCCTTGCCATGTAGCTGCAGTTAAAATTTGATCTCATTTTGACTTATACTAAAGCAACAATGGACGATTGAAGAAATTTCTATTTTTAGTAACTGCAGCCATCTTGAATGGAGGGCGGGGCTGTCGGACACAATTTTGAAAGGGACCCACCCAAGGACATCCCTGCCAGGTTTAGTGTAATTTGGTTCAGCGGTTTCAGAGGAGAAGATTTAAATGTGATCTTTTATCAAAATATGCCCAATTTGCATAATCGGTATATATCGGCTGAAAGAAAAATTTCACAGAAAAACCGGAATATATGTTAAACTACTCCTTGCCATGTAGCTGCAGTTAAAATTTGAGCTCATTTTGACTTATACTAAAGTAGCAATGAACAATTAAAATTTCATCCCCCCTTTTTCTATTTTTAGCTTGGCGACCATCTTAGTTGGAAGTCGGGATCACTGGACACAATTTTGGAAGGGGCCATCCAATGACCATACCACCAAAGTTTGGTTCAAATTGGCCCAGTGGCTTCAGAGGAGTTGATTAAAATGTGAAAAGTTAACGGACGGATGACGGACGCTCAGTGGTGACAATAGCTCACCTGACCCTTTGGGGTCAGGTGAGCTAATAAAAAATTAAGGTACAAATTTTAATCAGAAAAATAATAAATGCAAATAACATGAACTCCTACAAAACACTCTATATAATTTTAATGAATATATCCACAATGCTTAAAATATCATTACAAGTGTGTTCAACAACAGAGTATCAACCACAAAAATTATAAGCAAGCTTAAATATGTCATCTTCTAATTGGTTTATTGTCTCCCATCATTATAAATGCTGATTAGGCAAACACAGAGCACTCATGTTTCAAGTAATAATGACCAATCTTTGTAGAGGACCTTCCATAGATGCTTCCTACCAAATTTCAGTTCATTTGGGAAAGTGGTTTCAGAGGAGAAGATTTTTTTAGAAATCAACCAATCAAAAACAAGAATGGCCTGTGGTGGCCATGCTTGCTAACGGATCGGGACGAAATGAGCAATCTTTATAGAGGTTCATTTGCCCAAGAGGTTTCAGAGAAGATTTTTTTTAAATCGGCCAATCAGAAACAAGAATTACCCATGGTGGCCATGTTTGTTAATGGATCGGGACAATATGAGCAATCTTTATAAAGGACCTTCCATAGATTATAGATGCTTCCTATCAAATTTCAGTTCATTTGGCTGAGGGTTTCAGAGGAGAAGATTAAAATGTGAAAAGTTAACGGACAAGTGATGGCAAAAGCTCACATTGCCTTTGGCAAGGTGAGCTAAAAACATCCTATAATGCTCCATTGAGAATGGTGGGACTAAGAGAATTGCAGGCCAAAGGATATCTCTATTGAAAAACTGACAAAATCTTGAAAACTAAACTTGTGCAATAAAAATTAAATTGAGGTTAAGGCTCTAGTGCTGATGCAAGACTGACTTGTACAGCACCAGTGATCACTTTGGACCGTGTCATCGCGCCATAGTCGCGCTAAAATTTGATATGGCCCATTAAAAAATGATGTGTGCGCCAGTAGAGCGCATTACCGTCACGTATGGCCCATACAATTGTACATCGTGCGCCGGTAACCGGGATCTGCATACTTATTTTGTTTCGACTGGTTCTTAATTTTTGCTTCATCCCGCAAACGTAATCAGGCGAAAAAGTAAACCAGTCGTATAATCATCCGATACTCTCGGCTCGGTGTTTTTCATACTCGGGTCTCGATTATAACGAAAACTGTCGAATGACAACAAAATGCCTCCCAAAAAGGCAAGATCTGATAAAAATCAATCGAAAATATCATTTTTCACGACGTCAGAGAAGGAAAATCCTTGGTCAGAAGATGAAACAGACACAGGTACAACGACAGAGGCGAATGAGCCATTTGAGGTCGATGATGACGTATCACACGAAGCCAGCAAAAACAAGGAACAAGGAAAGTTTCTGTCCCGTTGGTCCAGTTTATACACGTGGTTAACATACGACAAAGATAAAAACAAAATGTACTGCAGTAAATTGCTTAAAATCGTTTTCGGGCCCGGGAGCCCCCATACCCCGGCCTAATGGCTGAAGGCCCATCATCTTCAAAAACTAGGGTGATCTCTGCAAAAGAAATAGATGACAACATATAGTATTTGTCGTGTCAACTTATTATGACAAAAATAAAAGGATATGAAGTAAATGCACACACAAGACATAATTCTAATATTTACACATCAAAATAGCAAAGGAACCACAAATAAGTTACTGTTTCACCTTGAAAATTAAAGAGGGTTCATCCTATCTTCAAGAGAATATATGTACAAAGTTTATCTGTCACTATAACATTGATCAAAATCTGCATCACACTGGTGAAAAGGAATTAATGCCCAGTCCATGTGTAATCAATGGTTGTGTCCATATCTTCTATAGATACTCTTGGTCTCTTCTCTGCAGTAGGTGGTGTGGGAATAGGAGCTATTGTAGCTGACAGTCGCCTTGGATCATCTCTCTCTAAAATAATTTTTCGATTCAATCCCACTGCATCTCCCAAGTGAGCTTCTATTATACCTCTCATTATGGATGGTACATGAGGGCAAGATTTTTCTGTTTTTACTTCATAGGCTGACCATCTAGCCCCTTTTTAACTGTAATGTCTACGAGTCCTGAAATATAGATACTGCATATTAAGTATGAAATTGAGACCTAATGCCCCTATTTTCTAATTTTTATATCGAAATATTTGTAAATTTTGGTGTGCTGAAAAGGGGGATAGTTGAGATGTAACAAAACATGCCTATCACAACTCTGGATAATTGTTTTTTTTACGTTTAGATCAGATGGTGTAAGTGTTTTTCACATATTTCTAGCTTATAGACCACAAAGAGCCCACTTGACGATGTGGGTGTGAGACCATAAAGAGCTCACTTGACATTGTGGTTGAGGACATTGTTGAAGTGTACTCATTTTGAAGGCTGTTTGGTGACATTTTTGTGTAGTTTGTTCCGGCCTTGTCAGTTTTGGTGTTGTCTTATTGACATTTACAATACACATCCTTTTGGTGTATCTATGTAAAAGCAATCAATATCTATAGGCAGTTTACTTTGTACAAGAATATCTGTTACCACTATACTAATGAAATTGACCTGCATGTCCCATCTTTGTTTGTCATGACTGCACGACCACACTGTGCATTATGGTCTAGGGCAGCCAATTCATTCCTCGCCCGGTACGCTGGAGGCTTGTGCGAATTCCTTTTTGAAGCATACTTGAGGATCAAATTTTGAAAGTTTTCCAACTCTGATGTACTTCTGAAATTAAACATTTACAAAATATTATTATATGATGCTTACCATATTTGTGGGGTAAAACGTCTTGTGATATCTCAATCCCCCCTCCCCCTATTCCTTCATCATACTCTAGTGAAACAATGCCAAATGCCGAGCTATTCATGCTTACCCTTTCTGAGCACCAAACGATACAACCTGTTCTTGTGGGAGGTTACATGGCTCGTGCTTTAGTTTTGGTCGTGTTTGTTTATTTTCTTTCGATGTTACAAATGTACTAATTTCACCATGTATTTTTCTGCTTATAGCTTATATTATTTGACATTCACCCATAGTGTTTTATCTAAAGGAAAATAGAATGGCGCTGCGCCATGCCCCTTTTGCTAAAAAAATGTGGCGCCATGTATTGCTGATGTGCCCTTTTTCATTTCTTCAAACGATCCGTAAGATCGCTTGGTCGAAGGGCGACAACTCTAGCGAACTATCAAATTTTGACGCCAATGTGAAAATAAAAAAATAAACAGCTGCGCCAAGACCGCATGATACGCCCGTCGTCAACATTGATACAATATTTGTAAAGACTTTCTATCCCATAACTCTTGAATGAAAAATCTAAATTTCACCAACAGCTTTTGAGAAATCAGTAAAGACTATCAATTCCAATAACAGTACGAAGCTTGAAGTGAATAGGCCAAGGGGTTCTCAATTTACAGCGCGACATATGTTTCACCCGCCGTAAAATTGTGTGAACTTGTAATGAAGTGTCAATTTTTAATCAACATCCATCGGTGGTGGTGATGTTTACCTGAGCTTGGTAATCTGTCAACAATGTTTTCATAGCAGTTTATATGGAATCCCCCAAAATACCTGTAGGCCTTTACTATTCAACATTTGTATAAATATCAGAGTTGCAGATAAAAAAAAATTCCTGTCAGACATTGGGTCCTGCAAGTAAGAGAGTTTTGCCAGACCTATCAACTTTTTGTCAGACCTACTTTTTTTTTAGAATTTTTTTAATATTTCACGTTCAATACAGTATTATTAAAGGGACAATCTTAAATAAGGGTAATAACAAAATTACCGAACTCCGAACAATCTTACAAAGGGAAAGTCAAAACTCATAAGTATATAAACAGACAAAATCAGTCAACAACCGGAAAACTGTGAAAACCGTAGTGACCCTGACTTGGTACAGGCATTTCTAAAGAAATGGTGGTTTGAATCAGATTTTAAAGTGCCAACCGCCCCCCCCCCCCCCCCCCCCCCCCTTCATTACGGCTCAAAGTTTCCGGCTGCCACTATAACAGTATTTATAACAATACTTTTTTTTTTTTTTTTTTTTTTTTTCCAATAGTCAGGATTTTATAAATTCCCTTACATCACCACCTGACTAGGTTGTGACAGGAGTTTTCAAAAATAAGTTTCGTGACTACATTGGTTTTACATTTTGATAAACAAAATAAAGAAATAATAATATATAATAGTAATAAACACTTTCATTCATCTTTCACACACACTCTCTTACCATTTTGTTTTTCTAAAATATGTGATTGCTCCTGACATTTTGTACTTAATCAAAAAAGCTGAAAAAAGAATCTCATCACTATATGAATCCAACAAACAAAAAATATTATGATTAGTTGAAAATATATTGTAAGGGGGTCCACATTTTTTCAAATGCTAAAATGGTATTGTTTTTCTTTGATATATATTGTTCAAGTGAACGGTACCACATAATTTTATGTTTAAATTCTACAATATTTAGTCTTTGTTCATTGAGTTTGCACTTGAAGATGTAATTTTTTGCAATAATTGAAATCAAATTAACAAGAAGATCCCCTGACTCAAAACCAAAGAAATATTCTTTTTTGTCAAAAATCAAATTCTTGTAATATTGTTTTAATTGCTTTGACAAAGATTTGAGAAAAATTTGTGTCACAAGACAGTCAAAGAATAGATGTTCAATAGTTTCATCATGAATTTTGCAAAATGTACATAAATTAGTATTCTTGAGCTTTATTTTATGTAAAAAGGAATTGGTAGGAATGATCCTGTGTAACAATTTAAATTGAAAATTTTGAAGATATGAGTTTCTACAAGATTTTTTTAAAATAATAAAATATTTTGACCAATTTGTTATTTCACAATTAAGAAGTTTTTCCCATTTGGAAATTTTTTCTGTTGGTAAAGAAATGATTGCATTCACAAGACCTTTATAAACAAACTTAACATTTTTACTATGAACTATTCTTTCTAAATAGGCATCCTTTTTACTAAGTATGTCGAAATTTACATTTACACAGTTTTCCTTCAGATGATCTTTGATGTACTTGGGAACATTTGACACCAGACTATAGTACTTCAAAAAATTATTGGTATTCAGTTTATTTCTAGTCTGTTCAAAAGTATAAAAATTACCAGAATGTGGGTCAATAAGATCACATAAATACTGCACATTATGTTCTATCCATCTAATATAATAATTTAAATCAGTTACTGGTACAAAATTAAGGGTATCAAGAGACAATAGTTCATTAGTATTCATCTTTGTATAAGGTTTTGCAACATGATAGCTAGACAGCACATCTTTCCAAAAAGGATTTGTAAGCTTCATAGCAACTTCCTTTTGCTTTTCTTTCTGAAAAGTTAAAATTCTTTCACCGCCATAGCTTTGAAGATTGAATAATAATACTTTTTGCCAATCACCATCTAAATTGGAAAATAATCGTTTAATCCAACCTACTTTCAGATAAATATTAAAAGATTGAAGATCTATCATTTTCAAATCCCCCTGATATATATCACCGATTAAAGTACTTCGCTTTATCTTATCTGACTTCCCGTTCCATATGAATTTATAAAAAAGTGAATTTAAATCATTTATTTTTGTCTGAGGTAAATTTGGTAGAGATGTCAGTAAATGAATTAGCTTTGGTAGTGCAAGAGTTTTTATAACTGTAATTTTACCAAGTAATGTCAGTTTTCTATGCTGCCAACTTTTTAGTATTGCCTTAACCCCCTTGATTTTTTGGGTAAAATTTATATCTGTAATACAGTTTAAATCAAGTGAAAAATCAATTCCCAAAACCTTAAAGTTTTCTTGAGACCAATTTAGTTTCATATTTGGACAAATAATTTGATCTGAATACTTCTTGTTTCCATCCCACACAGCTTTTGTTTTGGATGAATTCATTTTTAAACCAGACACCTTGTGAAAAGATTCAAAACATTCAAGAGCCTCCCTCAATGAATTTTCACTCCCATCTAGAATAAGAAAGGTATCATCAGCATACAAACTTATGAGAGATTCAACTTCATTGATAATAATACCATGAATATCTTGGTTGGCCTTCAATTTTAATGAAAGCAGCTCCACACAGATTATAAACAAATAAAGTGAAGGCGGATCACCTTGTCGACAGCCTCTTTCTAGAGAAAAAAAAAATTGACATGTGACCATTATTTATAATACAATTTTGGCTTTTGAATAGAATAGTTCAAACCATTTACAAACAGATGGTCCAAAATTAAAACTTGAGAGGGCTTTTTTTCAAAAATTTCCATTCAACTGAATCAAATGCTTTCTCGAAATCTACAAGAAGTAAAAGACCTGTTTTGTTATGTTGTTCAAGATAATGCATCAAATCATACAACAGTCTTGTATTTTCCCCAATAAATCTTCCTTTTATAAAACCTTTTTGTGTATCACTAATAATAAATGATAATAGAGGTTTAATTCTATTAGCAATTACAGCAGAAGCTATTTTAAGGTCAGTATTTAATAAACTTATTGGTCTCCAGTTGTCAATAAAACGCCTGTCCTTTCCTTCTTTTGGAATACATGTTATGACTCCCTGATACTGAAAATCAGTGAAGCTTCCAGACTCATAGGCTAAACATAATGACCTATGAAGCAATGGACCAATATCTTCCCAATTTTTTTTTATAAAAATCTACAGTATATCCATCAGAACCTGGACTTTTTCCATTTGTCATTAACTTCAGTGATTGGGCACATTCTTTAAATGTTATATTACCTTCACACAAGTATTGTTGTTCTTCTGTGAGTTTAATATTATGATTAAAAAAGGACTCGTCATTACAATCTAAATTTGTTGTTGAATACAATGTTTTGTAAAAATCGTGTTGTTGAAGGAGAATTTTAGATTGATCTGATATATGATGACCTGCGTCATCAATAAGCTCAGTTATAGTTTTTTTAATAAATTTTTTCTTTTCTAGTTTACAGAAGTATTGTGAGCATTTTTCTCCATTTTCATGCCAGTTTGCCTTTGATCGAAGAAGTTTACCCTCTACCTTTTCCTCCCTTTTCCTTTCAAACTCTATTTTTTTTATTATTTAAAGACGATTGTATTAATTCACTTGGTGCTGAGTTCATAATATCTTCTAGATTAAGAATATCCTTTTCAAGTTTAAGGGTAAGGTCTTTTTCTTCCCTTGTTTTTGTTATACTATGAGATATTGAAATACTTCTGATCTTCATCTTAAGAATTTCAAAAAATACTTGGTCATTACACGTAAGTTCAACATTTAAAAGATCTTTAATATCTCCAGATAAATAGTACTCAGACACAGTTTCTTTAATACATGTATTAACCTTCTCTACATAAACAAAATCTCTAAGTAACTGAGAATTAAATTTCCAATACCCCTTTCCCCTTCTGGCAAGACTGGCAGAAAAAGTGAAAGTGATTGCTGAATGGTCAGTTTTATATCCTGGAATTATTTTTGTATTTTTCATAAGTGAAAAAAGATCCTCAGATACAAGAAAGTAATCAAGACGACTTTGTTTTATTGGGGAGCTTTGACGCCAGGTATACTTTCTACCATTTGGAAAACAGGTTCTCCATGGATCTAGTAATTCAAAGGTTTCTAACATTTCTTCGATTTTCTCCCTCGAAATTTGGTTTCTATTATGTATAATATTATATGTATCAATACTAGTATCTTGAACAACATTCCAATCACCACACAATAAATAACTAGTGTTAGAGTAAGAAGCAATATTCTTCATAATTTCATTAAACATTTCCGGTTCATCACTGTTATAGCCATAAAGAGACACAAATGTTAATCTTTGATCAAATAAACTAATATCTAAAATTATGTATCTTCCATTCTGATCAATCTTTGAATCATGAACAGTATAATCTAGACCTTTCTTAAACATAACACAAACACCAGCACTTCTGTTATTAAAATGACCGAAAAGACATGTATCTCCCCATTCATCCTCCCAAAGTTTTTCAACCTCTTTAATACTATGGGTTTCTTGAAAACAAACAATTGAGGTATTTTTCCCTTTTGCCCAATCAAAAACATCATTTCTTTTTTTAACACTTGAAAAAAGACCCCTTACATTCATTGAGAGAACTGTAACAGTATTATCCATATCTAAAATATGAAGCAACAAAAACAAAATTCAGGAACCAATCTACTATTTCATATACAACAATAAAAATTTTACAATACACATTCATACAAACACACACATCTATAAGATGATGCTTGACAGTTGGTGATAAAGGCATAACTGTTAATTACAACAGATTTTATTTCACAGTTAGGCAGTAATCAAATATATATATATACATATCATAAATATTTATAGCAATCATTTATGTGAACAAAAGTTGTTTCCCTTATTGAATATAAGGTACTATATTGGAGTACAAGTAGACCGAAGGATAAAGAGGAGATGGAAAAATCCTATTCTTGTATAATGATTTTTATTTCAAGAACAAGGAATATATTACTTGCAAGTAGGGTTGCTTAAAGAAATATATAAACTGATGTAAAGTTACTAAATTTATAAGATACTGTTTCAAAAAAAAAAAAAAAAACTACCGGTAGATCCAAAGATAAAAATAAAAAAGAGTTTTCTCCCTTCTAGTATAAAGTGGACAAAAAAGGGGGAATATTGGATTCTAACAATATACATAGTACATATTTAAACATTAACGCTACACTTGGTGCACATTTTAATAGTAACACATCACACATAATACATATCATAATATCAACATTTATAACAATCATTTACGTGAACAAACATTGCTTCTCTTACTGAAAATCACTTACTATATTGGAGTACAAGTAGACCTAAGGATAATAGTAAAGAGGAGATGGAACAATCATATTCCTGTATAATATTATTTATTTCAAAAACAAAGAATATATTACTTGCAAGTAGGTTTATTTAAAGCTACATATTTTAAGCTGATGTAAAGTTACTGAATTTATAAGATAATGCTAAAAAATAAAAAAAATAAATAAAAAAAAACTAGATCCAAAGATAAATATAAATAACAGTTATCTCCCTTCTAGTATTAAAGTGGACAAAAATGGAGGGGAGGGGTGTATATTAAATTCTTTAAACCAACAATATACATAATACATAATATAACATTAATATTACACTTAGTACACATTATAATAGTAACACAACACATTTTAATATCAACATCACAGATAATACATATCACAATGTTAACAACACACACAGCACATACTGTATCATAATATAAACACCATACATGGTACACATTACAATATTAACACCATACATGGTACACATTACAATATTAACACCATACATGGTACACATTGTAACATTAACATTACACATAGTACATCAACATTTAAAACAATCATTAATGTGAAGAAAAATTGCTTCCTTTATTGAAAATCACATACTATATTGGAGTACAAGTAGACCTAAGTATCATGATAAAGATGAGATGAAAAAACCATATTCATGTATAATGTTCAAAAACAAGGAATATATTTCTTGTTAGTAGGTTTATTTAAAAAAAAAAAAAAACCGAAACAAAACAAAATATATTCAAAGATAAATATAGATAAGGGGTATCTCCCTTCTAGTATTTACGTTGACAGAGGAGGGAATGTTGGACTCTATAAATTTTGATTTAACATGACGAATGGTACCTATTATAATATGAATATCACAATATTAACTCTCAGCAGTTAACTGTATCATAATATTAACATTACACATAGTACATATCATAATAGTAATTCAAAGACATTATATAGATTTATATAGTATTTATAGTTTTTATTTACATTTCAATTTAAATATATAAATACATACATGTTCTTATCTTTTCTTTCTCAACTTTTCCTCACTATTGTCAAAAATATCAAATTTAATTCTTGAACCCTCAGCTAGCTTTGCATATACATTACAGTTATAAAACCACACATTTTCAAATCTTTCACTTCTCTTAAGTCTAGCCATAAGTCCTAGATTACTTTGTGTAATATCGTCGTGGAAACGAAAGTCTTTCTTTAAATTTCTCTTCTTTCTCATAATGTTAATTTTAACTTCAGTGTTTTTCACTTTTACAATCACAGGTCTAATTCCTCTATCTTTACCAGGTATTCGGTGTATAGCTTGCACATCACTAGGTGAGATGTGGACCTTGAGCTCAGTGTTAACTAATTTCACAAAGTCCTCTCTCAGATTTTCATCCTTTCTCTCTGGGAAATTCAACATTCTGATATTGTGCTTACGAGAATATTGTTCGTTATGGTTTCCCAACTTTAGAGCATCAACAGATCTTTTATCAGCATCATTTAGCTTTTCCTCTAAAGAAATATGTCGCACGTGACCTACTTTCACTTTGCTGTCACTTAGGTGTCCATTGTCAACAACATCTGAGGATTATCTGTCAGTATGGGGGTGTAGATGACAGGGGAAATAGCGATTGAAGTGACAGGGGTAGTAGGAGTGAGTCCGGCCTTGTGGTATTTTAAGTACATAGTGAGCATATTTTTGACTACACAATCGCCTGTGGTAAACTTAATTCAGTCAATTGGTCATGCAGCCATAACGGAAATGATCAAATTACAACTTACAACGATTACCGATAGGATACGAAATAAAATCCAGAATGGGAACTGGTTCCCGAAATTTAGCATAAACAGAAAGGAACAGAAATTTTTACCGATTTGTTTACGACTTTTGACTTTATTAACGATAATCAAAGATCCTTCGCTTAGGGATCTAAGAGGTAACCAAGACCGACATAAATTTGATTTTTGACAGCCCCAAGCAGTAAAAATGTTTGCCAGTCATTAGGTCTGACACAAAGACGTCATTTGCCGGACCATCTAAAATTCTGCCCACTAGATCCGACAGGGCCGACGGTTAGCTGCATCTCTGAAATATCAATTATTGTAGATGTTTTGATAGCAGTTCTCTTTGACCCACCCTACATGTACCCGAGTCATGTGTGTATGAATAAGGCCAGAAAAAAATATATATCTTTTCAAGGTTCCCCTACAGTACCGTCCCTATTTCTTCTGCCTACCCTAGCACATTTTATTGGTATTTTTTGTAAAATGCCGTTAAATCATCACATTTTGGTTAAGCACTGTTAAAGTCAAGAAATTAAAATAATTTGGAAAAATAAAATGGTTTTACCTACCTACCTACCATATTTTTTCTATGTGCCCTTTTTCGTAAATTCTAAATGCAAAGTCCCCTTTTAAAAAAAAAATACCATGCCCCTTTTCAGTCCTAGATAAAACACAAACCCAATATTTTTTTTTCGCAAAATCTGTACACGAGTATTTATAATTGTGTGTCAAATTGTCAAGAATACTCACTCAAATTGATTAATAAAACTGCTGGATTTGTCAAATGCTTTTTTAGTGGAATATTTGCTGACAGCAAGATCTTCTATGCCCGACATTTCAACTTCTGCCCTAAAACAACAAAAATATAATCTGACATGTGACGATGATGTGTAGCTGTTACAAAATAGCCCGGCTTTGTAAATTACATAAAAGGGTGCACTCGACTCGCAGCCGCAAGTGATAAAGTTTACCAGTTGCTTGCCCATGGTCGGTGGTTCTCTCCGGCTTCCTCCACCACTAATACTGGTCGTCATGATATAGCTGAAATATTGTTGAAAGTGGTGTTAAAATACCAAAAATCTAAATCATGTTACACAATACTTGCATTTTACTTTGATTAAATCATTTTATTCAATGTAATGAAATATTGTCAGATTTGTCAAAACTAAAGTGCATATATGAAAATTAAAAGCATCATTCATGGTGTAAATATATAGATTACACAACAAGACCCTGTTGATTTATACCGTATTTTATTAATAAAATTTTCTCCCACGAGCAAAGCTCTGTACTTAGGCATAGCTAAATTTGGAATTACTGTACAGGCCCTTAATTGTTCTCTCTGAGTCTCAGTCTTTCAACTGCTTTTGTTTTTCAATTGTTTTGATTCTAGCTGTACGAAAGTGACATCAATTGTTTAAAATACCATAAACAACAATAAAATGTACATGTACTTTCACTATTATATTGTTTTATTAAATTTACATTCTACCAATCTCATGTTCTGATGCTGAAATCTCAGAAACATCTGCAACAGTAATGTTGGACTTCTGATGGGCACGTTCTGGAGTGGATGTAAATGCAGCACATGCTGTATTATTAGACAATGGCACACGTGTGGCAAACACACTATCATCTTGTAATTTAAAGTTGTTTTGCTGTTTGTGTCTCCTGAGTTTTCTCATCATAGCTGAAATTGACAATTGACAAATTGACAAAATAATGCAAAATGACAAAAATAATGAATATCTGTGATAGTGTGACTACTAGTACAGTTAGGGGAAGAAGGCCCCATTTCCGGGATGCCTGGATTGAGGAGAACATACTTTATTTTACACTAATTTGGGACTTTTTCACAACAATCTAGCATTCGATTCTCTTTTCCGGTGTTTTCTTTCTGAATCTGTAAATCTTCTCTTTGGTCCCCGCTTCGAGCTATTCTTTCATTGACAACAATCTCAATACGCATGCGTAACGTTCAAGTTCAACAGAGGTCGTATGAATACGGAAAATATTCGTGGAATTCTGGTGGAATTATTGCATGACAGGACATCATTTTCGTTACTTGTTTCCAGGGTCGGATCCAGGATATCAAGTTAGGAGGGGCGCACTTAAATTTTTTTTGGGGGTATTTCGTGTGAAAAATCACGATTTTACCACAGGCCACAGGCACTTGTTTCATTCAAAAAATATATGTCCCCTCCTCTAAGAATTTTTTGAATGAAACAGGTGCCTGTGGATTTTACGCCAACAAATCATATGTTTTCTAATTTTAGGGGGGGGGGGGCGGCGAGTGCGCCCCCATCCCCTGGATCCGCCTCTGGTTTCCCCCGTTATTATATAGTAATGCGAGCTGAAAGACCAATTTCATTGCGGGGTTTTAAAATGTTTTAAACAAGTTTAAATGATTTGAACATTAAACAATGTTTTTTTTTATTCTTAGTCAAACATATAGTCAGTGTGACTTTAACATTTAAAAAAAAAAGAACATTAATTTTTTCACAATTTTCAATATTTTTTTAATCTTTGAAATATAAATACACAATCATGTGTAATTACCTCAATAAATATACTAATTCAAATGATGCTCATTACTTTCGGTATACATCTTTTATGAAAAATGTACAAAAAATGTATTCCTTATTTGTCTGGTATATTTTCAAAACTGTGCAGCAATTCACTATGTTTTCAAAGCATACCCTTGTCAGGGGCGGTTCCAGAGACTCTGTTACCGGGGGGGGGGGGGGGGGGGCTCAGTTATGGAGCAATATTTTCAAAAATTGATGGAACCAACTGTAGTCCCAAAGCGGTTCTGGCGTGTAGGTCGGTAAGCCTTGTTTTCATTTCATTTAGCATACAGTAGAGAAAAGGTACAGTTATTGACTTCCTAAAGTATGTTTTTTAGCCTCTATGTCTAGCGGTTTACATATTTTAGCACTCTTCTCAAAACACTGGTGGTTGAATTGTTCACCATTTGCTCTGCAGTCTAGTGAGCTCTGAATTAAATTTACGCTTTTTAAGGCTCTGCCTATGTTAAGTGCAGGGGCGAATCCAGGATTTCAAGTTAGGGGGTGCACTTAAATAATTGCGCCGAGCGGAGGGAGGCGCGAACATTTTTGGGGTATTTCGTGTGAAAAATCACGATTTTACACCAAAAAATCATATTTTTTTTAAATTTTAGGGGGGCACCCCCGAATTAGTACCAGAATGCCGAATCCCAGATTGCCGAATACCATATTGCCGATTCCATTTTGCCGAACCCACATTATTTATTATTTATTATTTAAAAAAAATATTGATGATGTGTACATATTTTATTGCAAGCAGTAATTTTTCGCGCAATTTTAATTAGAAAACCCATAATAAAATGCATACTGATTGTTGAATAGGAGATGCCGATACTCCTTACTCAAACAATTGAAGAACTGAACAATGGAAAAAAACTAAAAATAAGTAAAGTTTTTTCTTAGAGTTTTACTAAGTAAGAAAGAAAAAAAATGCCGAAAATTGTCGTTAAATAGCAAATTATTTAGAACTGATTGATGATTTCGGTAATCTAAAAATTAATTAGTACTATACCCACAATATCGAAGCTAGGTGATTATGGTAGATTTTAATAAATGATCGGCAAATTTGGGGCGTATTTACAAAACAAAAAATGTGTATTCTCTCATGTTTATTCACAGAGCATATGTTTTGAAATTATTTCTTGGCATCATTCATCTTGACAGAAATCATGGTTGTCTGCAGGACTAATCCACAGTATATCCTTTTGAGCTCGAATGCTATAATCTAAGCTCCCTGGTATGTCGGACCATTTCAAAAGAAATATTTTATTTAATTATTTACAATTTTCCTTCATAAATTAGAAGCATTATTCTACTTGCAATAACAATATTTTTCATATGTCGGCAATTTGGGAATCGGCTAATTGGACTCGGCAAAGCCCCCAAAGCCCCCCCCCCCTTGAATCCGCCACTGCTTGTCCATATATCCTTATACCCGTGGCTAAATGGACAATATATGCTTCCATACTAAAGTAAAAAAGCTTTTTTTTCTTAAATTTAATGCCGAAAAGGGAGTAAAACTATCCCCCCCCCAATTTTTAAAAGTAGAGAGGGCAATAATTGCCCGCAGCTCTTTCGCCTATGATATTAGTGAAGTTCCAACTGCAGACTCATATGGAGCATCTGAGTTCATGTCAGTCCAGATTTTTAGTTGTTTGTGCGTCTCAATCTTCAGTTTTCTGGTTATTCGTATTTTTTTGTCAGCCATTAAATATTTGTCTTTTTGTCATGTTATACCTGTATATTTATATCATATATTGTTATTAAGGGTACCTGTAAAGTGCGAAACGAAATAGAAACGAAACGAAACGAAACAAAACGAAACCGATCGAAACGAAATCAAACGAAACGAAACGAAATGATTTTTTTCCAAGACGAAATGTAACGAAAACAAAATGAAAAATTCAATATGGCATGAAGACTAAGAGGGTTTATAATATATTGATTATCCAAATTTAGAAGAGTTTAATAAAGAAACGCGTTTTGTGCGAAAAAAAAAAGAAGAAATATCACTGCACTGAAAATCAAAACTTAAATCTGAACACTGAAAGACACCGACAAACGAGCCTGTGAATAGGGTTTTTGATTATTAGATTATTTGGCAATTTAAAAGTGATAATTTTATTTACATGTGTAATTTTTCCTGATTATCTGATTCCCAAAGTCATTTCTGATTATTTGAGTAACGCTTTAGGGAAAAATTAATGATTACTGTGGCAAAACATGTGATTATATTAGTGATTATACGATCCCTGGCTACCCCTTACGCAGGGCCTCACACACTGTTCAAAAGCTTTTTGAAGTTACCCCGCTGTATATTTACTGTCGCCGAGAGAAAACAATGAAAGGTGGTAATTTCCTTTGAGGAATGAAACTGAAAAAGTTGTTCAGCGGCTTTGCAATTTCGCACGCCCTGTGAACGATTTTTCAGCTTTTTAAGTCACGTGCATCTTCAGCCCTTCAGTTTTATTCTCAGTCCCAAGGTAGTGAAGTGTTTACATACCTTTGAAATCCAAAACACAGCTAACGTTGTAGCCATGGACGAAACTGCCATTTACGATTACATTTCGGTAAGAATAGAATAGAATAGAATAGAACATATTGTATTGCCTAATCATAGGGCCCACATGAGGCATCATTAACAATACAAACATTCATGATTGATAAATGAGACATACACACAAAAAAAAAGGACATAGTTTAAGGTTTTTATATTTCTAAAAATATAAATATAATTATTATTATTTAGTGGATCATGTTCTGGTTTGTCCCCTATATCTCAGATCCAGTGTGAAACTCTACATATGTTGCATATTCCTTAACAAGTAGTGAACCTGCTAAAACAACCAAGGAACGGTGCTTCTGACACACCCTATCTGATAATGCATTCTCACAATTATATAGTAAATAATTATATATAATATTAAATACTTATCACATATATAAATAAAAAAAAATAAAAAAAATAGTTAATTATTATATCTATTATTATTATTCTAAATGCAAATATACCTACAGCTACTTTCCTCTTTATAAACAGGTGGTGTAAAGCGAAGAAACCGTCTTTAATGAGGGGGAGGGGATACCGATCCACAAGCACTCCACCACGGGATCCACCTTTTAACAAGTTTGCCTAGAACAAGAAAAATCACATTTTTTTTTACCTCTTTTCTGTTCGATAAAATAATGCTTATTTGATACAAAATACCACACTATCAATGTGGATTTTGTGCAATATCTGAAAAATGATATTTCTAGTATACGGCGCAGTTTTCCGAAACTTCACAAAGTCGTATTTCATATCATATAAACATAATTTTATTGAACAGAAGAGAACATATGTGATTTTTCTTGATATAGGCGAAATTCTCGAAAAGGGGGTCCACGAATCGAGTGTTTGTGATACGGGCGTATATAGATTTCCTAATTTCCACATTTTTAAGCAATTCCCATTCCAAATTCCCTACAATTTGGACAATTGTTTTCAATTCTCAATTACATTTAACAATTCCTTTATGCCTTTTCAATTCCCTTATCCTTCAATATTTGCCACATGTTACCCATTTCCCGAAATCTTTACCTCTTTCCCATTTCCCCCAAACCGTGCCAACTCCGTTCGTTCGTTCGTCTTCGCCGACATATTTTACATCAACATTTATTTCTAATTCAACCGATTTTTTAGTATACCCCTCCACACTAAGTGGCGAGGTATTATGTGATACCCTTCGTTTGGTTTGATGTGTATGTGTCCGTCTATCCCTCTGTCCGCCCCCAATGGTTTCCAGATATAACTTGAGAACGGACTTCAAATTTTGTACTGTTGTTTGGTACCATAAAATACAGATCAAGTTCGAATTTCAGTGTGTGTTTGATCATATTGACTGTATTAACTAACTTCAACTAAGCAACTTGGGCACAAGTCCCTAGTAGTAGTGTGATAACCTTGGTTTCACATAGTGGTGCAGGTGGTGCAGGGTGGCGTTGGGTTGCGCAGACCCTCAAAACTGGGTCCTCAAACACTGACAAGGTGGTTCTTCACGTATGTCCTAGGGTGACTCTACCCGTATGGTGTGTAGACCTTGAAACCCACGAGGTATTGTAAACTGAATCATCTTTATGGAGTCAAGCTGTTAAACACAGAGCCGGCTTATGTTTTCATATGAAATAAATTTTACTATATAAAATATACACAAAGAAAGATAACTCTTACTCCAAATCAGAACTCTCCTCTTCATGTACACTGCAACTATACACTGCAACTATACATGATACACTGCAACTATACATTACTCATTGCCTCTCATCGGGTCGTGCTGCCGAACACGGCCTATTTATTTATTTATTTATATATTTTTTTGTAACATATATCATTTAAATAGTTAGAATTGTCTTGTTTAAAAACATATATCTCCATTCTGTATTGTTGTAACTGTTGATATAATTATGAATGTATATTTGTTATTGCCTCTTGAGGGACCCTAATTGGAATAAAAATATTGTATTGTATTGTATTGTATTGTACACACATGATCCACTGTTTAGAATAGACAACAAAAATTACTGTAAATTGTTCATACCATGACATAGATGAAAAACCTTTAATTTGACTTTCACGCAACCAAATTAAAATGAGTATCTTAAACAGCATGTTACTCTATATAATTGATACAAGAAGGACTAAACCCAGAGCCGGCTTAGCATATTACTCCATATGATTGATACAAGAAGGACTAAGCCCAGAGCCGGCTTATGAATATTTTAAACAGCATATTACTCTATGTGATTTATACAAGGACTAAACCCAGAGCCGGCATATGAGTATTTTAAACAGCATATTACTCTATATGATTGATACAAGAAGGACTAAGCGCAGAGCCGGCTTAGCATATTACTCTATATGCTTGATACAAGAAGGACTAAACGCAGAGCCGGCTTAGCATATTACTCCATATGATTGATACAAGAAGGACTAAAACCAGAGCCGGGTTATGAGTATTTTAAACAGCATATTACTCTATATGATTGATACAAGAAGGACAAAACCCAGAGCCTGGCTTAGCATATTACTCTATATGATTGACACAAGAAGGACTAAACGCAGAGCCGGCTTAGCATACTACTCTATATGATTGATACAAGAAGGACTAAACCCAGAGAAAGACATGCTAGACCACTCTGACTCATTATTCTGATTCCGCGCCAACCAGTCTTTGTCTTAATGGCGCGTGTGTAGTAGCAAATGTCAATTTGATAGTCCTTACTTGACCCCTCAGTGACCTGAACTCATTGCACTCGAGACGATCACATTAACAATTAATTTACAACCGATGGGGTGATCATAATATAGATGAAAGTACACTATGCTCCAAATGACATTTTCACTAAAATTCAAATGAATTATATATAGGTTGATATCGAATAAGAGAGTTGTTCGCTTTGAATAATTGTGGCTTGATATATAAATGAATTGAAGAAATATGTTCAAATAATGATATGATGCAAGTCGTAACGGACATCACAGCTATAGAGAGGAAGAGGTGGTGGTCCACTGCCAGTTTATGTTGATGTGTGTGCCTCTACCTGAGGACCTGAATTGATAAGGTTATTATATGAGGGTCTTTTGTTTAATGTTCAACGATTTCAGACGAGAGGAAAAACCTTTCGTTTTGTTAATATTAGTGGAATTATTTACCATCACTGTTTAAACTTTATCAAATATTTTTTTTTTATTAATTCATTTATTTATCTATTTTATTTTACCCTCAGAGATTTGTACCTCAATGCGCATAACGTGTTTCTAATTTAGTCTCGTGTCTTATTCACGTTATTTGTGTTTGTTTGTGCATAGTAGTGTGCAACACATATTGTGTCGTGTTTTTATGGTTTTGTTTTTCTTCGTCTTGTGTACCCTCTATTGCCAGTTTCTCTGGATTGTCCATTTGTTATTGCCACTTCGGTATGCTCTAACGTTTATTAGCTTGATAAAATCTTGTTATATCCGGATATATCAATTAAATCGGGTATTTACATGAGCCTGCTCCTCCAAGAAAAAAGGAAAAACACATTTGTATCGACGTCTTTCTTGAATAACCATCAGTAGGTACGGTGATAGTGTAACAATTGGAAAGTAAATAAAAATCAAATGTCTTTGAGGGGAACTAAACCAAAGGGTATAATCAATATGCGTATGTCTAAGGATGATTTACCTTAGTTTTAAATAAGTTGGATTATTTAACTTATTTAAATTTCTGGCTAACTCTGTTCTTCATTCCGCCTACAGTCGTGTCTATGCTGATTGGACCCGTTAGTGTAATAGCTGTCGATTAAAGTGACCTATGGCTGCGACAGATTTACAGTATGTTTATTAAGATGACGGTGTTCGTAATTCCACCCACAAGTTTGGTCTCCAACTACAGAAAAAAGTACAATGAACTATAAAAGCCCACAAACCATTAGCACCAATCAACACTAGATTAATCTATGACGTACATATTGCTACAGAGTGAGACAACACAATCCTCACAGGAAATACATGCTGTCTTGTAATTAACAGGTCTATATATAGATTAAGAACTGTATATATAGTGTTGAAGAAGAGACATCAAGAAGTAGTTAGTGTTACATGCGGCAGCAGTAACGAACAAATATACTTGACTACTGGTGTTAAAATGAAGTATCTGCTTGCAAAAATTATCAAATGGAAAAGAGAAAACTCAGTGAAGTATAATACACATAACAGAAATAGCGAATTTTCGTCCCAATTATTTGATGCCATATATGACAATAATTTCGAACTGGCCAAAAATCTCATCGATGGCGGTGAAGTGGATGTCAATATAAAGAACGACTGTGGCGATACTCCACTCATAGTCGTTTGTCAGCAGACAACATTAAAAACTGAAGAAGAAGCTGTCAAGTTTATTAATTATTTATGGCAGAGCAATTCAAAGTTCCACTCATCAAATAAATCAGGGAAGACAGCAATGAACTATGCGGAGAGCAATGGCCTGATAAAGAACGTACAATATCTACATTATATTCAATGGACGGCTCTGTATGACAATTTATGCCATGTAAATTTCCTTTAAATGAATGAAGCCTTTTTTTTCATAGTAGAAAGTTCATAATGTACTGGAAAAAAAAGAAATAGTTCCTAATGCCTTATTTAGGCTACATTATAATTAACAGAAAATGTTCTTGGATAGTTTTAAAAAGGTAAACAATCTGAAATGAACCCAGTCCAGTTCTAGAAGTCTTCCATTTTATTTCATCCCCTCTAGTATCTGCTCATTATAATTTGAGAAATGTGTCAGTTTTTCCTCAGTCATATATACCAACAATAGATTAGAAGCCACATTTCACATATGGAATAACATAAATATTAGACTGAGTGCGAAACAGTCAACTGAATATGTTAAAGTTCAATTCAAAATTTC
The DNA here is from genome assembly GCA_963383655.1 of Bathymodiolus septemdierum. Classification (NCBI taxonomy): domain Eukaryota; kingdom Metazoa; phylum Mollusca; class Bivalvia; order Mytilida; family Modiolidae; genus Bathymodiolus; species Bathymodiolus septemdierum. The sequence goes on along the minus strand of OY726525.1, from coordinate 79,924,427 downwards.
AGCATCGTCAGCATAGAAAGCGCCCATCACATTACCTGTTTGATCAAATATATATTTGGTGTCATTCATACGCGTTTACGAAATACGAAATCAGTTTACTTTGTTGATATATTATATCATAGAAAACACATCAGAAATCTGAACATTACTTGCCGTGCTTTATAATACAAAATGTACAGGAGCAAAAGTTATTTGATACTTGAAACTTATTCTTTGCACCCATTACTTTACATATTCTTCTATTCGGGGATGAGGCTCACGATGCTATATATGCATATATTTCCTTGCGTACAAATATACATAAAGGGATGTTTTTATTCATAGCAAAAATGTACAGCCACAATAAACAATAAGCGAATATAAAAATGTGTTATAATTGCTAAACAACATTAATGTGTGTCAGTAATTTCAATTTGCCTTTTTTTATTATCTATACTATGTTGTATTAATTAAGACAATGTATGTATATTATATGTTATATGTCACAACATGTATTATATTGTAAGTATCGGAGAAGACATTTCTATGTTATATGTCACAACATGCATTATATTGTAAGTAACGCAGAAGACATTTCTAAGTTGAATGACAATTGTCGGATCCATTTGTTGTTTTATTACAATAAAATATGCTTTAATGAAAATATTTTGCTTTTTGATGTGTGTTTATTCTCACAACATTCATTTATTTGACTAAAGGGTTATGCTAATCCAGAAAAAAACTAATGCGAGGACAAAAATGGAGGGGTGTGGGCCTGTATTGGTAGCTACGCTTTATGATTTGAAACAAAAACGATTTTCGAGGACTCACAACATTGTCTTTACCTCTGATATAGTTTATTGTATGAAATGTTGGCGTAGTCACGTCAATAACTTTATGGGTCCAAATTGGTAATAAGTCTATTGGAAATATCAATAAAGAAAAGTTTAAAGATACCAAAGGGCTAATCAGAAGTCATAGATCGACGAATCACAGACAATGAAATGACGAAGGTAAATATGAACACCACGGTTGAACTCAGGTGTTCCGGAAGGATATACAGTTCATAATCCTCACGTATGTTCCGGAAGGATATACAGTTCATAATCCTCACGTATTTTCCGGAAGGATATACAGTTCATAATCCTCACGTATGTTCCGGAAGGATATACAGTTCATAATCCTCACGTATGTTCCGGAAGGATATACAGTTCATAATCCTCACGTATGTTCCGGAAGGATATACAGTTCATAATCCTCACGTATGTTCCGGAAGGATATACAGTTCATAATCCTCACGTATGTTCCGGAAGGTTATACAGTTCATAATCCTCACGTATGTTCCGGAAGGTGATACAGTTCATAATCCTCACGTATGTTCCGGAAGGATATACAGTTCATAATCCTCACGTATTTTCCGGAAGGTTATACAGTTCATAATCCTCACGTATGTTCCGGAAGGTTATACAGTTCATAATCCTCACGTATGTTCCGGAAAGTTATACAGTTCATAATCCTCACGTATGTTCCGGAAGGATATACAGTTCATAATCCTCACGTATGTTCCGGAAGGATATACAGTTCATAATCCTCACGTATTTTCCGGAAGGATATACAGTTCATAATTCTCACGTAATCTCCTGTAACAACAAATTACATCAAGTAAGCCTCTAATTTCTGTGACTTATGTATGAGGATGCGTAAGTAGAAACTAGTTTACGATGCAGAGTAAGACATAAATCCATACCAAATTGCCGGAGTAAAGATATAGGTATAATTTAGTCGATGTTTATCTAATATATCTAAGAAACATATATTGGTTTATCAACACAAAGAGTGTTTCCTGATATAAGACTTCCCATCTACTATATCACTTGCATTAACAGGAAAGCTAGATTAGCCCTCGAGTGATTAGAAAGGTGCTTCGGAGAGATTGGAAATTCCGTCTTCACTAGTGACACCCATCGTGTTATTATTAAACCCCACAAACATAATTAGAAATGGAAATCGTGTTGTTCAATAGTATTCGTAAAATAACATTAATATAAGGTGAAACCCCGACAAAACAAATGGGAGTAAATATGAATCCAAACATCGTTTTTACGTGGATATTGTAGCGTACATCACAACATAGAATGAAAAAAACATGAGAATATGCAATTCTACAAAGCAAAAACGTTAACACGAACCCCACGGGGGTGATCAGGCAGGGCAGCTCCTGCTCCGCTAGTGGTACTCGTTTTCTATTATGAAAACCAACATACATGCGAAATGAACTGACAATTGTTTGAGAATAGTTTTTCCAGGGGTCATATAATGTACTTATATTCCTGGTTATTGGTCTTCTCACCTTCAAAGCAAATATATTTGTTTTAATTTGTTCACCTCCATGAAGAAAGGATTGACATTAACGTTTACAGCATACACCTCTGTGTAAACCTATTAGAACATGTACTTTAGAGACAGGAGGGTATATATTTTATTCCTGCTTTAATTTGTTCACCTCCATGAGGCTAGAGTTGACATTAACATTGATAACATACACCTCGGTGTAAACCTGCGTCAAATTGTACTTTCTATTGATTCAGTGGGAAGTATAACTTTGAAAGCAATTGACTTGTATATTTGATTATGGAGAAGGAAACAATAGCATGAAAATTGGAAAAAAACCAGTCAGATAATAACAACGATATCGCAGCAACTTGTAGGTTATGATGAACAATGGTCAGTTTTGGAAATTGCAGCAATTATCAAAGATATTAAAGAATATATATGTATAATAGCTACAACTATGAAGGTAGAGACAAACATTATCGCTAGTATCACAGCAAGTTCAAAGTGTAACGTTATATTCTGTTTTACGTCACATTGAAATCTAACACATGTACACTTATGAGGTTAATGAAAGTCTTATTCTTAAAACTATAACTTAGACATCATAGTTGACTCTAAGAGGAAGGTACAATATGGTAGAACTAGTAGGGTCAAATAACAATTTCAGCAGTACATCTAGAAGTATCGATTATACAAACTTTTCCGTAGAGATATCGTCTGTAACTAAGATGTCTACCTTCTTACAAGTAGCCAGTTAAATACGAACCTTAGCTGATCCTACTATTTTACTATCCATGTTTATGGTTGTCGTTCATCTTTATGATAGTTTGTGATAATGTTTTGGAAACCTATCGCTATTTATGCAGATTGTATATATTCCTGTTTATATATGTATTACCGTTGGAGATCCAATTATCAATATTGGGTGGTATTTGTTGCTTCTCCGCTAAGCACGCAGCATTATGAAGAAAGAGTAAAGACTGGTTGGCTTGGAGTCAGGATAATGTGTCGGAGTTGGGAACCATGTCTATAGACGGACTGGTGCAACAGTCAACTAGCAATAAACACTATAACTTAGAGTGTTGGTCTAGTACACAGCAGGCATCATCGTCATCATCACATTGAAAATTAACCTTGTTCTCGCCATAATATAGCTGCAAAAATTGCTGAGTTGGCGTTAAGCAACAATCACTCACTCAATCAAGATTGTGATTCCATTTCTCGCTCAAACCCCAAAATACCTCTCCCATAAAGTATATATCTCTCCCATCCTTGAGAAATATGAATGCGATGTAGCAAAACGAGATGTTTTTGAAACTTGCTAGATAGTACCAACGAAATAGAGATGAAAGACAAAATTAAGATCTTAGAAAAAATATTAATAGCAAATATAGGTTGATTTCGATCGGGAATATTGGCACATGCCTTACTTCGGAGGAAAAAAAAGTATTGATAAAGTACACCAATTAATGAATAAATAGTATTACAAGAGTTCAATCACTGTACTTACAAACAAATTTAAATGAGAAAAAAATACACATTAGAAAACAGTTGTGTTTTCCGATAATTATGCCTTTCCTAAAAAACATTTCAATAATCAAAATTATATTGCTTTGGCCTGTGTTGAGAGTAGTGATAGGAGACCTTCTGCACAGGAAAAGACACAGTCTGGTTGCATGGTACCTAGCCAATAGCTTACATATTTGAAATGAACCTGATAGTCAGTGTATATGAAACCGTAAGCCAAACATCATGTGATGACTGATTGTTCAGAATCCAGAAGAAGAATGAAAGAGAACAAACTCAGCTCACTGAGAATAGCACATCTATTTCCACATGTTTATAATCTTTTCATCAAATAATTCAGCTGCTAGAATAACTACACACTAAATAACAAAGCCGTATAAAATGCAATATTTCTAGCAGTGGACGTGGTATTTTTATGTAGAAAAGTATGGAGGTCGACTTAGGACACATAATTTCATTTTTTTTTATCGCGAGCGCTAGTATTTGTATCTCTGAAGAATTAAACTTAGTATATTTCGAGTGCTGGACTTATTTTCACGAGTGCTGGACTTATTATATCGTGCCCTTGACTTAGTATATCATGATCTTGAACGCTCACTCGAGATGCGAAGTCGAGAGCGAGAAATGTATAATATACAATTGTGTGTCCTATTTTAGCTATCGTAGAAAAGGGATCACCAGAAAATAATAAATATCAAATCATATTATATTGTTGATGAAAACACAGATGCATACACAATATAATTTGGTAATAAAGCACAAAACTTCTAATTATTAACAATATGATGATCCAGGTGTATATTCCTACAATTATATTATGTGTTCATTTCATTTAGAATGGTCCTATGTGATTGGTCAAACGGTTGACATGTAATTTTGGAATTGAAACTTCACCAGTCTATGAAGTGCATATCAATATAAGTATGTCCACTTCCGTGAGCTACTTTCGAACACAAGGAAGGCACGAATAACTAACACAATAACAACAGTTGAAAATGTGAAATAATAAGATCAAATAGATAACAAAAATGTCAACTGCATTTAATGGTGTAAATATGTAATTCTCGCATGGCGTCCTTCATTGTCTATATAAATAATGCCGTGATAAAACTCCCGATATATTTTTATTCGCACATGCGTATTACTGAAAAAAATATTAACATCAAGCTTAACTGAATTCATGTACCGATATTCATACACACGTTAACATGCTCGTTTTGTTTCTCTACATGTTAACTGATTCCGTTAAAATACTCAAGACAACCATCTGTCGTCGTTGGTTTTTGTAATTTGTCTTCTTCCCGTAACGTAGTTGTGACATTGACACAAACTGGTTACTGATTTATTTTAGGATTTTGTTTAAGTAGCTAAAATCTAGTTATCTAAATAAAAAAAAAAAAAAAATGTAAACATGAAGAAGAGTTTGAAGATAGCAAAGGGACAAACAGAATCCGTATATCGAAGAAGAACAGACAACACAATGGCCACAAGAAAAAGTACAAGAGGACAAACAACGATCTAAAAAACATACATATAAAACTAAAGATCGAGTAACACGAACCTCACTACTAACCGGGGGTGAACTCAGGTGCTCCGGAAGGGTAAGCAGTTCTTGCTCCACTAGTGGCACCCGTTAGTGGATTTTACTAACTTCCACTTCGAAACATAAGATTTGTCCTACTAGAATCGAAATAATTCGTGAAAGCCATAGTTTGCAAAACGTTTTAACATGGATAAGCAATTTTTCATTGGATAAAAAATTACGAAGATAGCATTCCCCATATTAAAACTAGATACAAACTATGGCTTCCTTGCATTATTTCTTAATAATAAGTATTCAAAGCAATACTTGTAGTTTTATATTGTTGTAAAAGCCTTGACAAAAGTATATCATATTAACTATTGTTCGGTTAAAGCTTTTGTGCCCCAATAAAACTGCAAATGATTGCATTGAATTCTTATTTGAATATATGTATGTAAACGGTATAGTTATTTAGCGACACATTTAAACAATACATTGTTACTTGTTGAATGTTTTGTGCTAAACCAAAATAGTTCTCTAAACGTCCTACATGGTATTATTACAGATTATATACCCACTTAAGAAATATACCAACACAATTTCTACTCATCATATTTTCACTATAAATGTCTGATTTTCAACCAGTAGCATCATAGTTCATTTAAATTAAACCTGCCTTCTATAAATTATCATACGGAATCTTCCATTGTATTTAAGCCGTCCTCGGGTAATTACTCTCCGCAAAATTCATGTCTGTCTTTCCTAAATAACTACACATGTTGAACTTGGAACCATTTTTCCTTAAATAGTTAATAAACTTGACAGCCTCTTCTTCAATTATTAATATCGTCTGCTGACATGCGGCTATGAGTGGAGCATCACCACAGTTGTTCTTTATATTATCATCCACCTTGCCATCATCGATGATAATATTTGCCAGTTCGAAGTTATTTTCATATACGGCATCCAAGAATAGTTCCGAAAATTCCTGAATCCTGGTATACTTGTCCGTTGATTTTTCTCTTTTCCATTTCATAAATTTTCCACGCACAAACTGCATTACAATACCGTTAGTTAAGAGAATGTGCTCGTTACTGTCGCCGTATGTACCACTAACTACTTTTCAAGAATATATACGGTCTATATACACACCTGATTATTTCAAGAAGACATGTAATTCCTCATAGAAGCTTCGACCTACTTTCAGGTAACATCAACGTCACTATTTTTAGAAGTTGTGTGCTATTTTGGTGTATTATATCCGTCATAGCTTAATCTAAATTTGTTCACTGATAAAGGTTGGTTGGACTTTTGGAGTTGATAGTGCTTTCTTCTATCCTCTTATGACCTCATTAGTTGTGAATTAATGGTTAACGTGCAGGGGGTTCAAGTCACTGACGAGTAAGACCAACCTCTATTAAATAAACAATTACTGCTAGGCAACAAAAAGGTAAAGACAAAGTTTGACTCCGAAACAAGATGCTATATCCGGGTTAAGCGGACAGTGAACTTGCAATATAATTGCCAATAAAACGAGTAAGTCAAGTAGAAAGCGGAAGGCGCCATCATCACGACGAATGTATGAAGGTAACCAAACTAAGCCCATTAATTTCACCGGTGAGACTATATAAGGGAAAACGATGATTTCAATTTTAAGAGGGTGGGGTGGGGAGGGGGTGCAAAGAGGTATCTTCAGGTAAAATGTCGATTAAATGACACTGCCACATTGAACAGATATAAACATGTCATTAAAATTTACACCTGCAACACCTGAAATAAGGTGACGACATTTCCACATGTCAGCGACCACATAACATTATTGAACTAATAGTACAAGGAAATTAAATGATCTTTTGAAGAAGGGAGATATGGGTAAAAAACACTACTAGTGAAATCTCTACACATTTTAATGATCGATGTACCTGTACCATATCAGGAAAGTAAACAGTTATGTTAGATGTATCTTTGTATGATTTTTCGATTGGATTGTGTAACTGTTCTGACAGTGTGGTATTTTTGTTTTCCATTTTATTAAACTGACGAAAAAAAAATTCAGACTCGTTCAGTATGATACAGTATGACAAACAATTATTCTTTAAACAAATGGGCAGTTTATTAAAAACGCAACAATTCTTATTTCAACATTTCGTGATGAAAAACATGTATCCTGGTAATATGAAGGTATTAGTATCATGCATACAATTAATCAATGATGTTTTGTGTTAACATAAGTACAAATGTAATACTAACTTGCAAAATAGAGTAAAAAAAGACTCAGCCCCACCTACCAATTCAATGACACAAAGGGAGTGAAGCGTATTATGGTTAATGTTAATACCAGGGGCAGATTACTTCCTATGAAAACAATAATTGATTACTTTTAGCAAATATTTGAGGATATTGGAGGTACAACTAAAAACTAAATACAGTACTTGATTATTATAGGTCTGTTTTATGTTCCTCTGGAATTTCAACCAAAGCTGAATAACTGGATCTTTCATCTTTCTAATGGATACTTAAATTACACAAGTGTCCATATACTACCATTAAAACATTTGGCTGATATACCCTCTATGCAATTAATTCAACTGCCAACGTAGACACATACCACTTATCGTTGTAAGAGACCAATTTTATATTGTAAACAAACACTCTGAATTTACCAAAAAGTTGTCTGAAGCTGATATCACCAAACTACTCGAGATTTTAAGCTACGCATATTTGCTATGCTTGGTGGACGTGTTTTTCAACAGACAATCGGCACACCTATGGGTACCAGCTGTGGTCCAATTCTCGCCCAAAGTGTTGTGTTCGCCAACATGACATGGGTAATAGCTACGGAAAATCCGTGTCACAAATGATCACGAATTATTCAAAAAGGCAGTTTCAAGCCAGAAAATGAGCGGTCATGTATTTGTTTGCTAAGAGTATTACCGTCTTTGTAACAAGAGTAACACAACGGGTGCCACTATTGAAGCAGGAACTCCTACCCGTCCGCAACACACGAGTTCACCACCGTGCTTTTACATGTATAAATAGGGTTCGTGTTTATGATTAATTATTATTGTTCCGTGTTTTGATGAACGTTGCGATTTCCGCTTACAATCGATTGTAATGTTGATAGTTCATGTTTTATTGATATTTTTAATGTGCATTACGATTATTTGTATTTATTGAAGTATACTTGTGTCAAACACAATTTATCTGATTCACCCCTGTGTCTTAGTGGGTTTTGCGTCGCTCAATATTAGTTTTTAGCTCTCTGTGTAATGTTGTGTTGTAGATATTTTTTCTTGTCATTTTGCCCTGGTTCGTCTGACAATTGTATTGTCTGTCCTTCGATTTACTGCTTCATGTTACTCCCTTTGGTATCTTCCTGTTTTTTACTTCCTTTTCCCCATTTAACCCCAACATTACGTTTTCCCAATATTTTCATAATAGTTTAATCAAATAAATGTATGGTGTGGCCATTACCACACACTAAATAAAAAAAACCATTTAATTTAAACATATTTTATTGTCACGAAACAGCAAAAGGATCGTACACATGTTATGAATCTTAGCAATGTCTCCTCCGTTTCTTACAGAATAATGCATATGGTGATATATAGCATATAATATACATATAAACCCTGAAATAGCTAATTGAAAATACAGTAACACAGATACAGAATGAAGCGGGTGGTGATTTTTTTCTTATCCATTCAAGCACACCTTTTGATTCTTTTCAATATAAAGGGGATTCGATTTCTTAATGATATTTGTATTGGAGTAAAATTCAGATAATTTAACTCTGTTTAATGAGCGTAAATTAACAGGTACAAATATACGCCATATGATAAAAAAAAATTGTACGCTATATTTTACAAGACAGGGCAAATATATTGGCCATTGTAGTGTCTGTTCTTCGATTTACGACTTCTGATTACCCATTTGGTATATTCAAACAGCTCTTGTCATAACAAAGGTGTAGGCAAAAGCCGTAATGTTCAGGGTTCCCAATAGAGGCCCCACCCTTACGCATCGCATTATCTATGATGTACTTTCTATGAAGATCAGGGATTAGGGTTATGATGTTTAACGCCACTTTCAACACTATTTCAGCTATATCGTGGCGACTATATTTCAACAAACTAGACTGAGTTCGTCAGCGAGCATGTATTGCACCAAAACTTGTGTTGCCAAAGATGTATTGGAATGAGGGATTTACATGTTAACACTACTCACAGATTCAGAATCATATATATTTCAAATATATGTATGGGTGGAAAGAGATTGTTCATATATATTTAATATTATATTCGGCTGTGAAAAGAAGATGATCCACTTCTCAAATTATATTGAGGAGATTCTGATACTAGAGAGGGCAACATCTTTTGAAATGAAAGATTTCTATTTAACTGATTTATTTTTGTTTTTTTGTTTTTTGAAAAGAGATTCCAGTATAACTGACTGAATATAATTTTGTCTACGAATATATTGCTATGCAAATATATATTAAATATATTTATATGCCACCAACATTTGCCTTTATAAATAAAGGACTAAAATATATGTTGATGAAAATTGACTCCCTGCGATGGATAGTGTGGGGGTTAAGCCGCAGCAACTCCGCTTGTTTTTGTTGGGAGTAAAGAATATACAAATTTCCATTTTCATGTCATTTATTAAATGACGAAATGTAGCAAAACTAATAAACTAAAGCAATGTCATAAATATAAAGGGAGTGATAGAGAAGCATGTATATCATATAACAAATATCAAACTATTAATAAGTAATCACTCCCTTTCAAAGTATATCAGCTCCCTAAAAGAAAAAAGGTGTGGCATTAAAACGGCCACAGCCAACGGAGGTTTTGGGGCTGAATATTTGAAATAAAACAGAAAGTTTGCAACTGCCAAACCCGGAGTTGATGGGACTGGAGTAATATTTTCTTATGTAAGAAGTATTTTTTAAATTACCCACAGATCTTTAAAGGTTTTTGGGGATTATTTATTATGCATGATATAATATTAATTGCCATACCAATGTGCCCAAATTACAACAAACTATGTACATGTACACATGACTAACATAATTTACAACTATTGAGCAGCCAAATGCTGACCTCAAAAGTATACATTGTTTTTAAATACTCTCATTATCAGCAGTCAACTGCTGACTATATATAGCTACTAAGCTACAAATAAACAAGAACAAGTATTTTTGAGCAGCCAAATGCTGACTTCAAACTATAAAACATAATGCATAATTGTCAAGTTAGAGTTCACCTGAAAAGTTAAAAGATAATATTCAATTTTGAACAAGAGCAAAATAATATGAATTTTATTATAGTAATAATTGAGCCATCAGCTAGCAAAATATGAACTACCAACTAATATATTATGCATGATGAAATAATATCTTGTGCCTCTAATAAAAAGTATACGAGCAGGCAAATCCTGACCTCATATGTTAATATAAAACTATAATGTGTATTGTCTCCAGATGATTACATTGTTAAATTATGAATCATTCTGCATAACATGTCTCTGGTGATGGACAACCGAGAATCACATGATTGGCGATTAACACTACAACCCTTCCTAACAATAAAGGAATTTTATGAATGTAGCATATCCTGACTTCCCGAGGAAACATAAAAATGGCATATTCAAAGATGGGCAGGCAAATCCTGACCCCATTTTGAATGACAAGCAAGCATGAGACCTAGATATGAGGGGGGTGTTATGTTTTTTTTTTCTAAGAAAAAATTCTGATTCCCAATGTTGCTGAAAAAAAATTTCGAATTCTGGGTTAGGAAAAAAAAAATCTGATTCAGAGTTTTGTCATATAACCTAATGTTAAATTCTGGAAAACAATTTAGCGCTTTGCGCGACAAAAACAAATAAATATTCTATCTCTTGTGTTGTCCGAAAAAACAAATTCTGAACGAACCAAAAAAACATAACCCCCCCCCCCCCCTTCAAGTTAAATGGTCGGTCCCTAAGCATCTGTAAATATGTGTACATGGTTTGCACTGGACATAAATTAGTTTCTTGAGCATTAGTGATGAGGGTAATTGGTAATTGTGACCGGTTGATTATATTTTATATTCTTGAAATGCCATAAAGTGATAGTTAGGTTTTTTTGGGAAATCACGACTATCATAGTCAGAAAAATAAGTATCCTGCAATTTAATTACCCGGTGAATATCTATAGATGACCATATACAAATTGCACCCAAGCGTAGGAGAGCATTAAAGGCTAGTAAGAAAATGGCTTTCAAAAGTGAACTGATAGCCATATCGTGTATACATTTATATAAATTATGAATCATTCTGCATAACATGTCTTTGGTGATGGGCAACCGACAATCACATGATTGGCGATTAACACTACAACCCTTCTACATTTTCCTAACAATAAAGGGGATAAATACATCTGCAATGTTTAGAATTTTATGAATGTAGCTATTAGCTGAAACATGGGATGTAATGGTTCCTGGGCTGAATGATTTCTCAAATAAATAACTGATGAAATTACAAATGACTATGTTGGATAATGGGAGAGTAATAATCGTAGTTCCTTTAAAGCTGTAGAATAATTCCCAACTACGTTGACATGATTTTCTTGTGAACTCTGACAATCCAGCACGCAGCAATTGTAAAGCCTGCACATCTAAACTTTCAACAGGTGAACTGGAATATATGGAGGGGTTGGCGATAGCCAGGGTGCTACTTTGTGTGCCTTCTGAAATTGATAACGAGACAACAGATCAGCCCCTATGTTGGTTTTGCCCTTTATGTGTGTTTACTTCTGAATATAACATTCCATTTCATGGAGGCTAATACTAGTCTTCTTATCAGTATCATTAAAGTTTTATTTTTACATGAATTTTTGTTAATGATGTTTACAACTGCTTGATTGTCAGAAAGGAATAGAATTTTAGAATGTTTTATGAATGGTCCCAATATTTCTAGAGCAATAACAATTGGGAAAAGTTCTTCCACTGCAATGGAGTAAGACATTAACTGTTTTGGCCATGAATTTGCAAACCACCAACTGCCAAAAACAGCCCCATATCCAAAATTTCCTGATGCAACTGTGTACACTCTGAGATGATCAGATAAAAACATAGATTTACCATTAAAAGATTCAATAAAGCATTTCCATGCTATAATGTCTGCCCTGGCATCGCAAGTCAATTGTATCCAATGAAAAGGGTTGGATACTTTTATAGTCAAGTCTATAAGACGACGTAGAAAAATTCTACCTGGAGAAACGACTAGACAAGCAAAATTGAGCAAACCAATGAGAGACTGTAGATCACGAAGCTTTATCTTTTTGCGATTATATGTTTTATTAAGGGACCGACCATTTAACTTGCAGGGGGGTTATGGTTTTTTGTTTCGTTCAGAAATTTTTTTTCAGACAACACGAGAGTTAGAGTATTTATTTTTTTCCAGATTTTAACATTAGGTTATATGACAAAAACTCTGAATCAGATTATTTTTTTTTCCTCCACCAAAATCAGAATATTTTTCTAGAAAAAAACCATAACCCCCACTTCAAGTTAAATGGTCCGTCACTAAGGGCATTGTGAATTTTAACAATTTTGTCAACAAGTAAGCGATATCCCATTTTATTAAAGTCGATTTAAATGCCGTAAATGGTAATAACAGTGGTGGAGTAAACTGTTGTTTCAGCTGTGAATGCTATTCCTATCCTATTACACAATTGAAGGCAAGCATATAAATCATCTAAAAATTTGTCAGAATTTGGTGGGAAAAGGAAATCGTCAATTATGTGTGACATTCCTGCAGCATGATATTTTGCTTGCATAATCCACTGGATTGCGCAAGAAAATGCTTAAAAAAATTGGCAAGAACTATTTGCCCCCATAGGTAAACATCGACCAAAGTAAAAATAATTGTTCCATGTGAAACCAAGTAAATAATAATCAGAGGGATGAATTGGTATGATCCGAAGTTGTATTACTGTGTCTATTCCATCATATTCAACAGTAGAATTTTCTTGTGGAATTAGAGAGTTTACTGAATTCCCTTTGGGATAGGACAAATCATGTATTAATCTAAATTTAACAGGAACATTTTTGGGGACAAGACCTAATGGCGAACAAACTAGATTCTTAAGAAGGGGTGCTTTGAATGGACCAGCAATTCTATTCAACAATGATTCTTTAGCTAATTTTTCATAAGCTTTTCCAGGGTTTTCGATAGCAGACTTGTGATTTTTGGACATACATGTACGCATTCTCTATCCAGAGTTGTTGTTTCTGCTACGCTACACTCCATCTCTGTCAACGCCCATTATACAAGATTTTTGTAAAATTTAGAAACAGTAAACAAAATTGTGATTGCCTTTAACTTTTTAATTTCTACCTCCGCAAAATAGTTCTCCAAGAAGTGGGGGAAAAATAATTTTTAAGAGAGAATTGATTTGAAATGAGTGATTTATTTTCATCTTTATTGATATTTACAATAATTAAAACAATCTTAAGTACATTTTTTTTACTGTTTCTAAATTTTACAAAAATCTTGTAAAATGAGCGTTGACAGAGATGTTGTGTAGCGTAGCAGGAACGACAACTCTGGATAGAGAATGACATGTACGATGTGACTTATCGCCCTCCATACCCAATTTGAATCCATATGTAAAACCATCAATATTAGTTTGGAAAAGATCTTTTTTGTAACCTTGTAATTCCCTTGCGAATACTTCAGGGTTTACTGGGCTTGGTATTTTGTTTTGTATGGGGTTGATTGATTTGATGGGTTGTTGCCTATTTGGTACATTTGGCTTGAGGGTGTGGTTCTTTACACACTCTGCATATGTGTTGAAAGGGACAGTTTCGGTTTGTACAACATTGGTATTGGTTGTAGATGTGGCATGTGCCATTGTTATTTGTGTCAAGAAAGGGCTCAACCCGTCTTTTGCTTGGGTTAATAGCAGTACCATTATTGTGTTTTCCTGTGGTTGTGGAAAATTGTGGCTGGCAGTGAATTTTGACGATTTCATGAACATGGCTTTCCTATATAGTTCATCAATCTCTTGTTGCCATGGTTGTGAATTTTCCTTACGTAATAAACGGAAAGTTTCATCATAATATCTGAATGACTCATTATCTTTCACTTCATATATGTTTTTGATTGTTGACATGTATTTTAACATGTGTGGTGCATCTTCAGGAAATTTTTGAATATATATTGCCATAAAGATTTGAAAGGCCTCATTCCATTCATAAAAAGACAGAATAGATTTAGGTTTTGGAACATTTTGTTGGTTTTGAAGTGTGACTGTATTTGGAGCAAAAGTGACTGACCATATATCATTATCAACATTTTTTGGTAATAAGGCAGACAAGTCAATGTATTCGTTTGCCCAATTTTAACCCTTAATGCGCTTGGGTATGTGAGCCCCTAATGGTATACCTGAAGTTAATTATGTTACTTTTCTTTGACCAGCATTGTAGCTGTTGTGTACATTAGCTGATGGCTCATTAGACAATATGCTATCAATTAAATTATGGCAATTGACATTCGAATCAGTAGAGCAATTGTTTCCAGGTAACACAGATGTTGGTTGCATAGGAATAGTTCTACTTGCTTCACTTGTAGCACTTGGTTGACTGTTCTCATTTACATATGGTACAGATAGTAATGGTGGTTGGTGACAAGTTAATATCCCTGTTTTCTTGAGAGTTTCCTGTTGTTGTACTAAGAACAGAATGAACGGGAATTGTCACATTTGTTGAGGTGGGTCCTACTTGTAGTATTACAATTTCGCTTGCCAGATGGACATAATCGATGTTTAATAGAGTTAATGATTGATTATCATTATTAGTGTTGTTCGACGACACAGTTCGATTAGCACGAATCTGATTGGTGTTTGGGCTAACACTGTCTGGTACAGTCACAGAGTTAAGTTCTTTCAATTGTTCCGAATCATTTCTACTTTCAAGTTCCCTTGTAGTTGATGTAATTTTTCGTCTTTTCCTTGGCGGACCCATCGTCTGTAATTACTGCTTAATTCATGCTGAAGTAAATATGAAAACAAACAGTATGTGTTAACATATGAATTCACAACTTGCAAGACTCTCCATATACGAGTATAATAACCAACACAGAAGAAGCAATACGGTGTTGTAGTGTATTTAAGGTGCAAACTGTACATATTAATGTACACAATGAGTAAAATAATTTGCACTTATTTACATGTTGCAGCAAATATGCCGGAATATTAAACCTAATTGTATATTCAAATATAGCAGCAAATATAAATGTTTAACGGCTACCAGCTAATAAAGAATAGACACCACCTTGCTCTCATATATAAATTGTTACCATATATAATTTTTGTCATATAATGTATTTAAGCGATTACAGATATATATATAGTCCGATATTTTAATGGTATTGATTTTAGAGTTACATAAGTAAAAATGGAGTACAAGTACCCAAACACACATTCTGATACAAGTAATTGCTATGTAAATTGCCCTAGGCCTGTACAAGTACCCAAAACTAATTATGATATAATTATCAGATAATAAAATCCCACACATAAGTAAAAGATGAGTACAAGTACCCAAAACTAATCATGATATAATTATCAGATAATAAAATCACATACATAAGTAGAAGATGAGTACAAGTACCCAAAAACTAATCATGATACAAGTATCAGATCAAGAAATATGATTTTGTAAAGTAAGAGTTTTTAAAAATATAATTATTTTAAATAACTAAACTGACTTTACCAAATGTATTTTTAGCATGTATAATATCAGATCTAATGCCTCTGAAATATTTCTTTATGCGATCATCATTTAAATGTACTCCATCTAGCCCTACTTTATTGGAATACCTTCGCTATATTTTAATCTGGTATTGATTGGTTGGGATTTTGGAGTTTATTGTCCTTTTGTCCATATTCGGAACGAAGAATTAAAAATTAAACAATTTAAAACTAAGGTAGCTCGTCCTCAGACATAGGAAAACTAAGACGATTTTAGTGATTGTGTTTGCTACTATCATTTGGAGTGTATATCTTCTGGTGGGCTATTAGTTCTAGGGATAGCACCCGTTGAGTGATCAGTATATCGGCACTGGCAAAAGAAAGCTTAAGCACTGCTATTCAACAATTCTACCAATATCACGAAAACGTGCAATCACTTACCACCTGGTCTCTTTGGACATGTTAATAATAATCCTTGTCATATGGTATTGGGAATCTAGATCCTAGATTGAGACAGACACAACACTATGGCGATGTTTGACAGATTAATGGGATCCCGACCATGCTCTATTGATAACTGGATCCATAACAGCAAAACACATATAAACAAATACATGCACATATTCGCTTCCACATCAAAATAACACAGACTACCACAAAAATGAACAAAACCATTGCCATGGACAGTACACAATCAGGGTCAATGTATGTTCGTTGCAAAGTAACAACTCTCTAAGATGGCAGAAAATGTTGGCAAAAAACCGTTACTCCTAGAACCAAGAATAAAATCATAAATTATACTTCTAACAGATGTAATATAAATTTGTCATAAGCATAAACATAAATTAATTGTCTATGTGAGAGATCAGAATAAATAGGTCATCAGTATGTTGGAGTTTGAAGTTCCTTAATAATGTAATATATTAAATCTAATTCCCATCTACGTCAGGCATATGCTACGGAGCAACGTTTTCCTCTCCTGTTTGGGCACTTTGGTTCATTTGCTCCCCAATAATGCTACTTATGTTTGGGGATGATTGGCTTAGTTTTACCAAGAAGACTAATTTCAATTTCTGGATTACATGCTTCTTTTTTCCGCCAAGACGTTTCGTAACCTGGATATAGCATAAATTACAATAAACTTCAAATGCCCAAACCAATTATTATCATCAAATATCAGTAGATTAAACGATGAGGTAAGTATTACGCACAAATATGTTTCATCTCTTCCGTAAAACAAATGTCATCTTGAAATTAACAGGTCTATATATAAACGGATAACTGTATATATATTGTTGAAGAAGAGACATTGAAAAGTAGTTAGAGTTATATACGATAACAGTAACGAACTCATTCACTTCAGTAACCATATTAAAATGAAGTATCTGCGAGCAAATATTATGAAATGCTGTTAGAAATGCAGTTATAGAGAGGAAGCAGTTGGGATCCATTGATCGGTTTATGTTGATGAGTGTACGTATATCAGGATCTTATGTTGATAATGTCATATATGAGAATCTTTTTTATGTTCAACGATTTGAGGTGAGATTAGTGAGATTGTTGACCATCACTGTTTAATCTTGATCAACTATAGGTTTTAAATTCATTTGTTTGTTTATCTTTTTTCATGCTCTCAGCGATGTATACTTCAGTGATTATAACGTATTTTTAATTTAACATCGATAAAAGGTTGTTATTTCCGGAACGATATTATAAAGCATATTTATTTAATCAGGCATTGGTAGGAGCCTGCTTCTCCCAGAAACAAACCACGTTAATACAAACGCTTTTCTTTAATAACCATCAATAGGTATGGTCATAGTGTAACAATTGGAAAGTAAATAAGAATCAAATGTCTTTGTGGGAACTAAACCAAAGGGCCTAAGAAAGGTAACCATACACAGGCAAATAGTACCTATGTCTAAGGACGATTTACCTTAGTTTCAATAAGTTGAATTATTTATCTTATTTAAATTTCTGGCTGACTCTGTTCTTTATTCCGCCTACAATTGTATATATGCTGATTGGATCCGTTAGTGTAATAGCTGTCGGTTAAAGTGACCTGTGGCTGCGACAGATGTACATTAGGTTTATTAAGTTGACGGTGTTCTTAATTCCGCCCACAAGTTTGGTCACCAACTATAGAAAAAAAAGTACAATGTACAATGAACTCTAAAATCCCACAAAGCATTAGCACCAATCAACACTAGATTAATCTATGACGTATATATTACTACAGTGAGAAAAAATAATCATGGAAAATGCATGCTGTCTTGAAATTAACAGTTTTATATATGGATTAAGAAGAGACATCAAAAAGTAGTCAGTGTTACGTACGCCAAGAGTAACAAACACATATATTTGACTAACGGTAGTTAAATGAAGTATCTGCTAGGAAAAATTATCAAATGGAAAAAAAAAAATCAGCTGAGAAGCATACCAGAATTAACGAATTTTCGCCCCGATTAATTAATGCCATATATGACAATAATTTTGAACTGGCTAAGAATCTCATCGGTGGTGGTAAGGTGGATGCCAATATAAAGGACGAATGTGGCGATACTCCACTCATAGCCGTTTGTCAGCAAACGACATTACAAACTGAAGAAGAGGCTGTCTAGTTTATTAACTATTTATGGCAGAGCGGTTCTAAATTCCACTCCTCAAACAAAATTAGGGAAGACAGCCATGAATTATGCAGAGAGCAATGGCCTGATGAAGATCGTACAAAATTTACGGTATGCTGAGTGGATAATCCTCTATGAGAATTTATACCATGCACATTTTATTTAAATGAATGCAACTTTGTTTGTAGTAGAAAGTTATAAATGTATTGCCAAAACGAAAGAGTTGCTAATGCCCAGGTTACATTAACAACAAGTCTTCTTGTATAGTTTGTAAAGAGAGTATACAAAATGCATAATCTGTAATTAACCCAGTTGTCTCCAGGTCTAGAAATGTTCCATTTTAGAAGGCTCTGATCCTTCTAGTATCGGAATCATTTCCGTATTATTTGAGAAGTGGACCATATTTTCCTCAGCCGAATATTAGATTAGATATAAATAAACAATCATGTTACCAACCATGTGGATTTGTTTAGATATGAGACTGAAGGAGAAACGGTCAAATGGATCTTTTAAAACTCGGTTTAAATTGCATAATTTTTAGCCTATAAGGCCCCGCCCCAGTTATTCTTTACCATTAGATTTTTAGTGCTATGCATACCCCTTAATAAACGTGTTAAGTTCGTCAATCCACTATGTCTGAAGAAAATACAAAACGATTGGTAGGCTGTGGGGCCTGAAGATTACTTGCTGTTCATTATTATATACAATGTACAGGGACAAAACTTAAGCTGATTATTTGTACCTATAATGCTAAATAAACTCCTCGGGGATGATACTCGAGATACGGAATAAAATTTGCAGATTTTCACAAATATACATTAAGGAATGCTATTCTTCATATGAAAAATTTATATACTGAAGAATCAAGCAGCAAATTAATAGGTGTACTCGGTTTGTTAGCAAACCATTTCTTATTTATATCAATATGCATTTTTATGACTGTGCTCTAAATACATGTTTTTTTAAATCAAGACAATGCATGTTTTCTATGCTATATATCACAACATGTATTATATTGTAAGTAACGGAGAAGACATGTCTATGTTATATGTCACAACATGTGTTATATTGTAAGTAACGGAGAAGACATGTCTATGTTATATGTCACAACATGTGTTATATTGTAAGTAACGGAGAAGACATTTCTATATTATATATCACAACATGTATTATATTGTAAGTAACGGAGAAGACATGTCTATGTTATATGTCACAACCTGTGTTATATTGTAAGTAACGGAGAAGACATGTATGTGTTATATGTCACAACATGTATTATATTGTAAGTAACGGAGAAGACATTTCTATGTTATATGTCACAACATCTATTATATTGTAAGTAACGGAGAAGGCATTTCTATGTTATATGTCACAACATGTGTTATATTGTAAGTAACGGAGAAAACATTTCTATGCTATATGTCACAACATGTATCATATTGTAAGTAATGGAGAAGACATTTCTATGTTATATGTCACAACATGTGTTATATTGTAAGTAACGGAGAAGACATTTCTAAGTTGTAGAAATAGTGTCGGATCCTGTTGTTGTTTTATGACAATAAAGAAATGTTTAATTTATAAAGATTTTGTTCGTTGATGTGTGGTTATTCTCGTAACATCTATTTATTTCACAAAAGTATTATGCAAACGCTGAAAAAGGAATGCGAGGAAAACAATCTCAAGGGTTGGGTGGGGGTAGGGGATTGGAGTTTGTAGCTACGTTTTATGATTTGAAGCTGATACTGCTTAAGTTGAACAACAACATAATTTTTTTGTGATGTGCTCAAAATCTTAGAAAGAGATCGCGACCTTAATTTCTACTGTGGCATCGTGGTGGTCGTCATCGTATGATAGTTGGATTCACAACTACATATGCAATCAGTGCCTGTCTCCACTAAAGTTGTGAGTTCGAATCCCGCTGATGGCGAAGTGTACTCGATACAACATTATGTGATAAAGATTATCAGTGACTCGCGGCAGGTCGGTGGTTTTCTTCGGGTACTCCGATTTCATCCACAAATAAAACTGATCACCACGATAAAGCTAGAATATTGATGAAAATGCCGTTTAAAACCATAACCCGTAGCCCTTTTTTCTACATCATCACCTGTAGAATAACTTTAGAATATGGCTGTGCTTTTCTTTTAGAAAACACATTAGAAATGTTTTAGAGCAGAAACATATCAAGCCATGGTTCATATTCCATTTTGCTTCTTTCCTGCGGAAAAGCTGTAATTAAGAAAGATCGGTCAACTAACACTGACGTTGTTGCATGGAAACCTCATTTTCACATTCATTCTTAAGATTCTGAGGGCCCGGGTGGCTCAATGAGTTAGATAGTTGGATTACCTTACAACTCATACAAGCCTATCATCAATACGGCGTTGGTTAGCGCCCGTCTTTGTATATTACAAAAAGGGTGCAATCGACTCGCAGCCGCAAGTGATAAAGTTTACCAGTTGCTTGCCCATGATAGGTGGTTCTCTCCCGGTACTCCGGCTTCTTCCACCACTAAAACTGGTCGCCAGGATATAGTTGAAATATTGTTGAAATTTGCGTTAAGCACAATAAATAAATAAATAAATCAATCAATCTTAAGATTTTGTACAGATGAATCACTTATCATATGAACATGAAGAAGAAATGACATTCGTTACTGCCGGCTTGTTGTGGGATTTGGATCCTTTGCCTTTCCAGATTTCTGTTTTTCTGATTTCAGATTCTTTGCCTATCATTTAAAAGACTGATTATACTGCCAATTATCTCATTTGATCTGTCATAAAAAAATAATGCTTAAGTACTGCAGTGAATATAAGTGATAACGTAGAGTTAACATCTTAGTGGTTAGATCTATATGTATTTTAGCATTGAATTAGGCGATTTTTTTTCAAAGCAGAATCTTAGATACTGGAAACACAATCAGAATCTCAAATGAGCCTGAATCGCCACTTGGTAAGCTATAAAATGTCATTTACAATAACAGTTCTATTCCTGGGTCTTGATAATTTTATTTCGAAATGTATTCGAATGTAGTTCCCCTCAATATCATTCTTATAAACTGACAAATTACTTTCTGTAGTTTCTAGGAAAAAGCTTTTACTCATTATCCCTTTAAAGCTGTACTTGTTGCTATCTTTCTTTTTCAATCGGTACTAAACACTCAAAACTGGTACACGACCATTATTAAATATTCCTACAATATCAGAAGCACATTTTCCAGGTGGTTTTCTGGATTTTTTTTTACCAAATTGCAGCCAATTAGAGCACATTACTGGCCACTGTCAGCCATGTTGAATTTCGCAGCAAGACCAATAACTCAAATTTCAGTGAAGGAGATTAAATGTAAATAGTTCACAGACGACGAGGGAAGTAAATTGATGACAATATATAGTGTGAGTGGAGGGGCACCCGAAATTTAAATAGGGTTTGATGGAAGGGGGTTGGAGGGGGGAGGGGGCTTGAGTTTTTTCTTTTTTCAAACGAGTGGAGACTTCAAAACAAAACAAAAAATAGTAATAAAAGATACGTGTAATTGCTACATTTGACTTTTCACAGTAGATTATGCAACATAATACAGCGAGTTACCTTTTAATGGTTCACGGTGTCCACCACTACTTGCATATAAAGAAAAGCTTGAGGATAACAATTGCTTTATCAGAGACCGTAAATAGACGGACAGCCAATATAAAGATCGAAGGAAAAATAACAAAAAAGCAAACAATGATCTACTTGAATCTACAGAGAATGATAGAGATTGAGCAATACGAATACCACTAACATTTGGGGATGATTTCGGCTACTTCAGAAGGGTAAGGAGTTCCTGATCCACTAGTGCCACCGGCGGTGAAAATTGAAATCATCTATATGGTCGTAAAATCTCTTTCTTAACGGACCATTGCCGCCAATTTCGGAGCGCATGTCAAGTTCTGAAAGTCTGAAGTGGGGGCCACTACGGCCGTGAACGTATGATGGTTGGATTTACAATTACCTTTGTAATTGGTGGCTATCTTCACGTTGGTCCACATCCCGATCAGGGTGAGGCGTACAACATTATGTGATACAGTTTGTCAATGATTTGCGGCACGATATAACTGAAATATTGTTGAAAATAGCCTTAAACACCATAAAACAATTAAGGAAATCGAGGTTTGAAGTAGACCTAACTGTATATGCGGTATCCTTTTTCCAAACCCAATAGGAGCATGTAATGGACAAATATTGAAATGGTATCATCTATATAGCGGAATATGAAACTAAGTGGTCGGCTGTCTTGTTTTTGTTTTCCATAAGAACCCTCATGCAACTTTATTTTATGAAATAAAGATTAGAGAAAACCAAAGGGACAATCAAAAATGGATAATCAAGAGACACTGGGAACATTGGGCAAACACGACACAAAACGACAAAAAATCCACAACAATAAAAAAAATGGGCAACACAGACCCCAGCAAAAACCGTGGGATATTGCGTACCGGTCAACCAGACCGTGCTGACGACCGTATGATATTTATTCCGTCAGCTGAGAATCACTGCACATGCATTATAATAACGTATGTGGTGGAGTCTTGTTTTTATTCTTCTTCCGTTGTCGATCTCAAGTTGAATGTCAAAGTAATATCCTTTACTACTCAGTTGCTGAAGCATAGTCGAAGTAATTCTTTTAATCTGTTTTTTACCATAGAGGGGGTAATAGTTGTGTAGAGGGTAGAGAATGTAAAGAAGTCAAATGTTTTACTTTTAGTACATGAGAGGGACTTTGATTGTATGTATTCTAACAAATTTTCAGAATCCACATCTGATTCACATCACCAATTGTGTAGCTAATGTCACTATATCTCTGAAGCCCGATTTTGATCGCTGATAGAATAGATGTTAATAATATGGGGAAACAAGTGTGCATTTAGCAGACCGAGCAATATAACGTTATTTGGAAGGCCTGTTATTTTATTTTACATTTCATGACAGGTGACATATATTATAGCAGGAGAAACTGACCTTCCATAGCACATGGTTGTATCTTCGATTATTCTGTTTGTGCTTGTCAGAGCATTAATTCTTTTGTCTTTAATAAATTTGTCTGTATGCTATTATTTTTATGGTGTCCAAATGTTACGTTTGTTTGAGTATTCTGCACTTATCCTTTCACCCAGGTACTCATCTAATGTATATTATTATAATCAGGGATAATGATGTGTAGGGATTACCGCAATTAAACCTTCGAATACGATGTTTGTACTGGTACTCCAAAATTGTCCAATCAGATCAAACTATTTATTCATTTAATGTTCTGATTGGCTGTTGTTTAAGTACGAGTACAAACTCATGTTCAAATGTTTTATGACCTTAAGGTTAGAATTAGACCTCTATCAGAAAAACATACGAACTAGAAAAATTTCCAAGACAATAGTTCTTCATTTGGGAAATATTCGTTTACCATAAAGTAAATACAAATAGTTTAATCAATAATTTTATTCATAAATAAATAAGGCATTTATATTGTACATACAACACAAAGCATTTCTGTGTGATTCTTGTATGGAGGACATCGCAAACTGCCACACGTGGTCCTCACTCCATAAAACAGAGTTCCTTCTTTGTCTGATGAGTCATTGTCTATTGGTTCAGCGTTTTGGTCCACGCAAGCATAATCTTTGCTGTTATAACGTTTGTATTGAGTCATAAGAAAGCCCGTATATTCTGCATTCCATCCCCTATAGCATGTCTGTTTACCTGAAATAAAATAGTATTACATATTTTAATTTTTCCAATGCTGAAAATGCTTAGATATTATACCATTAAGCAACTACAGTCTGGGGAAAATATGACGTCATTAACCGTCATTCAGATGATATCAATGATGTGAGCTTTAATACACTTTAACACACTTATCATGTTAATGGGTATTTTTGTTGTTGATTTGCTCGGAATGACACAGAGATTTTGATATCACGGATTAACACGTTATGCAAATTAAACCACAATTTATATCAATGGAATAACGTTTACCTGGTATCATGAGAACAGAAGACTTTCCTCTTCGTCTACATACGGAACAAGGAACATCTTTTTGATACAAATTACCGAATCCAGATGGCTTAGAAGATGCACTCGTCTCATATTCAGCTCCAAATAACACATCGTTAGCAAAAGAATATGGTTTGCCATTATCAGGATCATTTGGTAAGCAGAGGTAGTTACTACCACCTCCTTTGTTAGTGTAATAGTTACCTCCTGCTTGACCTACAATAATTAATATTACCACCGTTAACACAATTATATATATAATAATGTACATTATCAAGTATTACCTTCATATAACATAGCATTATAGGAGTAAATTTGTTTAACTATCTATTTTTTTCATTTTAATTATTACTTTCTGTCCGATCCAATTAGTTCACACGTCTGTTATTTGTGTACACTGTTGTTTTTAGGGAAGTAGAATTTTGCACATAACACATGCAGTTAATACATGATACATTCACTCAGCCTATTACAAACACCAAAAGTCCAGTTACACTTATGATTGTCTAGCGACCTGTAACTTACTTAACCACACACCACGGCATCTCGCACTATAAAGTAACTGTTTAAAGGAATTAAAGTTACCGTCTTGTTACATCTATCACCAATATACAAAGCTACCAATAACAAAGTCAGTGATGGGTCCATGCTAACCCTATTGTTAACATTACTAATATAACTAACATCATTATTTACAATAAAGATCTGAGAATATTCAAACCGACAGCATGCGGAACATATCACCTTCCTTCCGATAACTAATAATAAACGTGTTCAATATAATATTAAAGAATGCTTTAACCAAACACTACTTATCCCTTCATAATCGTGGCATCTATCTAGTGTTTAATAAATAGATGTGTGCATTTCTCTGTGTGTGTTTAATTTTGATAATAATACAGGCATCCTATCATGTATTTAATACCTGAATAAACTAGATCTGCGCCCTCTGGACAGCTTTTCCTTCCCCATCGAACGTAGACAGCTCCACCATCTGCGTGAAAAAAAGAATAATAGAAAACATAAATTCTAAAACTTATGATAATATATATGCAAGCAAAATTAACAAATTGTTAACATGAGGTCTTTCACATCATACTTTTACTTTAAACGTTTACAATAAATCAGTCAGAAAAAGTACTTGGTACTAGAACACTGTACTATTGTGGAGTCTTCAAGACTAAACATTGCTGAGGAATATTGAGCTTGACTCTTTTACTAGATGCTTTGAACACATTAAAACGTTAAAAATAAAAATATCTGGGAATGTAATGGCATATGGTTGTTTTACTATCTCATTCTCCGTAGCAAAATACTATTTGTATAATAATGTTGTTTTTTCAAACTAATGAAATTAACAACTTTTAAGAATGATTTCAATGCCTTCAGTGTTAATCTACTTAAAAGATATTACTCGGTTTATTATCAGAACACGCCGTCTTCCTTGATGTATGTAGATAGTGTTTCATCATATCAATTACAGACTGATCTGAAGCTGACAACTTGAAGTCTTTACATTCATGGCTGTATACAGCAACAACAAACGTCATAATTATGGTAACAGTTGAAACCATGTTGAAGTCTGTAATGAGAAATGGTGCTATATGACTACTCATCAAGTTTGTAACAATAGTCACACGACGGGAGAAGTAGTGGAACAGGAACTGCTTTCCCCTCCGGAATTCTTGAGTTCTCCCCTTTCTATGTGCATGCTACGATTTCGAATAAACACGATCTTCGGTTTCTATTTTCATATTTTTTAAATGTTATTTGTATTTACTAGTGTCCTACCCGATTTCAATGTAATGAAAGCGGGAGGTTTGGCATCGTAAAATCTGATTCAACCCACCATTTCTTAGGAAATGCCTGTACCAAGTCAGGGTCATCACGTTTTCCCAGTTTTCCTGTTGTTGACTGATTTTGTCTGTTTATATACTTATGAGTTTTGACTCTCCCTTTGGAAGATTATTCGGAGTTCGGTAATTTTGTTATTGCCCTTATTTACTGGTGGGTTAGGAACGTCTGACACTTCTGTAAAACCGGAGTTAATCCCGATTTTGTGAAAGGTTACTTTTATTGTATATTCATGTGCGTATGGTTGTATATATAGTATTTTTTAGATCATTGTTTGTACTTTTGTCTTTTTCTTTTGTCAACTGTATTTAATGTATTGTTTCTGATTACCCCCTTTGATATCTTCAAAACATTTCTATAAACTATAACCAAACGCTTGGTATTTTAAGATATGGAAAAATAAATACATGGTCTAGACTAAATTTTACTTTGGATGAGCTTGATTAATTTTGCTTACTATAACTACTGTAAATGAACAATAAACTATGCTTATATTAGTACATACCTGTAACTACCAATGATGGTTGCTATGAACAACGATGACAATATGGTGTGAGAAGTACAACATTCATATCACTTCCAATCGATATTTCTAAAGGTTAATTTAAAGCTTGCGTGTTTCTATGTTTCATTTATTCCGTGCGTGTATCATTGTTTTATTATTTCGTGTGTGTATCGTCTGACAAAGGTAAAATACAATTCTAAATAGAGGGAGCTGTAAAAACAATCACAATTCGATAAACAAATCAATATCAGTGAAACATAAAGTCAATAAGATATAAAATAACAAAGCATCGGACAATTCGAACTTGCCAATCTACCCGAGAGCGACAGGAGGTGCTGAGATATAATCTGTATCGTCTGCCGAATGCTTGATAGTCGTCATTAGATTTACAATGTTTATTTTAAATGTTTATTGTATATTTTAATGTGTTTTGTAAACAGTTAGATTTTTATACCAGAAATATGAAATTAACAAACACATACGAAACCGTTTTAACTTGCTAAAGATTTCCAGTTTTATATGACATATTAAATCTAAATATTACGTATTTGATTATAACAGTCTCATTATCGAGGTGTCTTTCTAGTTTGTTAATTATATAGTTACAGTTAATTAGACACTAGCAATAATAAATGTAATGACTGATTATGATTTTTTCATGTAACACGAGGGGCTATATAAGATACAATTGGGCGCGGTGGGGGGGCTGTCGTTTTACCCCCCTCTCCCCTCATTTATATAACACCACTGCATAAAACCATATTCATTTATATATTTGAAGTACGAAACTATACCTTTCATATAATATTCAGTTAATAGTGACATTTTCATATATAGGACAAACATCAACAATGAACAAATAAATAAACTGAAAAAATATACCATTCCAGCGGAAAATCTATATATAGCTTTATACAGGAAGCAACACACACCCACCGTGAACAACTAAACTAGGGATAAATATTCCAGTTGGCATTCTTTAACTTCTGTTTGGTAAAACATAATACATTGACTCTCAAAGAAAATGCAATAATATCATACGTAAATTTTACGTCACAGAAAATGCCCCTCAAAGATGAGGGAAACACATATACAGGCATATCAAGTACACCAAGTCACAAATATTTCCAAAAAAGGGTGTGTGTGTGTGGGAGGGAGCGTTAAACATTACCTGTTAATTTATTAACTAATGTTTGTCAACGATTTTGTGTAACAATTTTGTGAATACAAATGCACCATATGGCATTACACTCCAACGCATTTTACTAGTACATATAATCAATAGTGTGACAACTAGAGTTATCCCTCTTGAAGCATATTTTTACATAATTTAGATGAAAATGTTGAACTGCTTTCCTGAAATTTATTTATTTATTCAAATAAATTACATTTTCTCTCATTGTTCAAGTAGATAATACTTTAATTCGTCTCTAAAATAGAGGCCGTATTTCTACAAATATTACATAGCAAGATAGATCGATACTTTCTTGCAATCTTCTGAAACAAATATACCTTCTACTGCGCTTAGTAACCTCGATTTTGTCATGAGCTCACAAAAATGTCAACCTTATTAATTTCGACATTTTCACAGTAAATGTAACGTAGAATGCATATAAAACATCATATACACAGAAGGAAGAGGATACATGCAGTACTAATAAGTAAATGTCATCAATCCTTCATATCAAGCAATAATACAGTTGATAACTGAGGTTGTACTCTATCACATGAGGTAGAAATGTTGAAGGGTTACTATTGTGAAAGGATGAATAATTAACCTTACAAATATAAACGAGTAAAACTTAAAGAGACTTATTGCCGCGACAGTGGGCGTTTGATAGTTGTATTTACATCTAAATTGAGGCCGTCGTTGACCGTGATCGTATGATAGTTGTGCTTACATCTGTATAAAGGCAGTCGTAACAGTGGGCGTTTGATAGTTGTGTTTACATCTGTATGGAGGCCGTCGTGATGGCGGGAGTATGATATTATGTTTACATCTGTATGGAGGCCGTCGTGATGGCGGGCATATGATAGTTTTATTTACATCTGTATAGAGGCCGTCGTGATGACGGGAGTTTGATAGTTGTGTTTACATCTGCATCGAGGCCGTCTTCATGGAGGGTGTTTGATAGTTGTGTTTACATCTGTATTACAAGTAATTAATGCGTCGTGACCGCTGGCGTTTGATAGTTGTGTTTATATCAGCATCGAGGCCGTCTTCATGGAGGGTGTTTGATAGTTGTGTTTACATCTGTATTACAAGTAATTAATGCCGTCGTGACTGCGGGCCTTTGATAGTTGTGTTTACATCTGTATCAAGGCCATCGTTACCGCTGGCATCTGATAGTTGTGCTTACATCTGTATAGATGCCGTCGTGACGGCGTGCGTTTGATAGTTGTGTTTACTTCCCTACAAAGGCCGTCATGACGATGGGAGTTTGATAGTTTTGTTTACATCTGTGTAGAGGGCGTCTTGATGGCGGGCGTTTGATATTTGTGTCTACATCTGCATAGAAGCCGTCGTGACCGTGGCCGTATGGCAGTTGTGTTTACATCTGCATAGAGGGCGTCGTGACAGTGATCGTGTGATAGTTGTGTTTTCCTCTGCATAGAGGACGTCGTGAAGGTCGGAGTATTATAGCTGTGTTTGCATCCCTACGGAGGCCATCGTGACAGTGATCGTGTGATAAGTGTGTTTATCTCTGTATAGAGGACGTCGTGACAGCGGGCGCATGATAGCTGTGTTTACATATGTACAGAGGCCGTCGTGAGTGATCGTGTGATAGTTGTGCTTTCATCTGCATAAAGGCCGTCTTGACGGCGGGCGTATGATGTTGTGTTTACATCTGTATGGAGGCCATCGCGACGGCGGTAGCTTGATAGTTGTATTTGCATCTGTATTGAGGCGTCGTGACGGCGGGAGCTTGAGAGTTGTGTTTACATCTGTATAGAGGCCGTCGAGACGACGATCGTATGATAGTTGTGTTGACATCTGTATAGAGGTCGTCGTTGTCCGTGATCGTATGATAGTTATGTTTGCATCTGTATAGAAGCCGTCGTGAGGATGGTGGTAAGGTAGTTGAGTTTAAATCTGCATAGAGGGAGTTTTTGACAGTGATCGTATGATGGTTGCGTCTACATCTGTATAGAGGCCGTCACGACGGCGGTCGAATGCCATATGTCTTTATATCTCTATAGAAGCCGTCGTGACGGTGGTGGTATTATAGTTATATATAAGTCTGCTTAGAGGCGTCATTGACAGTGATCGTTTGAAAGCTTAGTTTCCATCTGTATATATTCTGTCGCGACGATTCTTGCATGATAGTTGTGCTTACATCGGCATAGAGAGCATCTTGACAGTGATCGTGTAATGGTTGTGTTTATCTCTGTACAGAGGCCGTCGTGACGGCGGGCGCTTAATAGTTGTATTTACATCTGCTTAGAGGCCGTCGTGACCGCTGGCGTATGATAGTTGTGTTTACATCTGCATATAATCCGTCGTGAAGGTGGGCGTATGACAGTTGTGTTTACATCTGTTTAGACGCCGTCGTGACCACTGGCGTATGATAGTTGTGTTTACATCTGTAAAGAGTTCGTCGTGACGACGGGCGTATGATATATGTGTTTACATCTGCATAGAGGCTGTCGTGACGGCGGTCGAACGATAGTTGTGTTTTTATCTGCATAGAGGCTGTCGTTGATCCTGATTGTATGATGATTGTGCTTGCATCTGTAGAGAGGCCGTCGTGACGATGGTCGTTTGGTGATTGTGTTTTAATCTCCTCAGAGGCAGGTGTTGACAGTAACCGTAAGATAATTGTGTTTACATCTGTATAGAAGGTGTCTTGACGGTGGTTCGATGATAGCTGTTTTTACATCTGTGTAGAATCCGTCGTGACAGTGCTAGCATGATAGTTATATTTAGTTATGCATAGAGGCGGCATTGACAGTGATCGTTCGAAAGTTGTGTTTACATCTGTATATATGCCGTCGTTTACCATGATCGTATGATGGTTGTGTTTGCATCTGCATAGAATCCGTCGTTACGATGGACACATGGTGATTGTGTTTAAATCTGCTCAGAGGAAGTTGTTGACAGTGATCGTATGATAATTGTGTTTACATCTGCATAAAGGCCGTCGCGTCAGCGATCAAATTATAGCTGTGTTTACATCTGTATCGAAGCTGCATTGACAGTAATCGCTTGATAGTTGTGCTTACATCTGTATAGAGGCCATCACGACGGCGATCGCATGATAGCTGTTTTTGCATCTGAATAGAAGCCGTCGTGACGGTGGTAGTATGATAGTTCTATTTAAGTCTGCATAGAGGCGTCATTGACAGTGATCGTTTGATAGTTTTGTTTACATCTGTGTAGAGGGCGTCTTGACGGCGGGCGTTTGATATTTGTGTCTACATCTGCATAGAAGCCGTCGTGACCGTGGCTGCATGGCAGTTGTGTTTACAACTGCATAGAGGGCGTCGTGACATTGATCGTGTGATAGTTGTTTTCCTCTGCATAGAGGACGTCGTGATGGTCGGAGTATTATAGCTGTGTTTGTATCCCTACGAAGGCCATCGTGACAGTGATCGTGTGATAATTGTGTTTATCTCTGTATAGAGGACGTCGTGACAGCGGGCGCATGATAGCTGTGTTTACATATGTACAGAGGCCGTCGTGAGTGATCGTGTGATAGTTGTGCTTTCATCTGCATAGAGGCCGTCTTGACGGCGGGCGTATGATGTTGTTTTTACATCTGTATGGAGGCCATTGCGACGGCGGTAGCTTGATAGTTGTGTTTGCATCTGTATTGAGGCCGTCGTGACGGCGGGAGCTTGAGAGTTGTGTTTACATCTGCATAGAGGCCGTCGAGACGACGATCGTATGATAGTTGTGGTGACATCTGTATAGAGGCCGTCGAGACGACGATCGTATGATAGTTGTGTTTACATCTGTATAGAGGTCGTCGTTGTCCGTGATCGTATGATAGTTATGTTTGCATCTGTATAGAAGCCGTCGTGAGGATGGTGGTAAGGTAGTTGAGTTTAAATCTGCATAGAGGGAGTTTTTGACAGTGATCGTATGATGGTTGCGTCTACATCTGTATAGAGGCCGTCACGACGGCGGTCGCATGATATATGTCTTTATATCTCTATAGAAGCCGTCGTGACGGTGGTGGTATTATAGTTATATTTAAGTCTGCATAGAGGCGTCATTGACAGTGATCGTTTGAAAGCTTAGTTTCCATCTGTATATATTCTGTCGCGACGATTCTTGCATGATAGTTGTGCTTACATCGGCATAGAGGGCATCTTGACAGTGATCGTGTAATAGTTGTGTTTATCTCTGTACAGAGGCCGTCGTGACGGCGGGCGCTTAATAGTTGCATTTACATCTGCTTAGAGGCCGTCGTGACCGCTGGCGTATGATAGTTGTGTTTACATCTGCATATAATCCGTCGTGAAGGCGGGCGTATGACAGTTGTGTTTACATCTGTTTAGACGCCGTCGTGACCACTGGCGTATGATAGTTGTGTTTACATCTGTAAAGAGTTCGTCGTGACGACGGGCGTATGATATATGTGTTTACATCTGCATAGAGGCCGTCGTAACGGCGGTCGAACGATAGTTGTGTTTTTATCTGCATAGAGGCTGTCGTTGATCCTGATTGTATGATGATTGTGCTTGCATCTGTAGAGAGGCCGTCGTGACGATGGTCGTTTGGTGATTGTGTTTAAATCTCCTCAGAGGGAGGTATTGACAGTAACCGCAAAATAATTGTGTTTACATCTGTATAGAAGGTGTCTTGACGGTGGTTCGATGATAGCTGTTTTTACATCTGTGTAGAAGCCGTCGTGACAGTGCTAGCATGATAGTTGTATTTAGTTATGCATAGAGACGGCATTGACAGTGATCGTTCGAAAGTTGTGTTTACATCTGTATATATGCCGTCGTTTACCATGATCGTATGATGGTTGTGTTTGCATCTGCATAGAAGCCGTCGTTGCGATGGACACATGGTGATTGTGTTTAAATCTGCTCAGAGGAAGCTGTTGACAGTGATCGTATGATAATTGTGTTTACATCTGCATAGAGGCGTCGCGTTAGCGATCAAATTATAGCTGTGTTTACATCTGTATCGAAGCTGTATTGAAAGTAATCGTTTGATAGTTGTGTTTACATCTGCATAGAGGCCATCACGACAGCGGTCGCATGATAGCTGTTTTTGCATCTGAATAGAAGCCGTCGTGACGGTGGTAGTATGATAGTTCTATTTAAGTCTGCATAGAGGCGTCATTGACAGTGATCGTTTGATAGTTTTGCTTACATCTGTATATATTCCATCTCAACGATTCTCACATGATAGTAGTGTTTACATCTGTATCGAGGCCGTGGAGACGACGAACGTATGATAGTTGTGTTTACATCTGGATAGAGGTCGTCGTTGTCCGTGATCGTATGATAGTTATGCTTGCATCTGTATATAAGGCGTCGTGAGGATGGTGGTATGGTAGTTGTGTTTAAATCTGCATAGAGGGAGTTTTGACAGTGATCGTATGATAGATATGTTTACATCTATATATTCGGATATTCTAGTCAAAGTGTTGATCAAATAAGAACTGTAATCAATCATGATCTACTCGAACTAAATGCCTGGTCTAGCAAATGGCTAATGTCATTCAATCCCGAAAAAACAGAAATCTTGTTTTTCTCCATTACCGGTAACATAGACAACATCGAATTTTCTTTTAATGGCACAAGTATCCCTTTATCTACTAGTCATAAGCATCTGGGAGTTATCCTCTCCCAAAATGCAAAATGGAATGAACATTTAGAAAATATAACAAATATAACCAAACATTGAGGTATATTACGGAAATTAAAATTCAGTCTAAATAGATCCAACTTAGAAAAAATGTATTTAGTCTACATTCTCCCCCTTTTTGAATACGCTTGTGAAGTCTGGGATAATTGTGGAATTGGCTATTCAGACAAATTAGAAAAACTCCAATTAGACGCTGCCAGAATTGTAACAGGTTTACCCATTTTTTACAAAATCGGAGTATTTATATGCTGAGACAGGTTGGGAAACACTGTCAGAGCGGAGATATCGCAGAAAACCCCAATTATATTTCAATACAAAATGTGGAATGGCACCTGAATACTTGCGTCATCTAGTTCCCCCAACTATTCAGAGTACTACTATTTACCCTTTGCGAAATTGTGATAATTTAATAGTTCCTTTCTGTAGACTCTCTATAACAAATTCGTCATTTATTCCTTCCACAGTTAAAGAATCGAATAAACTTGACATTGCAATCAGAAAATTAGATTCATTATCCAAATTCAAAAACGCTATCCGTCTTAACAGCCAATCAAATAAGATCTCAGTTCCCACACTTTATTACTATGGCCCTAGAAAGTTAAACGTGATCCTAACACAAATTAGATGTACAGCTTCTTTCCTCAACCATGATCTACACAAGGTTCATATTTTATCTAGTCCAGCGTGTAGCTGCGGTGTCCCCCAAGAAGATGCGAACCATTTCTTTTTTGCTTGTACCAAATATTCTGAAATAAGAAATGATCTGTTTCTCAGCATAAGCGATTTGTCTCAATTGATCAATACTTCACTTCTCACATCAGGAAGTAAAACCTTAAGCTATGCAGATAATTGCTTTATTTTTTATTCAGTTTTTCGATTCATAACAAGGTCTAAGCGATTTCTAATCGCTTAATGTACTAACCAAACACCATCCAGCATCCAAACACACACATACCTTTTCCTCATTTCTTTTTACTCGTTTACTATTTTTAGCTATATTATATGATAAAATTGTATTTTTCTTGTTTTCTTGTGCATTCTCAATACAATGTAATAATGATTGTAAATATAGGAGAAGACTCCATAAGTTGGTAAAACTTGTGTCTGATCCTCTTTGCATCATTGATCAAATAAAATAATTATCAACTAAAAAAAGTCTGCATAGAGACCGTCACGACGGCGGTCGCATGATAGCTGTTTTTACATCTGAACAGAAGCCGTCGTGACTGTGGTAGTATGATAGTTCTATTTAAGTCTGTATAGAGGCGTCATTGACAGTGATCGTTTGATAGTTTTACTTATATCTGTATATATTCCGTCGCGACAATTTACACAGGATAGTAGTGTTAACATCTGCATAGAGGGCGTCGTGACAGGGATCGTGTGATAGTTGTGCTTACAACTGTACAGAGGCCGTCGTGACGGCAGTCCTTTGATAGTTGTGTTTACATCTGCATAGGGCTGTCGTGACGGCGGGCGTATGATAGCTGTTCTTACATCTGCATAGAGGCCGTCTCGACGGCGGTCGCATGATAATCGTGTTTACATCTGTGTAGAAGCCTTCGTGACAGTGGTAGTATGATAGTTGTATTTAGTTATGCATAGAGGCGTCATTGACAGTAATCGTTTGATAGTTTTGCTTACATCTGTATATGTTCCATCGCGAGGATTGTCGAATGATAGTTGTATTGACATCTGCATAGCGGCAGTCGTGACAGTGAACGTATGTTAGTTGTGTTTACATCTGCATAGAGGCCGTCGTGACCGTAGTCGCATGGACAAATTCCCCCCCAAAAAAGGCATGGAGTTTGCTGAATAGTGTTCACCGTGCAAAGAATACGGTGAACTTATACAAGGTCCAAGCTGTTGTTGTGCTTTGTTTTTGTATTTACACACAATTTCCGCACAAAATAAAAAGGCCCACCCCATATTTTTTTATATTTTTAAACCTTGGTGAAGAGTATTTTTCTAAACTAGAGATGAAAAAGGGGGTAGTAAATTTATTGTTTTGTACTATAGTTGACAGAACATTTTTCATTCATACATATTTTTGATTGGCGTTTATTTATTCGTGTATACTTGATACTTTTCACCCCGGGTGGTTAATATAAGGTGAAGAGGCAGTTATAAGAGTTCAAAACGGTTGCCCTGGAATAAGCTCTTTGGAAAAAATCAGCAGCCACAACATACTAGTAAATACACACTTTGTCAATTTTCTGTCCCTTACAAGTTTGAAGCAAAGTTTTGCATCAGTTAAACATGTAAAAACTGAAATTGTGTGTAAGCGTGTTTCTTCTAAAGAAAGGTTTATAAATACATATATACAAGTTCTGACTGTTGATTAAGTGTGATAAAAAGTAAAATTATTTGAATAATAACAATTCAATTTAAGCTATTTCAAAGAACAAATTTGAAATCGTAAACCGAGAGTTACAATTGCTTTGGAGACACATAGTGATTGAAGTAATGATTATTGATTTCAATATTCTTTACTAAGAACATTCTATATTTTCGCGAATTGATTATTCGTGCTTCAGTTCACAATCACAAAGGACAGCCATTGTGATACAAGTTATGATTATTTTTTATTTGTAATAATCTTTACTGTGAACAAAATTGATGGAATCGTCGATAATGGGGCTCAAATTACAGTTGTAAGTGAAGATTTTTTCAAGAACTTGAAATTATCAGTTGGTTGTGCACAGTTTCTTTCTACTTAAAGGGGAAGGGAACAATAGTTGCATAAAGGCTGTATCAGGGGACACAGCCCGTTTCAAAATTGGGAAGACAGAAACAAAATGGAGGTTCATTGTAGCTAATATTACAGATCCAGTCATTATTGGCCTAAATGTGTTGCATCATTTACATGCCATCATTGACTTAGATAGATATACAATTATAATAGGAAATGAGAAATTGGTCACAAAGTGTGTTAAAGCTAGAGATAAGGACATCAAAGTATCTCGAATACAATTAAATAAGCGAATCACTGTCCCTCCGATGTCCATAATTCAATGTACAGTAAAACTTGAAAATGCAGCAATTTGCCAGCTTCTCCTGCGTGTTGTGTTTGCGTCTCGCGGTTGATTCGTTGTGCAAGGGTAGGTATCAATTGTTCTGATTTCCTGAAACGTCATCGTCATCTGAGAAACAGGCTGCTGGACCAGGGCTATTCAAGGATTCGCCTTGCTCGATCTCTTGGAAAGTTTGTGTTTCGATACCGGGATCTTGTCGAAATGTGTTCCGTCTCTGTAGAAAAGATTGTGGGCGATGGGTTTTCGTGTGGTGAGGGTGTGTGGGGATGGTTGGCCAAAAACAAAAATGTCAAGAATGTTTTTTTATCAATGTGTGACGTAAGAATATTTTTGACATTCACTTCACTGAGTTTGGTGCTGTATTGACAACTGTTTTACCTGTTTTGTTCAAGTATTGTTATAAATACTGTTATAGTGACAGCCGTAAACGTTGAGCCGTAATGAAAGGGGGGGGGGGGGGGGGGGGCTTGGCACTTTAAAATCTGATTCAACCTACCATTTCTTTAGAAATGCCTGTACCAAGTCAGGGTCATTACGGTTTTCACAGTTTTCGGTTGTTGACTGATTTTGTCTGTTTATATACTTATGAGTTTTGACTTTCCCTTTGTAAGATTGCTCGGAGTTCCGTAATATTGTTATTACCCTTATTGACACTGATGTTTGTTTTCAACCATTCCCAGACTTGAAAGGAATCACAATACCTTACTTGGTTGTTCCTAATAAGGCTAAACTACCTGTAGTCTTCAATAATTTTACAAACGAGTTCATATCACTAAAGAAAGGTAGTGATCTTGGAGTGGGAATTGAAGTTGAAGAAACAATAAACACAGAATGTGATTACATAGAGGAGACTACTGTGGATGTGAACGAAGTGCAAAAAAGACAGGAAAACCAGACTGAAACCGAGGAACCATGTGATGTACCATCACACTTGACCGATTTACTGGAAAAATATAAAAAGGACTTGTCAAAAGAACAAGAAATTCAACTGACAAAATGATTGATAAAGTTTCAAGATACCTTTTCAGTTGTTGACATGGATATTGGCCACTTCACAGACATACAGCACCATATGGATACAGATAATGCTACACCAATAAAGGAAATACTAAGAAGGACACCGTTTGGGTTTGAAGAAGAAGTAAAACCGCAGTTGATGGACTTATTCAGAAAGGAAATAATTCAACCTTCCTCATCGGAATAGGCTGCGGCTCTTGTAATCTGCAGGAAGAAGGACGGACAAATTCGCTATTGTATGGATTATAGAAAACTTAACACTGTAATCCGTAAAGATGCGTTTCCGTTGCCTCGCATTGAATCATGTATTAACCAGCTACGATGAACTACTTTCATGTCCTGTTTAGATATGTCTTTGTGTCATTATCAATTTCAGATTCATAAGGATGACCGTCATCAGACCGCTTTCTTGAACAAATATGGGTTGTTTGAGCATGTAAGGCTCAGTTTTGGATTAAACAATAGCCCTGCGTTTTTCCACAGAGTAATGCAATTGATTTTGTCTGGATTAACCTGGTCCCAGTGCCTCGCATATCTTGATGATGTGATAGTTATAGGGAAAAACTTTGAGGATCATTTAAGATATCTAACGTCCGTTATTGAACGATTTCAAGAAAACAATCTAAAACTTAAACCGAAAAAAAAATTCATTATTTCAGAAAGAAGTTGTTTACCTGGGGAAATTTATATCAGAAAAGGGAATTTCAATAAATCCAGAAAATGTGGAAACTATCAAGAAATGGCGTCCACCTAGAACAAAGGAGGACGTACAATCTTTTCTAGGGTACGCTTACTATCACCGAGATCACTTTAGTAATTTGGCTGAAGTATCACTACCGCTCATAGAATTAACTAAGAAAAAAGCTAAATTTGAGTGGAAAAAATGTCACCAAGATGCTTTTGACAAGATCAAGCAGTCCATTATAAATTCAGTAACATTAGTATTTCCTTCAACTGATGAGCCATTTATTCCTGACACTGATGCGTCAGACACAGCAGTTGCAGTTGAGCTTATACAGGTGCATAATGCCAAGGAATGTGTAGTATCATATGCAAGTAAAATACTAACCCCTGCCCAAAGACGTTACTGTACTACTTGAAAGGAACGTTTGGCATTGATTACTTTCACTCGACAATTCAGAAATTACCTTCTAGGACAAAAAAATATTGTTCGAACAGACCATCACAGTTTGATTTGGCTATTACGGTTCAAAAACATAGAAGGATAACTGGCCAGGTGAATGGAAGAGCTCACATAGTATGATATGATCATTAAACATCGTCGGGGAAACAAGCACACAAACGATGATAGCTTGAGTAGAATACCTGATAGTCTAACCCCCTGTGACAATTACTTTGTAGGGGCAGATTTACAGAAGCTTCCTTGAGGGGGTTGTGATTATTGTGCCTGAGCCCAATATCAGTGGAAACAATTTGAGGAAGAAGTTGATGACGTGGTACCTTTCTCTCTAATATCTATTGAACAACAGTCTGTCTTGTACAAACTGGATTGAAGGTATAACCTTAGAGGATATATGTAATCAGCAATTACAGGATCCTGGTTTGTCGAAAATTAGATCATGGTTAAAATGTACTGACGGCAGTCAACCCTCTATATTTGAGCTGCAATTGCCAGATGCTGCAGTAACATATTTATGGAGTTGTAAGGATAAGATTGAACTGATAAATGGTTGTCTAATGTACCAATGGGTTGGTTTAACAGGTTCAACGGTATTGCTAGTGGTTCCAGAAACCTTAAAACAGAAGGCTTTAAAGTACTGCCATGACAACAGAATAGCTGGGCATTTGGGAAGAGACAAAACTTTCGACAGGTTACCACAACGGTTCATTTGGTACGGCATGCATCAAGACGTCATTTTGTATGGAAAAACTTGCAAGACATACAGTATTAACAAGTCATTAAACAGGAAGCGAAGAGGGGAACTAGGTCAATATCATGCTGGAGTGCCCATTTGACATTTTGGGGCCACTGGTGGAAAGCAACTCTGGGAATAAGTATATCTTGGCCGTCATTGATCAATATAACAAATGGATAGAGTTACATCCTTTACTTAACATGAAGGCTGAAACAATTGCAAAAGTAGCCATTGCGGACTTTTTTGTAAGGTTTGGTTGTCCTCTGCAAATACACACGGATCAGGGGGAAAATTTGGATGGTAAATTAATCCATGAATTCTGTAAGCTATTAGAAATAGATAAGACCAGGACGACTCCGTACCGACCTTGTTCCAATGGACAAATGGAGAGGTATTACTCTGTTATAATGAATGTTGTTAGATGCTATCTGGATGAAAAGGAGAAGCTATGGGATGAAAATCTTCCACTGTTAGCAAGTGCAATAAGATCGTCTTATAACAAAAACACTGGGTTTTCAGGAAACATGATGATGCTTGGTAGGGAGTTGAAACAACCTGTAGATCTTGTGATCACAATTTAATACTGAGGGAAAGAAGGCTAACCAGTATAAACGAAATTTGCGGAAAGCTATGCAAGATGTGCACCGTTTGGCAAGAGAGAATATCAAAGCAGCACAGCTAAGACAGAAGAAAGATTATGATCTGACTGTTAACAAAAGGAAGTACAAATTGGGAGATTTAGTCCATAGATTGAACCCTGCGACCAAGATAGGCCAGAGTAGCAAATTGGAATCCTTGTGGCAGGGGCCGTATGTAGTTGCTCAGGTTTTGTCATCAGTGTTGTGCAAGATAAGAGATAGGAAAAAAACAACTGTGATACATCATGATCAACTAAAATCCTGTGATGATAGTGATGTACCAAAATGGGTGGAACGGATGCAAGAATGTATCATTAGTGGTAGTGATGTTGACCCCTTTGTTTGTTCCCAGTTCATGGATTCGTCTGGTTTATTTGAGCCTAGTCATCCTTCTGAGGATATTGCCGGTTTCCATGGCTCTACCATGGAGGATGGTGATGCTCCAATCATGGACAAAAAGAACCGTCAGCCAGTTTGGACTGTAACTTGTCATTCTTCTGAAAATATTGCCAGTTTGTCTGGCTCTATCATGGAGGACGAAGACTCTCCAAACATGAATAAGAAAGACGGACGACCAGTTGCAACTATAACAGATGTTGCTGAGCTGGCTCATATGGCCGATTTGGATGCTACCATTGGATATATGGTTGAGTATGAAGAAAGTCCTCCGAGCTGGGAGGATACTGCTGAAAGGGGCAGGACAAGGAAACCACCATCTTGCTCAAAAGATTATGAGGTTTCAGCTGACAAATTATTTGCGAATGGTGTGTATTGGCTGTTGTTAGTCATTTTGTATAAATGAAAACAAATAGGTGTTCCATGTTATATTTTAAAAAGTTTGGTGTTGGTAGATTTTAACGGTATATAAAAAAAGAAAAAAACAAGAAAACAAAGAAATAATAATAATAAGTAAGCATTGTGAAAACGTTGTATATAATTGTTTAGTATGCTTGACTCTAAATGTATTGCATAGGGTCAATACTAGTTTGACAATAACAAATACTCTAAATAGCTATAATAATGAGGATGATTTCCAGAAGCAAAAGTGTTATTTTGAAAAGCAACTTCGCTTTGCTGTTGAGGAGGGATTAACAGTTGTATTACACTATAGGGGAGATGATGTTCTACACTTCAAGATGTTGGAATCACTGACCCAGATTTGTCATATCAACCAATCTATACATTGGCATTGTTTTACCGGATCACAGAGCATCTTTGATTTTACCACTGCTAGTTTTAAGAACATTGTCTTTGGTATTACGCCATTTTTGTTGTCCGCTCGCTATCCAGTAATTCAGGATATAGCTAGCCACAATTCGTAATATTATTTTGTATTATAATCTGACGCGCCATATATCAAGTCTTCAGGAAAATCTAGTGTTCCTTCCGTAGTAAACTTTGTGGCAGAGAAGATAGCCGAGATAACAGGTCAAACCTTTTCAGATGTCATAGCTATGACTACGGCTAATTCCAAAAGGATTTATGGCGAGAGGAAGCATAGTTTAGTTCGTTATTTAATACAGTTTATTTAGTTTGTTTGGACATGTCTGGGTCTACATCATTTTATTGGTAAATAATGTTTATATCCAATGCTTTTTGGACCTCTAGTTTGTTTTTGTTGTTTATATTCATAATTGTTTCCGTGATCACTGAGCCTTGCAATGTTTTCATATATATGATATATATTTTGAAGAATCCACTTGTGACTGGAACTTTAAGGACTTTTAATAGCTGCATGTATGCAGTGTTTATACGTAGTGAATATTCCATTTGTTATTAGAATGATGAGGATTTCAACAAATAACTTATATTGCTGTATAATTATGGTCATGATGTAGCTGATGTTATTGGCATGAAGAGGATTTCAAAAAGGGCTTATATTACTCCATATTTCGGGTGATAGTTTAAATGATAATTGTTCTACATCCTGTAATACTCCTAGCTATTACATATTTCCTTTCGTGAACTACCCCTTGTTTCAAAACTTTATTATACCCAAGACAAGAAAATATAATTGGGAGGAATGTCGGAGTGTTCCGTATATTGGCGGAATGAATCATAAGCCACAGAAACTTGGACGACCGGAAGTGACTCTCGACCCCTGGCGGACTTTGCAACTAGAATATGAACTGAGCGGACGTGCATTCTCACTGAGGACCATTCCCGCTACTGAGACAGAGTCTACTATAATTCTGGTGTTTATCAGGTAATAATATGAATAATATGTAACCCATAAACTCTGACTCTGGGGTATGCTAGTTGTGTTTACATCTGTATAGAGGCCGTCGTGACGGAGGGCGTATGATAGTTGTGTTTACATCTGTATTAATACCGTCGAAACGGCGGACGTATGCTTACAACTGCATAGAGATCATTGTGATGACGGGAGCTAGATAGTTGAGTTTGCATCTGTATAGAGTTCCTCGTGACGGGGGCGTTTGATAGTTGTGTTTACATCTGTATAGAGGTCGTCGTGACGGCAGGCTTTTGATAGTTATGCTTACACCTGTATAGAGGCCGTCGTGACGGAGGTGGCATGATAGTTGTGTCTACATGTGCACAGAGGCCGTCGTGACAGTGATCGCATGGTAGTTGTGTTTCCATCTGTATAGAGGCCGTCGTGATGGCGGGCGCTTGATAGTTGTGTTTCCATCTGTATAGAGGCCGTCGTGATGGCGGGCTTTTGATAGTTATGTTTACGTCTGTTTAGAGGCTGTCGTGACGGAAGTCGTATGATTGTTATGTTTACATCTGCATAGAGGCCGTCGTGGCAGTGATCGCATGGTAGTTGTGTTTACATCGAGGTTGTTTGGTAGTTATATGCACATATACCTATGTAATCAGTTGTTATTCTGATTATCGACAATGGCGATGTGTACTAGATGCAAATCAAGTGATTAACAATATGAATGACTTGAGTCACAGATGGGTAGTTTCACTGGGTAAAGCTGACCACCACTGTATAATCAAACTATTGTTAAGTACTCATTCATCATCCATAAATATAAAACCCCGTCTAAATATTGAGCTATAAAACTGACTGTGACAATATTGTTTCTGCGAGACCAATTTCTCCTTATGTGCTAATAACAATAGTAAATATAAAACATTTCAGGATCCGATCACTCTTACAATTTTATTTTCGGCAGAACATAAACTATTTCAAAAATAGTATTTTATCAGAACTCCTTTTCGTCATCAGATATTTTACTTATCAATGATTTTTCATCATGTAAGAATTTCTTCACGCTGATTTTAATGGGGGTTCGTTTTTTTTTCAATCTTATTTTTTCTGTGTAGTGCTTTGTAAATCATTGTGTGTGGCTTTGTGGTTTTCTCCTTTTACTTTTTGGCCATTGTATTGTCTGTCCTTCCTCCATTAACCTTTTGGTATTTTAAAACTGTTCTTCAAGTACATAATTTATGATAGGGCTAGATGAGCTATGTTAAAGCTGTTTTTCATCTAAAATTGTAGTAAGATAATAGATATACACTACTGTAGATATTGTACATGTAGTATCAAAGATAACAATCGAAAGAATAAAAATCAAAACCAAACAGACATTACATTTAAAAGGCTGGCAATGGAACTTTGATGTTAGATATCTACAGTTTTAGTATATGACAGAAGGCACATTGTAGACAATGCTTTATCTCAACTTTCGTGGATTTTGTATACAACGCATGCATATAACTACTATTAAATGTAGCAAGGTGTCCATCGAGATTTAACCGGACAACAACGTTTGTGTTCTACATTACACGACAAGTGACATATACCATAGAGTAGGTGGACAAACTGACTGATTTCGTTCTCTCTTTTCGTTCGTGCTGTTGTCCTTTTGTTTGTAAGACATTTTTGTTTGAGTACTGTTGTTGTTTGGTTCCGAATTGTCCATTTAATTGAATGCCCTAAGTAATGTTTTATGACCAGTGAATTTTGACGAGAATTACGACAGAGAAACCGGCTCATTATTCATTAAATGTATTTCCTTAATACTTGCGTCACAGATCGGTAGTTTCACTGGTTAAAGCTGACCACCACTGTATAATCAAAATATTGTTAAGTACTCTTTCATCATCCATAAATATAAAATATCGTCCAGACCTTACATGCCAGATATTGAGCTATAAAACTGACCGTGACAATATTTTTTTCCGAGACCAATTTCTCCGTATGTGCTAATAACAATAGTAAATATAAAACATTTCAGGATCCGATCACTCTTACAAGTTTACTCTCGGCAGAACATAAAACTATTTAAAAAAAGAGTATTTTATCAGAACTCCTTTTCATCATTAGATATT
The DNA here is from genome assembly GCA_963383655.1 of Bathymodiolus septemdierum. Lineage (NCBI taxonomy): Eukaryota > Metazoa > Mollusca > Bivalvia > Mytilida > Modiolidae > Bathymodiolus > Bathymodiolus septemdierum. The sequence continues at coordinate 79,879,607 of OY726525.1, read as the reverse complement.
TTATTTATCAATGATTTTTCATCATGCACGAATTTCTTCACGCTTAGTTTACAGGAGTTCGTTTCGTTCAATCTTAATTTTATTGTGCGTAGTGTTTTGTAAATCATTGTTTGTGGTTTTGTCCTTTTCATTTTTATCATTGTATTGTCTGCCCTTCCTCGATTAACCCGACAACGTCTACATACAACACACGGGACGTCTCTATTGTGTAAATTATCCAATCGAGATGGTTTACAGTATTAGATCCAGCAATCCCATTCTCTGCTCCATATAGCACATCATTATGATATGAATATGGTATGCCATTATCAGGATCATTTGGTGAACAGATGTAGTTACTACCACCTCCGTTGTTGTTCAGATGGTTACCTCCGGCCTGACCTACAGTAATTAATATTACTATCATTAACACAATTATATAGATAATAATGTACATTATCAACTACATTTCTGATACTTTCTATTATTTTCATTTTAATTATTGGTCTCTGTAGGATCTAATTAGCACAAAGTTATACATAGTGTACAGTACAATTATTAAAGCAGTAGAATGTTCTACACTACACAAACAGTCAACAAATGATGTATATACTCAGTATAATTACAAACACCAGCACACATAATGTAAGGTCCAGTTACATTGAGTAAAGATAATATAAATAGTGGTAAATATGGTTTAAAAACATTATTTAACTATTAGATAATTATGATGCCATACTTTTGTCATTGTCTGAATAAAATACCATTTCTACATACAACTGTGTACATCATACTTTTACTGTAAACGTGAAAAATAAATCATTCAGAAAACATACGTACTACATACTTGTAGAATGTACTTTCATGGTGTCTAAATGACTAACAATGATTACTTCTTTTAGTAGATACTATAGACACATTAACATTTTCTGGGAATGTAAAGGGACATGTTTTTTTTCTACTATCAAATACACTGAAGCAACATGACCAATTCTTGTAGCGCAAACTCCTTTTCCTTTGTATATGATTTGCATAATGATCTTATGTTTTTCAAACAATTGAAAACTTTGAAGAATTATTTGAGTGACTTATGTGTTAATCTGCTTAAAAGTATTGCTTAGTTTATTATCAGAACACTCTGTCTTCCTTGACGTATGTAGATAGTGTTTCATCATATCAATTACAGATTGGTCTGAAGCCGACAACTTGAAGTCTTTACACTCATGGCAGTCAACAGCAATAACAAACGTCAGAACTATGATAACAGTTGAAACCATATTGAAGACTACAATGCGAAAATGGTGTTTTATGACTAATCATTGGGATTGCAAAAAGAATAACACGACGGGGGCCAGTAGTGGAACAGGAACACCGTTCCTGCTAACCCTTGCTCAAGACCTAAGTTATCTCCTAGTCTTGTGAGGAGTTCCCATTGATCTATCTGTATATATGTATGGCTGTATGTTTATTAATTTGTCAATCATTGTTTTTACTTTTGTCCTTTTGTCAACTGCATTCAATGTACTGCTTTTGATTACCCACTTTGATATCTTCAAAACATTTCTAAGCTATAAGCCAGGATGAAAATGTTTGGCATAGAAAGATATAGAATAGTACATACATTGCTTAAGCTAAATTTTACTTTAGGTGAACTCGATTAATTTTGCTTATTATTATTACTGTTATTGAACATTAAAGTATGCTTATATTAGTACATACCTGTAACTACGAAGTATGGTTGATATGAACAACGATGACAATATGGTGTGGCAAGTACAACGTACATATCACTTCTAATCGATATTTCTAAAGGTTAATTTAAAGCTTGCGTGTTTCTATGTTTCATTTATTCCGTGTGTGTACCTTTGTTTTATTATTCCGTGTTTGTATCGTCTGACAAAGGTAGAATAAATTATTAAAGAGAGGAAGCTGTAAAATCAATCACAATCCGATAAACAAATCAATATCAGTGAAACATAAAATCAGTAAGAAATAAAATAATAAGAGATCGAACAATTCGAACTCACCAAGCTAACTGAGAGAGAAACGAGATGTCGGGAAAGAATCATAATCGTCTACCGAATGCTTCATACCTGTCATCGGGTTTAAGATATTTATTTGAAATGTATATTGTATATTTTAATGCGTAATATGAACATTTAGTTGTTAATACCAGAAATATGAAAATAACAAACACATCTTTAAATAATGACTGATTGTGATGTTTGGCGTAAAGGGGGGAGGGCTTCTTAAGGTAAGACTGTGCACGGTGGTGAGGCTGGCGTTTTAATCATTCTTCAATCTCCCCCATTCAGATAATACCGCTGCATAAAACAATACCCATTCATATATTCATAGTATGACACCTATATCTTTCATACGATATTCAGTTAATGGCGACCTATTCATATATATGACTAACATCAAATATAAAAAAACATAGATCACTTTTGCATCTTATGTTATATAATAAAAAAAAACATCAATTGTAATTATAGAAGAATTTCATTTCACAATAAAGAAGCTTGTCTGAATAAACATATTGATATAGCATATCTTAATAAACCCACCCATTGTTATATTGAAGCGGCTAATTTACGATCAAATAATATATTTGGAAGCTGAAAAATTCTACCAATTCCAGCGCACTTCTATATATAGCTTTATACAGGAAGTAACGTGAACAGTTGCAGTAGGGAAATTTGTTTTATTCCCAAAAATGTTCCAGTTGTTGACCTTCTTTAAATTTCGTTCTGTAAAACGTAATGTATTAACTCTCAAAGAAAATACAATAAAACTGTAACAATTTGTGCATACAAAAGCACTTTCTGTCGTTACACTCCAACGTATTTATATGTGTGTGTGTGCTTAACCTTAGTCATTATACATTCTTACCAATTAGTTTTCTAATACCTGAATACACAAGATGTCCGCCCCCTGGACATTATTTCCTTCCCCATCGGACGTAGACAGATCTACCATCTGCTTGAAAAATAAATAGAAAACGTAAAAGATGTATCGAGAATAAAATAAACTTCTGATAATATTTATCTAAACAATAAAAAAACCAATTGATCACATAAAGTCTTCCACATTGACACTTTTGTCATTGTCTGAATAAAATACCATTTCTACATACAACTGTGTACATTATTCTTTTACTGTAAACGTGAAAAATAAATCATTCAGAAAACATACGTACTACATACTTGTAGAATGTACTTTCATGGTGTCTAAATGACTAACAATGATTAATTCTTTTAGTAGATACTATAGACACATTAAAATCTTCTGGGAATGTAAAGGGACATGGTTTTTTTCAACTATCGAATACCCTGAAGCTACATGACCAATTATTGTAGCACAGACTCCTTTTCCTTTGTAATTGATTTGCATAATGATCTTATGTTTTTCAAACAATTGAAAACTTTGAAGAATTATTTCAGTGCCTTATGTGTTAATCTACTTAAAAGTATTACTCAGTTTATATTAGTACATACCTGTAACTACGAAGTATGGTTGCTATGAACAACGATGACAATATGGTGTGACAAGTAAAACATACATATCACTTCTAATCGATATTTCTAAAGGTTAATTTAAAGCTTGCGTGTTTCTCTGTTTCATTATTCCGTGTGTGTATCTTTGTTTTATTATTCCGTGCGTGTATCTTTGTTTTATTATTTCGTGTGTGTATCTCTGTTTTATTATTTCGTGTGTGTATCTTTGTTTTATTATTTCGTGCGTGTTTCTCTGTTTCATTATTCCGTGCGTGTATCTTTGTTTTATTATTCCGTGCGTGTATCTTGTTTTATTATTTCGTGTGTGTATCTTTGTTTTATTATTTCGTGCGTGTATCTTTGTTTTATTATTCCGTGCGTGTATCTTGGTTTTATTATTTCGTGTGTGTATCTTTGTTTTATTATTTCGTGTGTGTATCTTTGTTTTATTATTTCGTGCGTGTTTCTCTGTTTCATTATTTCGTGTGTGTATCTTTGTTTTATTATTTCGTGCGTGTTTCTCTGTTTCATTATTCCGTGCGTGTATATTAGTTTTATTATTCCGTGTGTGTATCTTTGTTTTATTATTCCGTGTGTGTATCTTTGTTTTATTATTCCGTGTGTGTATCTTTGTTTTATTATTTCGTGTGTGTATCGTCTGACAAAGGTAAAATAAAATGATAAATAGAGGAAGCTGTGAAAACAATCACAATCCGATAAACAAATCAATATCAGTGAAACATAAAGTCAATGAGAAATAAAATAATAAGAGATCGAACAATTCGAAGTCAGTATGAGAGAAATGAGATGCAGGTAAAGAATCATAATTGTCTTCCAAATATTTCATACCCGTCTGCAGGCTTAAGATATTTATTTGAAATGTATATTGTATATTTAAATGCGTAATATGAACAGTTAGCTGTTAATACCAGAAATATGTAAATAACAAACACATCCTAAAATAATGACTGATTATGATGTTTAGCGTAAGGGGGGGTCTTAAAGTAAGACGGTGCACGGTGGTGAGACTGGCGTTTTAGGCATCCTTCAATCTCCACCATTCATATAATACTACTGCATAAAACCATACCCATTCATATATTCGTAGTATGACACCTATATCTTTGATACGATATTCAGTTAATGGCGACCTATTCATATATATGACTAACATCAAATATAAGCAACCATAGATCACTTTTGCATCGTATCATGTTATATAATAAAAAAAAACAAAAAAACATCATTTCACAATAAAGAAGTTTGTATGAATAAACATATTGATATAGCATATCTTTGTTTTATTATTTCGTGTGTGTATCTTTGTTTTATTATTTTGTGTGTGTATCTTTGTTTTATTATTTCGTGCGTGTTTCTCTGTTTCATTATTCCGTGCGTGTATCTTTGTTTTATTATTTCGTGTTTGTATCTTTGCTTTATTATTTCGTGTGTGTATCTTTGTTTTATTATTTCGTGCGTGTTTCTCTGTTTCATTATTCCGTGCGCGTATCTTTGTTTTATTATTTCGTGTGTGTATCTTTGTTTTATTTTTTCGTGTGTGTACCTTTGTTTTATTATTTCGTGTGTGTATCTTTGTTTTATTATTTCGTGTGTGTATCTTTGTTTTATTATTTCGTGTGTGTTTCTCTGTTTCATTATTCCGTGCGTGTATCTTTGTTTTATTATTTCGTGTGTGTATCTTTGTTTTATTATTTCGTGTGTGTATCTTTGTTTTATTATTTCGTGTGTGTATCTTTGTTTTATTATTTCGTGTGTGTATCTTTGTTTTATTATTTTGTGCGTGTTTCTCGGTTTCATTATTCCGTGCGTGTATCTTTGTTTTATTATTTCGTGTGTGTATCTTTGTTTTATTATTTCGTGTGTGTTTCTCTGTTTCATTATTCCGTGCGTGTATCTTTGTTTTATTTTTTCGTGTGTGTATCTTTGTTTTATTATTTCGTGTGTGTATCTTTGTTTTATTATTTCGTGCGTGTTTCTCTGTTTCATTATTCCGTACATGTATCTTTGTTTTATTATTTCGTGTGTGTATCTTTGTTTTATTATTCCGTGTGTGTATCTCTGTTTTATTATTTCGTGTGTGTATCTTTGTTTTATTATTCCGTGCCTGTTTCTCTGTTTTATTATTCTGTGTGTGTATCTTTGTTTTATTATTTCGTGTGTGTATCTTTGTTTTATTTTTTCGTGCGTGTTTCTCTGTTTCATTATTCCGTGCGTGTATCTTTGTTTTATTATTCGGTCCGTGTATCTTTGTTTTATTATTTCGTGTGTCTATCTTTGTTTTATTATTTCGTGTGTGTACCTTTGTTTTATTATTTCGTGTGTGTATCTTTGTTTTATTATTTCGTGTGTGTATCTTTGTTTTATTATTTCGTGTGTGTTTCTCTGTTTCATTATTCCGTGCGTGTATCTTTGTTTTATTATTTCGTGTGTGTATCTTTGTTTTATTATTTCGTGCGTGTATCTTTGTTTTATTATTTCGTGTGTGTATCTTTGTTTTATTATTTCGTGTGTGTATCTTTGTTTTATTATCTCGTGCGTGTTTCTCGGTTTCATTATTCCGTGCGTGTATCTTTGTTTTATTATTTCGTGTGTGTATCTTTGTTTTATTATTTCGTGTGTGTATCTTTGTTTTATTATTTTGTGCGTGTTTCTCTGTTTTATTATTTCGTGTGTGTATCTTTGTTTTATTATTTCGTGTGTGTATCTTTGTTTTATTATCTCGTGCGTGTTTCTCGGTTTCATTATTCCGTGCGTGTATCTTTGTTTTATTATTTCGTGTGTGTATCTTTGTTTTATTATTTCGTGTGTGTATCTTTGTTTTATTATTTTGTGCGTGTTTCTCTGTTTCATTATTCAGTGCGTGTTTCTCTGTGTCATTATTCCGTGCGTGTATCTTTGTTTTATTATTTCGTGTGTGTATCTTTGTTTTATTTTTTCGTGCGTGTTTCTCTGTTTCATTATTCCGTGCGTGTATCTTTGTTTTATTATTCGGTCCGTGTATCTTTGTTTTATTATTTCGTGTGTCTATCTTTGTTTTATTATTTCGTGTGTGTACCTTTGTTTTATTATTTCGTGTGTGTATCTTTGTTTTATTATTTCGTGTGTGTATCTTTGTTTTATTATCTCGTGCGTGTTTCCCGGTTTCATTATTCCGTGCGTGTATCTTTGTTTTATTATTTCGTGTGTGTATCTTTGTTTTATTATTTCGTGTGTGTATCTTTGTTTTATTATTTTGTTCGTGTTTCTCTGTTTCATTATTCAGTGCGTGTTTCTCTGTGTCATTATTCCGTGCGTGTATCTTTGTTTTATTATTTCGTGTGTGTATCTTTTCTTTTATTATTTCGTGTGTGTATCTTTGTTTTATTATTTCGTGTGTGTTTCTCTGTTTCATTATTCCGTGCGTGTATCTTTGTTTTATTATTTCGTGTGTGTATCTTTGTTTTATTATTTCGTGTGTGTATCTTTGTTTTATTATTTCGTGCGTGTTTCTCTGTTTCATTATTCCGTGCATGTATCTTTGTTTTATTATTTCGTGTGTGTATCTTTGTTTTATTATTCCGTGTGTGTATCTCTGTTTTATTATTTCGTGTGTGTATCTTTGTTTTATTATTCCGTGCGTGTTTCTCTGTTTTATTATTCTGTGTGTGTATCTTTGTTTTATTATTTCGTGTGTGTATCTTTGTTTTATTTTTTCGTGCGTGTTTCTCTGTTTCATTATTCCGTGCGTGTATCTTTGTTTTATTATTCGGTCCGTGTATCTTTGTTTTATTATTTCGTGTGTCTATCTTTGTTTTATTATTTCGTGTGTGTATCTTTGTTTTATTATTTCGTGGGGGTTTCTTTGTTTTATTATTTCGTGTGTGTATCTTCGTTTTATTATTTCGTGTGTGTATCTTTGTTTTATTATTTCGTGTGTGTATCTTTGTTTTATTATTTCGTGCGTGTTTCTCTGTTTCTTTATTCCGTGCGTGTATCTTTGTTTTATTATTTCGTGTGTGTATCTTTGTTTTATTATTTCGTGTGTGTATCTTTGTTTTATTATTTCGTGCGTGTTTCTCTGTTTCATTATTCCTTGCGTGCTTCTCTGTTTCATTATTCCGTGTGTGCATCTTTGTTTTATTATTTCGTGTGTGTATCTTTGTTTGATTATTTCGTGTGTGTATCTTTGCTTTATTATTTCGTGCGTGTTTCTCTGTTTCATTATTCCGTGCGTGTATCTTTGTTTTATTATTTCGTGTGTGTATCTTTGTTTTATTATTTCGTGTGGGTATCTTTGTTTTATTATTTCGTGCGTGTTTCTCTGTTTCATTATTCCGTGCGTGTATCTTTGTTTTATTATTCCGTGTGTGTATCTTTGTTTTATTATTTCGTGCGTGTATCTTTGTTTTATTATTTCGTGTGTGTATCTTTTTTTATTATTTCGTGCGTGTTTCTCTGTTTCTTTGTTCTGTGCGTGTATCTTTGCTTTATTATTTCGTGTGTGTATCTTTGTTTTATTATTTCGTGTGTGTATCTTTGTTTTATTATTTCGTGCGTGTTTCTCTGTTTCTTTATTCCGTGCGTGTATGTTTGTTTTATTATTTCGTGTGTGTATCTTTGTTTTATTAATTCGTGTGTGTATCTTTGTTTTATTATTTCGTGCGTGTTTCTCTGTTTCATTATTCGTGCGTGCTTCTCTGTTTCATTATTCGTGTGTGTCTCTTTGTTTTATTATTTCGTGTGTGTATCTTTGTTTCATTATTCCGTGCCTGTATCTTTGCTTTATTATTCCGTGCGTGTTTCTCTGTTTTATTATTCCGTGTGTGTATCTTTGTTTTATTATTTCGTGTGTGTATCGTCTGACAAATTCTAAATAGAGGAAGCTGTAAAAACAATCACAATCCGATAAACAAATCAATATCAGTCAATAAAGTCAATAAGAAATAAAATAACAAATGATCGGACAATTCGAACTCACCAACTAACTATGAGAGAAACGAGAAGCCGGAATAGAATCATGATCGTCAGCCGAATGTTTCATACTCGTCGTCAGGCGTAAGATATTTATTTAAAATGTATATCGTATATTTTAATGCGTAATATGAACAGTTAGTTGTTAATACCAGAAATATGAAAATAACAGACACATCTTAAAATAATGAACGATTATGATGTTTGGCGTTAAGGAGTGGGGGCTTTCTTAAGGTAAGATTATGCACGGTGGTGAGGCTGGCTTTTAGGCATCCTTCAATCTCCCCCATTCATATAATACCGCTGCATAAAACCGCACCCATTAATATATTCGTAGTATGACACCTATATCTTTCATACGATATTCAGTTAATGCCGACCTATTGATATATATGACTAACATCAAATATAAACAATTCTAATATCAGTGAAACATAAAGTCAATAAGAAATAAAATAATAAGAGATCGAACAATTCGAACTCGCCAATCTACCCAAGAGCGACAGGAGGTGCTGAGATATAATCTGTATCGTCTGCCGAATGTTTGATAGTCGTCATTAGACTTACAATGTTTATTTTAAATGTTTATTGTATATTTTAATGTGTTATGTAAACTGTTAGATTTTATATACCAGAAATATGAAATTAACAAACACATACGAAACCTTTTTAACTTGCTAAAGATTTCCAGTTTTATATCACATATTAAAGCTAAATATTACGTATTTGATTATAACAGTCTCATTATCGAGGTGTCTTTCTAGTTTTTTAATTATATTGTTACCGTTAATTAGACACTAGCAGTAATACATGTAATGACTGATTATGATTTTTTCATGTAACACGAGGGGCTATATAAGATACAATTGGGCGCGATGGGGGGCTGTCGTTTTACCCCACCCCTCTCCCCCCATTTATATAACACCACTGCATAAAACCATATTCATTTATATATTCGAAGTACAATGAACAAATAACATCAACAATGAACAAATAAATAAACTGAAAAAATGTACCCATTCCAGCGGAAAATCTATATATAGCTTTATACAGGAAGTAACACGCACCCACCGTGAACAATTAAACTAGGGATAAATGTTCCAGTTTGCATTCTTTAACTTCTGTTTGGTAAAACATAATACATTGACTCTCAAAGAAAATGCAATAATATCATACGTAAATTTTACGTCACAGAAAATACCCCTCAAAGATGAGGGAAACACATATACAGGTATATCAAGTACATTGTAACTTGAACATGTTGAACTGCTTTCCTGAAATGTATTTATTTATTGAAATATATTATATTTTCTCTCATTGTTCAAGTAAATAATACTTTAATTCGTCTCTAAAATAGAGGCCGTATTTCTACAAATATTACATAGCAAGATAGATCTATACTTTCTTGCTATCTTCTGAAACACATATGCCTTCTACTGCGCTTAGTAACCTAGATTATTTCATGAGCTCACAAAAATGTCAACCTTATTAATTTCGACATTTTCACAGTAAATGTTACGTAGAATGCACATACAACATCATATGCATAGAAGGAAGAGGATACATGCAGTACTAATAAGTAAATGTCACCAATCCTTCATATCAAACAATAATACAGTTGATAACTGGGGTTGTACTCTGTCACATGAGGTAGAAATGTTGAAGGGCTACTATTATGAAGGATGAATAATTAACCTTACAAATATAAAAGAGTAAAACTTAATGAGACGTATTGCCGCGACAGTGGGCGTTTGATAGTTGTATTTACATCTGAATTGAGGCCGTCGTTGACCGTGATCGTATGATAGTTGTGCTTGCATCTGTATAGAGGCAGTCGTAACAGTGGGCGTTTAATAGTTGTGCTTACCTCTGTATGGAGGCGGTCGTGATGGCGGGCATATGATAGTTGTGTTTACATCTGCATAGAGGCCGTCGTGATGGCGGGAGTTTGATAGTTGTGTTTACATCTGCATCGCGGCCGTCTTCATGGAGGGTGTTTGATAGTTGTGTTTACATCTGTATTAATTAATGCCGTCGTGACCGCTGACGTTTGATAGTTGTGTTTATATCAGCATAGAGGCAGTCGTGACTGCGGGCCTTTGATAGTTGTGTTTACATCTGTATCAAGGCAATCGTTACCGCTGGCATGTGACAGCTGTGTTTTCATCTGTATAGATGCCGTCGTCACGGCGTGCGCTTGATAGTTGTGTTTACATCCCTACATAGGCCGTCATGACGATGGAAGTTTGATAGTTTTGTTTACATCTGTGTAGAGGACGTCTTGACGGCGGGCGTTTGATATTTGTGTTTACATCTGCATAGAAGCCGTCTTGACCGTGGCCGTATGGCAGTTGTGTTTACATCTGCATAGAGGGCGTCGTGACAGTGATCGTGTGATAGTTGTGTTTTCCCCTGTATAGAGGAAGTCGTGACAGCAGGCGTATGATAGCTGTGTATACACATGTACAGAGGCCGTCGTGAGTGATCGTGTGATAGTTGTGCTTTCATCTGCATAGAGGCCGTCTTGACGGCGGGCGTATGATAGTTGTGTTTACATCTGCATGGAGGCCATCGCGACGGCGGTAGCTTGATAGTTGTGTTTGCGTCTGTATTGAGGATGTCGTGACGGCGGGAGCTTGAGCGTTGTGCTTACTTCTGCATAGAGGCCGTCGAGACGACGATCGTATGATAGTTGTGTTTACATCTGTATCAAGGCAATCGTTACCGCTGGCATGTGACAGTTGTGTTTTCATTTGTATAGATGCCGTCGTCACGGCGTGCGCTTGATAGTTGTGTTTACATCCCTACATAGGCCGCCATGACGATGGAAGCTTGATAGTTTTGTTTACATCTGTGTAGAGGACGTCTTGACGGCGGGCGTTTGATATTTGTGTTTACATCTGCATAGAAGCCGTCTTGACCGTGGCCGTATGGCAGTTGTGTTTACATCTGCATATAGGGCGTCGTGACAGTGATCGTGTGATAGTTGTGTTTTCCCCTGTATAGAGGAAGTCGTGACAGCGGGCGTATGATAGCTGTGTATACACATGTACAGAGGCCGTCGTGAGTGATGGTGTGATAGTTGTGCTTTCATCTGCATAGAGGCCGTCTTGACGGCGGGCGTATGATAGTTGTGTTTACATCTGCATGGAGGCCATCGCGACGGCGGTAGCTTGATAGTTGTGTTTGCGTCTGTATTGAGGATGTCGTGACGGCGGGAGCTTGAGCGTTGTGCTTACATCTGCATAGAGGCCGTCGAGACGACGATCGTATGATAGTTGTGTTTACATCTGTATAGAGGCCGTTGAGACGACGATCGCATGATAGTTGTGTTTACATCTGAATAGAGGTCGTCGTTGTTCGTGATCGTATGATAGTTATGTTTGCATCTGTATAGAAGCCGTCGTGAGGATGGTGGTATGGTAGTTGTGTTTAAATATGCATAGAGGGAGTTTTTGACAGTGATCGTATGACGGTTGCGTCTACATCTGTATAGAGGCTGTTACGACGGCGGTCGCATGATATATGTTTTTATATCTGTATAGAAGCCGTCGTGACGGTGCTAGTATGATAGTTCTATTTAAGTCTGCATAGAGACGTCATTGACAGTGATCGTTTGAAAGCTTAGTTTCCATTTGTATATATTCTGTCGCGACGATTCTTGCATGATAGTTGTGCTTACATCGGCATAGAGGGCATATTGACAGTGATCGTGTAATAGTTGTGTTTATCTCTGTACAGAGGCCGTCGTGACGGCGGGCGCTTAATAGTTGCATTTACATCTGCTTAGAGGCCGTCGTGTCCGCTGGCGTATGATAGTTGTGTTTACATCTGCATATAATCCGTCGTGAAGGCGGGCGTATGACAGTTGTGTTTACATCTGCCTAGAAACCGTCGTGACCACTGGCGTATGATAGGTGTGTTTACATCTGTAAAGAGTTCGTCGTGACGACGGGCGTATGATATATGTGTTTACATCTGAATAGAGGCCGTCGTGACGGCGGTCAAACGAAAGTTGTGTTTTTATTTGCATAGAGGCTGTCGTTGATCATGATTGTATGATGATTGTCCTTGCATCTGTATAGAGGCCGTCGTGACGATGGTCGTTTGGTGATTGTGCTTAAATCTGCTCAGAGGGAGGTGTTGACATTAACCGCAAGATAATTGTGTTTGCATCTGCATAGAAGGTGTCTTGACGATCGTTCCATGATAGTCGTGTTTACATCTGTGTAGAAGCCGTTGTGACAGTGCTAGCATTATAGTTGTATTTAGTTATGCATAGAGGCGTCATTGACAGTGATCGTTCGAAAGTTGTGCTTACATCTGTATATATGCCGTCGTTTACCATGATCGTATGATGGTTGTGTTTGCATCTGCATAGAAGCCGTCGTTACGATGGACACATGGTGATTGTATTTAAATCTGCTCAGAGGAAGTTGTTGACAGTGATCGTATGATAATTGTGCTTACATCTGCATAGAGGCCGTCGCGTTAGCGATCAAATTATAGCTGTGTTTACATCTGTATCGAAGCTGTATTGACAGTAATCGTTTGATAGTTGTGTTTACATCTGCATAGAGGCCATCACGACAGCGGTCGCATGATAGCTGTTTTTACATCTGAATAGAAGTCGTCGTGACGGTGGTAGTATGATAGTTATATTTAAGTCTGTATAGAGGCGTCATTGACAGTGATCGTTTGATAGTTTTGTTTACATCTGTATATATTCCGTCTCGACGATTCTCACATAATAGTAATGTTACCATCTGCATAGAGGCGTCGAGACGACGATCGTATGATAGTTGTTTTTACATCTGTATAGAGGCCGTCGAGACGACGATCGTATGATAGTTGTGTTTACATCTGTATAGAGGACGTCGTTGTCCGTGATCGTATGACAGTTATGTTTGCATCTGTATATAAGCCGTCGTGAGGATAGTGGTATGGTAGTTGTGCTTAAATCTGCATAGAGGGAGTTTTGACAGTGATCGCATGAGAGTTGTGTTTACATCTGTTTAGAGACCGTCACGACGGCGGTCGCATGTTTTTAGATCTGAATAGAAGTCGTCGTGACGGTGGTAGCATGATAGTTCTATTTATGTCTGTATAGAGGCGTCATTGACAGTGATCGCTTTATAGTTTTGTCTACATCTGTGTATATTCCGTTGCGAAGATTCCCACAGGATATTAGTGTTAACATCTGCATAGAGGGCGTGTGATAGTTATGCTTACGCTATACAGAGGCTGTCGTGATGGCGGGCATATGATAGCTGTTATTACATCTGCTTAGAGGCCGTCTCGACGGCGGTCGAATGATAGCCGTGTTTACATCTGTGTAGAAGCCTTCGTGACAGTGCTAGTATGATAGTTGTATTTAGCTATGCATAGAGGCGTCATTGACAGTGATCGTTTGATAGTTTTGCTTACGTCTGTATATGTTCCATCGAGACGATTGTCGACTGATTGTTGTATTGACATCTGCATGGCGGCCGTCACGACAGTGATCGTATGGTAGTTGTATTTACATCTGCATAGAAGACATCGTGACGGCGGGCGCTTGATAGTTGTGCTTAAATCTGCATAGAGGCCGTCGTGACCGTAGTCGTAGAGTAGTTGTGTGTACATCTGTATAGAGGTCGTCGTTGTCCGTGATCGTATGATAGTTATGCTTGCATCTGTATAGAAGCTGCCGTGAGGATGGCGTTATGGTAGTTGTGTTTAAATCTGCATACAGGGAGTTTTTGACAGTGATCGTATGATGGTTACGTCTACATCTCTATAGAGGCTGTCACGACGGCGATCGCATGATATATGTTTGTATATCTGAATAGAAGTCGTCGTGACGGTGGTAGTATGATAGTTCTATTTAAGTCTGTATAGAGGCGTCATTGACAGTGATCGTTTGATAGTTTTGTTTACATCTGTATATATTCCGTCGCGACGATTCCCACATGATAGTAGTGTTAACATCTGCATAGAGGGCGTCGTGATAGTGATCGTGTGATAGTTGTGCTTACCGCTGTACAGAGACCGTCGTGACAGCGGGCCTTTGATAGTTGTGTTTACATCTGCATTGAGGCCGTCGTGAAGGCGGAAGTTTGATAGTTGTTTTTACATCGGTATAGGGCCGTCGTGACGGCGGGCGTATGATAGCTGTTCTTACATCTGCATAGAGGCCATCTCGACGGCGTTCGCATGATAGCCGTGTTTGCATCTGTGCAGAAGCCTTCGTGACAGTGGTAGTATGATAGTTGTATTTAGTCATGCATAGAGTCGTCATTGACAGTGATCGTTTGATAGTTTTGCTTACATCTGTATATGTTCCATCGCGACGATTGTCGAATGATTGTTGTATTGACATCTGCATAGCGGCCGTCGTGACAGTGATCGTATGGTAGTTGTGTTTACATCTGCATAGAGGCCGTCGTGACCGTAGTCGTATGGTAGATGTGTTTACATCTGCATAGAGGGCGTCGTTGAGAGTGGTCGTATGATAGTTGTGTTTACATCTGAATAGAGGACATCGTGACGGCGGGCGCTTGATAGTTGTGTTTACATCTGCATAGAGGCCGTCGTGACCGTTGTCGTATAGTAGTTGTGTTAACATCTGTATATAGGGCGTCGTGCCGGTTTTTGTGTGATAGTTGTGTTTACCTCTGCATAGAGACCGTCGTTGACCGAGTGATCGCATTGCCGGAGTGTTCGTATATTGGTGGAATCAATCATAAGCCATAGGAACTTGGACGACCGGAAGTGACTATCGATCCCTGAGCGGACGTGCTTTCTCACTGAGGACCGTTTCCACTTCTGAAACAGAGTCTATTATAGTTCTGGTGTTCATCAGGTAATAATATGAATAATATGTAGCCCATATACTCTGCCATATTGGTGTCAGATGTAAAAAAGCCTGAAGACACCAGTTTATGCTTGTCAGATTTTCGCGGGCTTCGAATTTCTCGTGCAGACGGTGTGAGAGATTTGACAAATTTTAATTTCATGGGATACAATTTCGGTGACGTGAATTATACTTTTCGTGGGTCTTATTTATAGTTGTAGACGTATTGCTGGCCGCTATTTATTTATTTTACTCACGGTTAATAAAGAAATTAGACTGAGGAAAAATTCCAAGAAAAAAAAGGCAAGGAGTTTGCTGAATAGTGTTCACCGTGCAAAGAATATGGTGAACTTATACAAGGTTCAAGCTGTTGTTGTGCTTTGTGTTGGTATTTACACACAATTTCCGCACAAAATAAAAAGGCCCACCTCACATTTTTTCATATTTATAAACCTTGGTGAAACGTATTTTTCTAAACTAGAGAAGAAAAAGAGGGTAGTAAATTTATTGTTTTGTACTATAGCTGACAGAACATTTTTCATCCATACATATTTTTGATTGGCGTTTATTTATTCGTGTATACTTGATACTTTTCACCTCGGGTGGTTAATAATAAGGTGAAGAGGCAGTTATAAGAGTTCGGAACCGTTACCCTGGAATGAGCTCTTTGAAAAAAATCACCAGCCACAACATAAATACACACTTTGTCAATGTTCTGTCCCTTACAAGTTTGAAGCAAAGTTTTGCATCAGTTAAACATGTAAAAACTATTAAAATGTTTAGAAATACATGTATACACTGTTGATTAAGTGTGATAAAAAGTAAAGTTATTTAAATAATAACAGTTCAATTTAAGCTATTTCAAAGAACAAATTTGAAATCGTAAGCCGAGAGTTACAATTGCTATGGAGACACATAGTGATTGAAGTAATGATTATTGATTTCAATATTCTTTACTAAAAGCATTCTATATTTTCGCGAATTGATTATTCGTGCTTCAGTTCACAATCACAAAGGACAGCCATTGTGATACAAGTAATGATTAATTTTTATTTGTAATAATCTCTACTGTGAACTACTTAAAATTGGTTGCCTTGAGGACTGGCCAAGTCTACAGATTGAACTCCCTACCAATGATATGTTGACCCCCTATCCTTGGTATATCGATCCCTCCATCCATGGTATTTTGACTCCTTACTCATGGTATTTTGATCCCCTTCCCACGGGAATTTGGTCCCCTACCTATGGTATGTTGACTACCCTACTCATGATATTTTGAACCCCCTTCCCATGGTATATATGACCTCACTATCCATGGTATATCGAACCCCCTACCCATGGTATTTTGACCCCCTACCCATGGTATTTTTCGCCTCTACTCATGGTATATTGAACGCACTACCCATGGTGTTTTGACCCCCAAACCTATGGTATTTAGACCCCTATCCATGGTATTTGTATCCCCTGCCCATGGTATTTTGACCCCCTACCCATGGTATTTTGCTCTCCTACTCATGGTGTTTTGACCCCTCTACCTATGGTATTTAGACCCCCTATCCATGTCATTTTGAGCCCCTACCTATGGTGTTTTCACCCCCTATTCATGGTATATCGCACCGCTTACCCATGGTATTTTGAACCACTACTCATGGTATTTTGACCCCCACCCATGGTATGTTGAACCCCTATCCATGGTATATCGAACCTCCTACCCATGGGTTTTAGACCCCACATCCATGGTATTTTGATCCCCTATCGATGGTATTTTGACCCTCTACCCATGGTATTTTCACCCCCTACTCATGGTATATCGAACCGTTTATCCATGGTATTTTGACTCCCTTCCCATGATATTTTGCCCCCTACGCATGGTATATTGAACCTCTATCAATGGTAAATGGAACCCCCTACCCATGGAATTTTGACCCCCCTTCCCATGATATTTTGACCCACCTACACATGGCATGTTGAATCCCTATTCATGGTATACCGAACCCCCTACCCATGGTATTTTGACCCCTTAATCATGGTATTTTGATCCCCTTCCCACGGTATGCTGACCCCTACCTATGGTTTGTTGACCCCCTTACTCATGATATTTTGAACCCCCATCCCATGGTATATATGACCTCACTACCCATGGTATATCGAACCACTACCCATGGTATTTTTACCTCCTACCCATGATATCTCGCTCCCCTACCCGTCGTATGTTGCTCCCCTACCCATGGTATTGTGCCCTCCTACCCATGGTATGTTTCCCCTCTATTCATGGTATATCGAACACCATAATCCCATGGTGTTATACCCCTTACCCATGGTATTATATGACCTCACTACCCATGGTATATCGAACCCTCTACCCATGGTATATGGACCCACTACATAAGATATTTTGCTCCCTACCCATGGTATTTCCCCCCTCTACTCATGGTATATCGAACCCTTACCCATGATGTTTTGACCCTCCAACCTATGGTATATAGACCCCCTACCCATGGTATTTGTATCCCCTACCCATGATATGTTGACCCATCACCCATGGTATGTTGAACCACTATCCATGGTATATCGAACCCCATACCCATGGTTTTTAGACCCCCATCCATGGTATTTTGATCCCCTACCGATGGTATTTTGTCCCCCCTTCCCATGATATTTTGACCCCCTACCGAAGGTATATTGAACCTCTATCCATGGTATTTTGACCCCCCTTCCCATGATATTTTGACCCGCCTACACATGGCATATTGAACCCCTATTCATGGTATACCGAACCCCCTATCCATGGTATTTGTATCCCCTATCCATGGTATTTTGACCCTCTACCCATGGTATTTTCCCCCTCTACTCATGGTATATCGAACCCCCTACCCATGGTGTTTTGATCCCCTACCTATGGTATGTAGACCCCCTATCCATGGCATTTTGACCCCTTACCCATGGTCTTTTCACCCCTACTCATGGTATATCGCACCGCTTACCCATGATATTTTGACCCCCCACCCATGGTATGTTGAACCCCCTATCCATGGTATATCGAACCCCATACCCATGGTTTTTACACCCCCATCCATGGTACTTTGACCGCCTACCGATGGTATTTTGTCCCACCTTCCCATGATATTTTGACCCTCTACCGAAGGTATTTTGAACCTCTATCCATGGCATATCGAACCCCCTACCCATGGTATTTTGACCCCCCTTCCCATGATATTTTGATCCGCCTACACATGGCATATTGAACCCCTATCCATGGTATACCGAAACCCCTACCCATGGTATTTTGACTCCTGTACCCATGGTATTTTGACCCCAACCCATGGTATTTTGACCCCCCTACCCATGGTATATTAAGCCCTTTCCATGTTATATCGAACCTCCTACCCATTATATTATGAACCACTTTTGGTAGAAATGAGGGGGGTCAGTTTACTATGAGGGGATTCAAAATACACTGACGAAAAATCGACCCCGGGGTGAAAATACCATATGAAAATTGACCCCAGTATCAATATATAATGGGGGTCAAAATACCATATGACACCGGTGATAAGTAATGAATGGGGAAAGGACTGGATTGTGATTACGACAAATATATTATATCCGTGGTCTTTTGCAGCATAGATTTCCTGTAGCGGTTAACCAAGTTATGGTGGCGACCGTAAAGCTTTCGAACTTAGCACCTAGGAACCCTTGGAAAACTCAAGACATTCACGATAGGAACTACAAGCTCTGGAATAGCATATCAAATGTGAGATATATATTTCATATGCAGGTGCTGGTTGAATGTTGTGCAATACAGATGGGTCGTTAACTATGGCATAATGGAAATAATATCTTTTGTTGTAATGTTTCATTCTTAACAGTTCCGCACTGTCAATATCAAGGTATATAGCAAGGTATTAAGGAGACCTAATTGTATCTGTGCGATCCTTTATTTCAAGATCAATGGGAATATGTGATCAACAAATTCACCAAGCTTCTTTAGTGAATGACATCGTCTATATACCGGAAAAAGTAATTAAATGATATGGTTTGCTCATTGTTGTGTTTCTTGAAAGACAATTGTATGAAGTCCGTGGTATACGAATGAAGGAACAAGTCGTCAAGAAGAATACAGTTGGTACCCATAGGAAAGACGACTATCACGTCCAATAAATCAACAAATATGGTGCTTCTACTATTGACGGATTCTGATTACTCGGTTGGTATCTTCAAACTTTTCTTAAATATTCGATTATTTTTACTGTTTCAGACTTTTTGTAGAATCAAAGTGTTTTTATACAATAATATTTATCTCCTCCTAAGACAAGGTATTCAGTTTTATGAAACACATTCGAACTAATGTCTTAATCTTTCTTATAGCCTTGAGCTGATAATATTTGTGTAAAGGATAGATAATTTAAATATGTTAATGGAATTGCATGAGAGGGGCATTGATTGTATGTACACAATATATCTTTAATATTTTTTCTGAATCCACATCTGATTTAGACCACCCTTTGAATAACTAGTGGCATATTCACTAAAAAGCCAGATTTTCACCGCGGATAGTATAAATGATAATAATTTGGAAAGAGGTCTGCATGGTGGAACATTTGGCAGACCCAGCAATATAGCACAGCTTGGAAGGTAAGGACATGTTTGAGTTCATGCATTCTGACTTTACGCGACGGGTGACGCATATATAACAGAGGAAACTCACATTCCAGAACACATGATTACACATAAGTTTTTCTGGTAGTACTTCCCCAAGCTTTATTTCTTTGGTGTTTTATACATTTGTCTGTATACTGTTATTGCTTAGGTGTCCGAATCTAACGGTTGCTTAAATCTTGAGTACTCTGTAATGTATCCTTTAACTCAGGTACTCATCTAATGTATGATAAACATAGATAATGATTTTCAGGGCCTACGGTCATCCAACTTTCGAGTACGATATTTGTCCTCGTTCACCAAATTGTCACCAATCAGACCAAAATTAAAATGTCATTGTTCTTCATCATTGCGAAAACTTCGCTCATTGTAAAATAAATAAAACTAATTTAATTGATGCTTTTATTCATGTGTAAATAAAATATTTATGCTGTACATACAACACAAAGCATTGCTGTATGATTCTTGTATGGGAGGACATCTTAAACTGCCACACGTGGTCCTCACTACATACAACAAAGCACCATTTTTATTTGAGTTGTCACTGTCTATTGGTTCAGCGTCCTTATCCACGCAAACATAATCTTTGTTGTTGTTATGACCTATGTATTCAGTCATAAGAAAACCAGTATATTCGACCTTCCATCCACTATAGCAGGTCTGCTTACCTGTAATGATAAAGTAATACATATGATAATGAAAGTGAGCTTTAATTCCTATTTAACATACGTCGTGTTTATAGCATGTTGGTTTTGTTCGCAATCTAATAAAATCATATGGTGGTATTGCCGTTCTGAGTATTAAATCGACATTTTGGTTTGATTTATCTTATTCATTTGAATGAAATAACATCTACCTGGTATCATGAGAACAGAGGACTTTGCTTTACGTCTGCATACAGCACAAGGAACATCTTGATCATGGAAGTTACCAAATCCAGAAGGTCTACGATTGCCATTAAGCTCATACTCAGCTCCATATAGCGCATCGTTAGCATATGAATATGGTTTGCCATTATCAGGATCATTTGGTAAACAGAGGTAGTTACTACCACCTCCTTTGTTCAAGTGATCGTTACCTCCAGCTTGACCTTCAAGAAGAAATATTGCCATCATTAACACAATCATATAGATAACAGAACAGTAGTACACCCTGCATCTAACATGTGCGACTAAAGTTTTATTCTAATATCTATTTTTTTTTGTTTCATTGATTGTTTTTGTACGATCTAATTAATGCACGCATCTACATTTTTATATACTGCTAAATGTGTAGGGCGGTATGATTTTACACACGAAACATGTAAATAATACACGATATATTCACTTAGTATATTACAAACACTAACACACATAGTACAACGTCCAGTTAATATTATTATTATAATTGACCGCTATGGAATATATGTGTCCCAAATGACCACGGATATGTTCCACTTGTAAACACTTCCCAGTTCTTTCCTCATTCATGACTTATGAACCGGTTTGTAACTAGATTAACACAACGGGCGCCACTAGTGGCGCAGGAACAGCCTACCCTTCCGGAGCACCTGAGTTTTTAGTGGGGTTCGTGTTACTCGATCTTTAGTTTTATGTGTATGTTTTGTAGATAGTTGTTTGTCCTTTTGTACTTTTGGCCATTGTGTGATATGTTCCTCTCCGATGTACGGATTCTGGTTACCTCTGTGGTATCTTCAAAGTCTTCTTATCTGGCGATGTGTAACTTACAGCTATAATTGTCTGGCGAAGTGCAACTTACATTGCAACGCTCCACGTAATCTCACATTTTATATTAATTGTTATTAGTTGACCCCTTGTTTACATCTACCAACAATATATATATATATATATATTGAAAGTTACCAATATGTAGGTGAGTGGGGGGTCAATGATTACCTTTTATTATTACTATTATCAACATTGCTTATTACACTTGCATCATTATTTACATGAAAGTGTTATGATATATAATATATATCGTGTTAAATATAATTTTAAAGAATGCTTTAAGCTAGTGTAGAATTATAATGATAGACAAAGTGTAGATTATACCGAGAAACTACTGTACCCGACATAATTGTGGCATGCAATTAGTGTTAGCTACATCTATATGCATTTCTCACTCTGTGTGTGTGTGTGTGTGTGTGCGTGTGTGTATGTGTGTTTGTGTGTGCTTAACTTTAACTATAATATATCGTTTCTAATCATTTATCTGATACCTGAATACACACGATGTGCGCCCTCTGGACAACTTTTTTTTCCCCATCGGACGTAGACAGCTCCACCATCTGCGTGAGAGAAAGTATAGAAAACGCAACAGGTATATAGAAGCATAGGAATATTTCAATGAACTTTTTACACTAAATATTGATATGCTACAATGTCTAATAATATTTATGGAAACAATATTTACCATTTGATAGCATAAAGTCTTTCACATTGACACTAATGTCACTGTCTGAATAAAATACCATTTCTACATGCATGTGTGTACATCATAGTTTTACTGTAAGCGCTAACAATAAAATTATCAGAAAATATACGTTCTTACCACTGGCATAATGTACACTTATGGTGTCTAAATGACTAACGTAAATTTGCATGGGTGTTTTTACTATCTCACTTTGCATAATAATGTTGAAAACTGAATTTTTTAAAGAATTATTTCAGTGCCTTAAGCGTTAATCTACTTAAAGATATTACTCAGTTTGCTATCAGCACACTCCGTCTTCCTTGACGTATGTAGATAGTGTTTCATCATATCAATTACAGATTGATCTGCAGCCGACAACTTGAACTCTTTACATTCATGGCCGTAAACAGCAATAACACATGTCAAAATTATGATAACAGTTGACACCATATTGAAGTCTACAATGAGAAAATGTTGTTGTATGACTAATCGTCGGGTTGGTAACAAGAATAACATGACGGGAGCCAGTAGTGAAACAGGAACATTTTCGTCCCTGTCTAAGTGTACGCTACTATTTCGAGTAAGCACGATCTTCGGTTACTCTTTCCACTCAATTTGTTTGGATTTTTTTCTCTTTTGCGGAAGCTTATATATTTTTTTTAATGTTATTTGTATTTATTAGTGTCCAACATTATTTCGATATCAGATGACGTATCACTATTGGACAGTAACTGCAAACCCTTCCACAAGTTCAGAGTTATCCCCGGTTTTTGTGAAGAGTTCGAATTGATCTATCTGTAGATGTGTATGATTGTATGCTTAGTATTTTTTAAATCATTGTTTGTACCGTTGTCCTTTTTCTTTTGTCAACTGTATTGGATGTCTGTCTTTGATATACTGCTTCTGATTACACCCTTTGATATCTTCAAAACTTTTCTAAACTATAAGTAAACGTTGACAGCAAAATAAAGTTTCGTATATAAAAATATGGAACAGTACATACATGGTCTAAGCTAAATTTGACTTTGGGTGAACTCGATTAACTCTGTTTACTATAACTACTGTTAATGAACAATAACATATGTATATATTAGTACTTACATGTAACTACCAATGATGATTGCTATGAACAACGATGACACTATGGTATGACAAGTACAACATACATATCACTTCTAATCGATATTTCTAAAGGTTAATTTAAACCTTGCGTGTTTCTATGTTTCATTATTCCGTGCGTATATCTGTTTTATTATTCCGTGCGTGTATCGTCTGACAAAGGTAAAATAAAATACTAAATAAAGGAAGCTGTAAAAACAATCACAATCCGAAAAACAAATCAATAGCAGTGAAACAAAAAGTCAATAAGAAATAAAATAACAAAGAAAAACGGACAATCGAACTCACCAAGCTAACTACGAGAGAAACGAGATGCCGAGAAAGAATCATGATCGCATGCCAAATGTATGATACCCGTCATCAGGCTTCCAATGTTAACTTGAAATGTTTATTTGAAATGTATTTTGTATATTTTAATGCGTAATATAAACAGTTTGTTGTTAATACCAGAAATATGAAAATAAACACATCCTAGAATAATGACTGATTATAATTGTTGACATAATAAGGAGGGGCTACTTAAGGTAAATTTGTGCACGGTGGTGAGGCTGACGTTTTAAACATTCTTAAATATCCTCCCATTCATATAATACCTCTGCATAAAACCATACTCATTCATATATCTTTCATATAATATTCAGTTAATGGTGACATATTTATTTATATGACAAACATCAAATATAAACAAACATAGATCACTTTTGCATCTTATCATGTTACATAATATAAAAACAACCCATCAATTGTAATTACAGAAGAATTTCACTTCACAATAAAGGAGCTATATTGGCTTGTATAAATAAACATATTAATGTAACACATCTTAATAAACCCGCCTATTGTTATATTGAAGCTGTTAATCTACGATCAAATAATATATATGGAAGCTGAAATAGTCTCTCCATTCCAGCCGTACTTCTATATATAGCTTTATACAGGAAGTAATACACACCCAACGTGAACAGTTGCAGTAGGGAAATTTGTTTTATTCACACAAATTTTCCAGTTGTTGACCTTCTTTATATTTCGCTCTGTATAACGTAATGTATTAACTCTCAAAGAAAATACAATAAAACTGTAACAATTATGTGTAAACAAGAGCACTTTCTGTCGTTACACTCCAACGTATTTTACTAGTACACATAATCAATAGTGTGTCCACTAGAGTTATCCCTCTTTAAACAGATTTTGATATAATATATAAGTATATTGTAACTTGGAAATGTTGAACAGCTTTTCCAAAATCTATTCATTTATTCAAATAAATTATATTTTCTCTAATTGTTCAGGCAAATAATACTTTGATTCCTCTCTAAAATAGAGGCCGCAATTCTGCAAATATCACATGACAAGATAGAGCTATACGTTCTTGAAATCTTCTCAGAAAAATATGCCTTCTCCTACTGTATTTTGTAACCTCGATTTTTCCATGGACTCATAGGAATATCTATCTTATGAATTTCGACATTTTCGTAGTAAGTGCTACATGGTATGCATTCTACAAAATAGTATTGACTGTGTTCGTATTATTGTTGTATTTACATCTGTATAAAGGCGTAGTGACTGTGATCGTATGCTATTTGTATTTACATTTGCATAGAGGTCGTCGTGATGGTGAGCGTATGTCGGTATGGTAGTCATGTTTAGATCTGTATAGAGGCCGTTGTGACGATGGTCGTATAATAGTAAGGTTTACATCTGCATAGAGACCGTTGGGACGGTGGTCGCAAAATAGTTGTGTTTACATCTGTATAGAGGCCATTGCAAATACGGTCGCATGATAGTTGTGTTTACACCTGAATAGAGGCCGTCGTAACGGTTGTCTTATGATATTTGTATTTACATCTGCATAGAGGCCGTTGCGACGGTGGTCATATGCTATTTGTTTTTTACATCTGCATAAAGGTCGTCGTGATGCTGGGTGTATGTCGGAAAGATAGTTATGCTTAAAACTGCATAGAGACCGTCATGACGGTGTTCGTGTGATAGCTATGCTTAAATTTATATAGAGGCCGTTGTGACGGTGGTAGCATAATAGTTGTGCTTATATCTGCATAGACGCTGTCGTAAATATGGTCGTATGATAGTTGTGCTTCCATCTGCATGTAGACTGTCGTGAATGTGGTCGCATTATAGTTGTGCTTACATCTGTATATAGGCCGTTGTGACAGTGGTGGTATGATAGCTGTGCTTACATCTACATAGAGGCGGATGTGACGGTGGTTGTATAATAGTTGAGCCTACAACTGCATAGAGGGCGTCGTGACTCTTGTCGTATGACAGTTGCATTTACATCTGCATAGAAGCCGTCGTGATAGTCGTCGCATGATAGCTATGTTGACATCTGAACAGAGGACTTTGAGTTTATGATCGTATGATTGTTGTGTTTACATCTGTTAAGAGGCGGTCATGCCAGTGGTCACATGATAGTTTTGCTTACATCTATATAGAGGCCGTCATGACGTGGTCGTATGATAGTTGTGGGTGTATCTACATAGAGACCGTCGTGACGGTGTTCATATGATACTTGTGCGTAAATGTGCATAGAGGCGGTCGTGACGGTACACACATGATAGAGGCCTTCGCTATCGTGGTTGCATGACAGTTGTGCTTGCATCTTCTTAGAGGCAGTCGTGACGGCGTTCGTATGATAATTGTGCTTGCATTTGTTTAGAAGCGACCGTGACGATGTTTGTATTATAGTTGTGTTTACATTTGCATATAGACCATCGTGACGGAGGTGATAGCTATATTTTTGTTACCGTGGTTGCATGAAATATGTGCTTAAATATGCATGGAGGCCGTCATGACGGTGTTCATATGCTACTTGTTCTTACATCTAAGTAGAGTTTGTCGTGATGGTGATTGCATGGCAGTCGTATTTACATTTGCATAGAGGCTGTCGTGACGGTGTTTGTGTGATAGTTGTGCTTACATCTGCAAAGCGTCTGTCTGTGGCCGTGGTCGCATGAAGTTTTGTTTAAGCTTGAATTGATACAGTCGTGACAGTGATCGTATGGTAGTTTGCTTACATCTGTATAGATGCTGTTGTGACGGTTCTGATACGATATTTGTATTGACATCTTTATAGAGGCCATCGTGCTGGTGGTTGTATGATTGTAGTGTTAACCTATGCATATAGATCGTCGTGACAGTAACCGTATGATTTTTGTATGACCGTATGACCGTTGTGTTTACATATGTATGGACGCTGCCATGACGGTGGTCGTATGATAGTTGCATTTAATTCTGCATAGATACCCTCGTGACAGTGATCGTATGCTAGTTGTGCTTACATCTACATAGAAACCGTCTTGATGGTGGTCACATGATAGTTGTCTCTACACCTGCATAGAGGCCGTCGTGACCGTGGTCGGATGATAGTTATGTTTACATCTGCACACATTACATTGTTGACCTTCGTCGTGTGATAGCTGTATTTGGATGTGCATAGAGGCCGCCATTACCGTTATCGTATTATAGTTGTACTTATAGCTGTCTTGAAGTCGTAATAATAAAGGGCGTATGATAGTAGTGCTTCCATCTGTATGGAGGCTGTCGTTACCGTGGTCGTACGATAGTTGTGTTTACCTTTGCATAGAAGCCATCTTGATGATGGTCATATGATAATTGTTCCTCCACCTGCTTAGAGTCCGTCGTGATCATTCGTCATATGATAGTTGTGCTTACATCTGCATAGAGACCGTCGTGAGCATAATCGTATGGTAGTTGTGCTTACATTTGAATAGAGACCGTTGTGACGGTGGTCGAATGATAGTTGTGCTTACATCTGTCCAGAGGCCGTTGTGACCCTGAGCGTATGATAGTTGTGCTTACATCTGCATAGAGATCGCTATGATGTTGGTCACATGCTAGTTATATTTACATCGGCATGGAGACCGCCGTTTACCCTGGTTTGAAATATGTATCGAGGCCGTCGTGACTGCTGTCGTATGGTATTTGTGTTTACATCTGTATAGAGTACGTAGAGACAGTGATCGTATGGTAATTATGGTTACATCGGTATAAGGACTTCGTGACCGTGGTTGTATGGTACTTATTTTTATTTCTGTATATCGTACGTCGTGACAGTGATCGTATGTTAGTTTTGCTTACTCCGGTATAGAGGTATCGTTTACATTGATCGTATGATAGTTGTGTTTGCATTTACATAGAAGATGTCGTGACGGTGGTCGTGTGTTTGATGTGTTTACTTATGCATAGAGGTGTCGTTGACAGTGATCGTATGATAGTTATGCTTGCATCTGCATAGAGGCCGTCGTGATGACGGTCGTATGATAGTCGCTTTTACACCTTTACACCTGTATGGAGGCCGTCGTAACCGTGGTCGTATGATAGTTGTATTTACATCTGCATAGAGGTCGTCGTGACGACGGTTGCAAGACATGTTTGCTAAGCCTTTATAGAGGCCTTCATGACGGTTGTCGTACGGTAATTATGTTACATTCTTATAGAGACCGTCGTGACCGTGATTATATGATGGTTTTCCTTACATCTGTTTAGAGGCCATCCTGACGGCGGTCGTATGATGGTTGTGTTACATCTGTATGGAAGCCTTCGTGACGGCTGCCCTATGATAGTTGTGCTTGTATCTGTATAGAGGCCGTCGTGACGGCGGGCGTATGATAGCTGTGCTTATATCTGCATAGAGGACGTCGTGACGGCGGGAGTATTATAGTTGTGTTTACATCTGCATAGAGTTCGTCGTGACCGCTGGCGTATGATAGTTGTGCTTGCATCTGCATAGAGGCCATCGTGACGGCGGGAGTTTGATAGTTGTGTTTACATTGGAATAGAGGTCGTCGTACCGGCGGGCGTATGATAGTTGTGTTTACATCTGTATAGATGCCATCGTGACGCGGGCGTTTGATAGTTGTGCTTATATCTGCATATAGGACGTCGTGACGGCGGGCGTATTATAGTTGTGTTTACATCTGCATAGAGGCCGTCGTGACCACTGGCGTATGATAGTTGTGCTTGCATCTGTATAGAGGCCATCGTGACGACGAGTGTTTGATAGTTGTGTTTACATCGGTATTGAGGCCGTCGTGATGGTGGCCGTTTGATAGTTGTTTTGACATCTGTAAAGAGGTCATCGTGACCGCTGGCGTATGATAGTTGTGTGTACATCTGTATATATGCCATCGTGATCGTTGTTGTTTGGTAGTTATTTGCCCATGTACCTATGGAATTAGTTGCTATTTTGATTATCGACAATGTCGATGTGTACTAGATGCAAATGAAGTGATTAACAATATCAATGACTTGCGACCCAGATCGGTATTTTCACTGGGAAAAGCTGTCCACCACTGTATAAAAATATTGTTAAGTACTCATTTATCATCCATAAATATAAAACTTCGTCCAGACCTTCCATGCTAGATACAGAGCTATAAAACTGACTCTGACAATATTTTCCTGCGTGACCAATTTCTCCTAATAACAATAGTAAACATAGCACAATTCAGGATGCGATCACTCTAACAAATTTACTCTAGGCACAACATAAAACTATTTGAAAAATAGTGCTTTATCAGAACTTTTGATATCAGATATTTTATTTATCAATGATTTTTCATCATGCAGGAATTTCTTCACGCTTAGTTTACAGGAGTTCGTTTCGTTCAATCTTAATTGCTTTTTGTGTAGTATTTTGTAATTCATTGTTTGTGGTTTTGTCCTTTTCATTTTATCATTGTATTGTCTGTCGTTCCTCGATTAACCCCTTGGAATCGTAAAATTTTTCTTCAAGTACATAATTTACGACAGGTCTAGATGAACTATGTAAACGTTTAAGGTTGTTGTTCATCCAAAATTTCAGTAAGATAATAAAATTACGCTACTGCACATATTATACATGTAGTATCACAGATAACAATCGAAAGAATTAAAATCAAAACCAAACAGACATTACATCTGAATGTCTGACAAAGGGGCTCTGATATTAAATATCTACCATTTCATCATATGGCAGACGGCAGAAGGCAAAATGCAAAAAGTCGGAGGACAAACTGACTGATTTCATCCCATCTTTTGAATTGACTGTGTGTCCTTCATGTTTTTGTCGTTTTGTTTGTAAAACATTTTTACTTCTGTACTGTTGTTTTTTGGTTCCGAATCGTCCATTTAATTTAATGTCTTATGCATTGTTTTATAACCAGTGAATTGTGACGAGATTTAAGACAGAGAAACCGGCTTATTTATCAAATGTATTTCCAATGAAGATTTAGATAACCTGATGTCGATATAAAGGAAGTAAAACGTACTTAATTAATTTATTTATTTATAAATAAATAATTTATATTGTGCATACAACACACAGCATTTATGTGTGATTCTTGTATGGAGGACATATCAAGCTGTCACACGTGGTCCTCACCCCATAGAACAGAGCACCATCTGTATATGATGTGTCATTATCGATTGTTTAAGCACATGGAACATGTTTGTCATGTAAATTATCCTATCCAGACGGCTTGCTAAATCCAGCAACCTGATACTCTGCTCCATATAACACATCGTTAGTATGTGAATAGGAGTTGCCATTATCAGGATCATTTGGTAAACAGAGGTAGTTACTACCACCTCCTTTGTTAGTGTAATAGTTACCTCCTGCTTGACCTACAATAATTAATATTATAACCATTAACACAATTATATAGATTATCATGTACATTATCAAATACATTTGTGATACTTTCTGTTATTTTCATTTTAATTATTGTTCTAATTAGCACAAAGTTATACATAGTGCACATTACAATTATTAAAGCAGTAGAAATTTCTACAACAAATGATGAATTTACTCAGCATAATTACAAACACCAAGCACACATAGTGTAGAGTCCAGTTACATTGAGTAAAGATAATATAAATTGTGGTAAATATGGTTTAAAACAATATTTAACTATTATATAAGTATGGTGCCAAATAAAAGAGTAGAATACTTCTAGAAACTACTTGACCCGACAAATTCGTGGCACGTTAATTATGTTGAATACACACACATATATATATAATACACACATACATATATATATATATATATATATATATATATATATATATATATATATATATATATGTGTGCTTAACCTTAGTCATTATACATTCTTTCCAATTAGTTTTACACAAGATGTCCGCCCCCTGGACAGTATTTCCTTCCCCATCGGACGTAGACAGATCCACCATCTGCTTGAAAAATAAATAGAAAACTTAAAAGATATATCGAGAATACAATAAACTTTTAAACTAAATATTAATATGCTACAACTTCTGATCATATGTATCTAAACAGTAAAACAAACCACCAATTGATCACATAAAGTCTTCCACATTGACACTTTTGTCATTGTCTGAATAAAATACCATTTCTACATACAACTGTGTGTACATCATACTTTTACTGTAAACGTGAAAAATAAATCATTCAGAAAACATACGTACTACATACTGGTAGAATGTACTTTTATGGTGTCTGAATGACTAAAATGATTAATTCTTTTAGTAGGTACTGTAGACACATTACAATCTTCTGTGAATGTAAAGGGACATGATTTTTTTCTACTATCGAATACCCTGAACCACCATGACCAATTCTTGTAGCACAAACTCCTTTTCCTTTGTATATTATTTGCATAATGATGTTATGTTTTTCGAACAATTGAAAACTTTGAAGAATTATTTCAGTGCCTTAAGTGTTAATCTACTTAAACGTATTACTCAGCTTATGATCAGAACACAGTCTTCCTTGATGTATGTAGATAGTGTTTCATCATATCAATTACAGACTGATCTGAAGCCGACAACGTGAAGTCTTTACACTCATGGCAGTAAACAGCAATAACAAACGTCAGAACTATGATAACAGTTGAAGACTACAATGAGAAAATGGTGTTTTATGACTAATCATCGGAATTGTAAAAGAAATAACAGGACGGGGGCCAGTAGTGGAACAGGAACATCGTTCCTGCTAACCCTTGCTCAGGACCTGAGTTATCTCCTTGTCTTGTGAGGAGTTCACATTGATCTATCTGTATATATGTATGGTTGTATGTTTATTAATTTGTCAATCATTGTTTTTACTTTTGTCCTTTTGTCAACTGTATTCAATGTACTGCTTTTGATTTCCCACTTTGATATCTTCAAAGCTTTTCTAAGCTATAAGCCAGGATGAAAATGTTTGGCATAGAAAGATATGGAATAGTCCATACATGGCTAAGCTAAATTTTACTTTGGGTGAACTCGATTAATTTTGTTTATTATTATTACTGTTATTGAACATTAAAGTATGCTTATATTAGTACATACCTGTAACTACGAAGTATGGTTGCTATGAACAGCGATGTCAATATAATTGGACAAGTACAACATACATATCACTTCTAATCGATATTTCTAAAGGTTAATTTAAAGCTTGCGTGTTTCTCTGTTTCATTATTCCGTGCGTCTATCTTTGTTTTATTATTTCGTGCGTGTATCTTTGCTTTATTATTCCGTGCGTCTATCTTTGTTTTATTATTCCGTGCGTGTATCTTTGTTTTACTATTCCGTGCGTCTATCTTTGTTTTATTATTTCGTGCGTGTATCTTTGTTTTATTATTCCGTGTGTGTATCTTTGTTTTATTATTCCGTGCGTGTATCTCTGTTTTATTATTTCGTGTGTGTATCTTTGTTTTATTATTCCGTGTGTGTATCTTTGCCTTATTATTCCGTGCGTGTTTCTCTGTTTTATTATTTCGTGTGTGTATCTTTGTTTTATTATTCCGTGCGTGTATCTTTGTTTTATTATTCCGTGCGTGTATCGTCTGACAAAGGTAAAATAAAATGATAAATAGAGGAAGCTGTTAAAACAATCACAATTCGATAAACAAATCAATATCAGTGAAACATAAAGTCAATAAGATATAAAATAATAAGAGATCGAACAATTCGAACTCACAATGAGAGAAATGAGATGCCGGTAAAGAATCATAATCGTCTGCCAAATATTTCATACCCGTCACCAGGCTTAAGATATTTATTTGAAATGTATATTGTATATTTAAATGCGTAATATGAACAGTTAGTTGGTAATACCAGATATATGTAAATAACAAACACATCCTAAAATAATGACTGATTATGATGCTTAGCGTAAAGGGGGGGGGGGGGGGGTTCTTAAGGTAAGATGGTGCACGGTGGTGAGACTGGCGTTTTAAGCATCCTTCAATCTCCACCATTCATACAATACTACTGCATAAAACCATACCCATTCATATAATCGTAGTATGACACCTGTATCTTTCATACGATGTTCAGTTAATGGCGACCTATTCATATATATGACAAACATCAAATATAAGCTAACATAGATCACTTTTGCATCGTATCATGTTATATAATAAAAAAAAAACAAAAAAAACATCAATTGTAATTATATAAGAATTTCATTTCACAATAAAGAAGCTTCCATGAATAAACATATTAATATAGCATATCTTAATAAACCCGCCCATTGCTATATTGAAGCGGCTAATTTATGATCAAATAATATATTTGGAAGCTGAAAAAATCTACCAATTCCAGCGCACTTCTATATATAGCTTAATACAGGAAGCAACGTGAACAATTGCAGTAGGGAAATTTGTTTTATTCACAAAAATATTCCAGTTGTTGGTCTTCTTTATATTTCGTTCTGTAAAACGTAATGTATTAACTCTCAAAGAAAATACAATAAAACTGTAACAATTTTGTGTATACAAGAGCACTCTCTGTCGTTACAATCCAACGTATTTTACTAGTACACATACTCAATAGTGTGTCCACTAGAGTTATCTCTTTTTAAGCATATGTTAATATAATTTAAATGTACATTGTAACTTGAACAAGTTGAACTGATTTCTTGAAATGTATTTATTAATTCAAATAATTTATATTTTTCTCTCATCGTACCAGCAGATAATACACATGAGATACATGTAGTCCTAATAAAGATATGGCATCAACATGTCACATTAAGTAAGAATACAGTTGTACTTTGTCACATGATGGTGACATTTATTATTTTATTAATTATTTACTTACCTAATGGAAGTTTACAATTTGGATGCATTCTTCTCTTAACCGTCTTTGACTCGCATATTACACAGGTGAAATTAAGACACATTCATAATCTGGTGTTCACCTGTGTAACACTGCGTATGTCCATCCTCAGTTTATATTCTTCGGTGACAACAAAACAAGACGTTTTTGCTTCGCTCTGAGACTTTCACTATTTAGTCTCATGATTTAATTTATAATTTCTGATATTTATTTATTAAATAATTATGGATGATTCTTGTCGTTCTGAAGAGAACGAAGTATACGACAACAATTACAACAATATTAGTACGACCGGAAACAGAGCAGTAAGTCGTGAGGAAAACATGGCGAGGGTGAGGGAAGATAGCGTCGCTCCCAAGAAAAAGAAGAGAGTCTGTTAGAAAACGGAACTCGAGAACAAAGTAAGAAATCTGGAAGCAAGGTTTGATGACAAGTTGAATAAACGTTTTGAACTTTTTCCAGACAGGTCTAGTGTTTTAGGTACGAGTGACACTGTTATTTCTCAGCCTGGTGGTTTAGTCACACAACAGGAGAATGTTTCTGTGGATAACGTCTCCATAGGTGAGCGTAGACCAATACTTTCTTTGGACCCAAATCTAGATGAGGTGTTAGGTAGTCTAAAAATTCAAGAAATATAGATATTGACACAAGGTCGGAAATCTCATTACAACCAGATAGCCGTGAAAGGGCAGACTTGTTAGGTTTATGTTCTTCAGATGATGAATCTCGGTCGGGTATAAACCCTGCACATGTGTCTCAATCTAATTCTAAAACTAAACATGTAGATAGGTTGAGCCGTTATCTGAATGTACAATCTACTGCTTCAGCTACTCAGTCCGATATGGGACAAAGGTCTAACTCAAAGTCACCGGATAATTCAATCAAGTCTACATGCATTAATTTAAATGTTTTGTCAAAGATTTTTACTGAGGACATTCCGATTGACTCTGATCAAAGTGGTGGCTTTCCTTTAGATGAAGCCCAGACTAAATTACTTGAAAACTCATGGAGGTGTAAGACTCCAGAAAGGCTTACATGTTTTCGGGAAGATTATCGAAACTGTTTCCCAATTCATAACAATGCAGTTGATTGTTTACAAGATCCTTGTTTAGATGAAATTCTAGAACCTATGATTAGGACTCTTCATGGTCCACAGGCAGTAAAGAACTGGGACAAACATAAGCAGTTTTTTACTCTACCTTTAAAACAGATTGAAAAACTTGCTTTCCAAGGACAGGTGGCAGCTCGTATGGGTATCATTTCTGTCTTATATTTACACAATGCTTTGGCATCTTTGAGTAGTTCTATCAAATAGGATAATACTAATCCTGACATTTTACAATCAGTTAATGATATTTTTGCCATTTCTATGAAATCGCTGGATCAGTTTCGAAGAACTGCGACCTTTACCCATATGATTCGTTGGAAAGCAGCCGCTTATGAATCCGGTTTGAATACTTTAAAAGATATACAAGCAAAGGTCTTGTATTTACCACTCACCGCTGAAGATGTTTTTGGTGAAGGGTTGGAGGATAAGTCTATTGTTAAACCATACTCTTTCAATCTCTGAAACTTGCTTTCTATGAATTAATTTATTGTTATAAGAACAATAGCCTGTGTTCACAGGGTATGACGACAGGGGTTTCTGGAAACCCTTGTCTTCACACCCTGTGAGCACGGCCTATTGTGCTTACAACAATGAGGTAATTAATTACCAGTCAGCTGAAGATAACACAGAAATTGGATATTGAAAAACTGAAAAAGAAAACATAAAGATATTGTTAATGAAGTATAGCCTGAAAAAAATCAAAGCAATCGTTAAAAAAAACTAAATGAAAATAAATAATCGGAAAAAAACTTGGTCGGGAAAGCATTGTAAAAAGAAAATACATTATATGTCGGCACCTTTTCAAAAGTTTATCATTGGTGGATCCAGTTGAAGGTTCCAAGGGGGGAGGCTCCCCCTTTTTTCCAAAAAAATATTAAAATTATGTGAAAATTGTCGAAAATTAGACTGTTACTACCTTTTTTGTTCATTCTGGAACCCCTTTTTAAATTGTCTGGATCCAATCCTTTAAAAAAAACAAAACAAAACAAAAAACATTGACCTGTTAAATGCGCACTTACAAACTGAGCGGTTTATTGGTAGAACAATACTTTTTCATTATCAACATATATTCTTACTTACTTTATTTAGCAGTTCTGAGTAATATTTGTGACAATATGGTTAATATCCATGTTCTACAAAAAGTTCAGTTCAATATAACACGTCTATCATTCCTGAAGATCATGTTGTAAATGAATACAGGTACATATAGAATAGCATCTTTCATTATTAACCAATCAATCTGTTTAATCCTTAATACATCTCAGTCGTTCAATCTCTCTTTATAGAAGAGGTACCCAATGGGGAAACCACAAAAATGTATCGTTTTATATTTCTGTGTTTATTGTTTTTGTTTTCTATGACATTCCGTAATGAATATTTCGTGTATTTAGAATAACCTGGAGAGTAAGTTAGTTATCCACTTCGGTATACGGTGGTTCTGGATTAGTAACCCTTCGGGGCTCCGGCCCCCTCGGTTTCTAATCCAGAAACACCTCTACCTCAGTGTAAAACTATTACATGTTAACCAAAGTTACATTTAGATAATTTGCCTTTATGTACTGAAGTATACATCCCTTAAATAAAATGGGGCAAGTACAAACTACAAAAATGTTTGGATCCGGACACCATGCAAGATATAGAAATTAACTTATTTGACCATAACATCAAAGGTCAAGGTCAAGGTCACAGTGTAGGCATTCATCTAATTGACACTCAGCCCTTAAATAGAATGAGGCAAGTACAAACTACAAAAAACGTTTCGACCCGGGCAACATACAAGATGTAGAAATTAACTTATTTGACCATAGCATCAAAAGTCAAGGTCACAGTGTTGGCATTCCTCTATTTGACAGTCTGTCCTTTCCCTTTCTTGGTGCATTTACATGCATTTATTGTACTGGATCTTGAGACAAAAAACGTTCGGTCATATTTGTTGTTTGAACATATTGTCCATGTTAAATTTTGGACCCTGAAGACTCGCACCATATTTATCCTGGTGCTTAATTTTGTACTGAATCGCCATTTGAAAGAGATAGTTAATGACATTTACATTTACATTTCTGAATATTGAGAAATTTATTTTAATACAACTCACCCGATTATAATTCCTTTTAACGGCCATCTTGTTTTTCAATCGGCACCAAAAACTGGTACTGTATCAACTAATTGACTTTTCTAAAATATCTTAATAAAATCTTCTTATTTGTTTTCTCAGAAGAATATTTTTTAGCATTTCAGCCAATCAGGACACATTATTAGCAGGTCATGTTGAATTTCGGATCAGCACAAAAAGTCCGACTTTGCATAGTATTACCTAATCACCTAATGAACATGCTTGTCAAGTTTAGATCCAATGTGTCAAATGGTTTCGATGAGTAAGATTGAAATGTGAAAAGCTTACAGACTACGGACGCAAAGACATGACAACTCCTTACACGACCATTTCATTTCTTTTTCAATGGGGGTTAGAACATATGCATTATTTTATTATTTCTCTCGGGTCGTCGCATCATTTGTAAATGTCCGATCCCTTAGATAAATTAATCTTTCGTTTTAGTAAACAAATATGTGTTTGTCGTATGGTTTATTGTATTTTCTTTTCTTGAAATAAAACAATTAAAAAAAATAAAAATATGAGTAAGTGTTACTTTCTAGAATGAAAATAAAATATATCCATTGAATAACCTTTTAATATTTCGCAGTTTCCACAATTGTAAAGAAAAGATTGAAGACAACACAGGGGTAATCAGAAGTCATAAATCGAATTGATTTGATTTATTGTGCTTAACGCCACTTTCAGCAATATGTCAGCAATATCATGGCGACCAGTTTTAACGGTGAAGGAAGCCGGGGTTCCCAGATAGAGCCATCGACCATGGGCAAGCAGCAGGTAAGCTGTATAACTGGCGGATGCAAGTCGAGTGCATCTTTTTTGTAATTTACAAACCGGGCGCAAACCCACGCCGTATTGGTGATAGGCTTATATCAGTTGTTAGGTAATCCAACTACCTAACTCATTGAGCCACCAGGGCCCCTTACCATAAATCAAAGAAGGACCGACAATCCAATGGCCAAAAGCAAAAGGACTAAAGAGGAAACAGTGAAATACTACTCAGAAAACTAAAAATTTATCAACATGAACCTCACCAAAGTCTGTTGTTAAATACATGATCTGGAAGAGTAGCTAGTTCCTGATACAATAGTGGCACCCGTCGTGTTATTAACATTGCATTAGGCGATTTATTTTATATAGATCACTTTTTTAAATGCGATTCTTGAAAATAAAATGCTATTGGGAGAAAAGCTTGGTCCCGTAAGGTGATTTTAATCGAATTAATTTTTTGACCTCGACAACTCCATTGGTAGATCAGAATCGGACAGGGGAGAAGAAGCTTTGTTTCCGCTATGACCCTTTCTGTCGACCTCTCTTTGGAGATCTGCTCTGCGATCTCCGTGCTTCTGATGGCGACTTATCCATAGGAGATGGAGGAAGATTCCATATGGATTCATCCTCCGAATGATCTAGATGCCCATATCTATTGTGGACCTGTAGAGGGTCCTTTTGTACCATGCCTTGTATTTGCAACAGGCTTTGGTTCTGAACTTTAAGCCTTTGAACTTGTTGATGATTTAGAATTTGAAGTAGAAGTTGTTCGTGATGAAGATGCAGTTTGAGAAGAATTTGTAACTATCTTAGATGCAGTTATATTTTTTTCTGTTTTATTAGCAGTCAATCGTGGTGGTTTGTCTGCTTTGTTAAGCTAGGTGATATCTGCTTGGGTTTTCACCGAGGTAAAAAAGGGGTTTGGTCACGTTGCCGTATGGCGTTTGAGCACACAAATCATTCACCATAGAGACGAATGTTGGTGACATATTCATACATAGGACTAACATGAACTATAAACAAATAAATAAACTTAAAAATTGTAGCCATTTCAGTGGGGAATCTATATATAGATTTATACAGGAAGTAACACACACCAACCGTTGCACAGTTACACTAGGGAAAACAATTTCCATTTTGCCGTTTTTAAATTTCGTCTGGTAAAATAAAATACGATAAAATCATACATAAATTATGCATTACAAAAATGACCCTCAAAGATGGGGGAACATAACATAGGTATGTAAAATACACAAAGACATATGTGCAAATAAAAATTTTCCAAAAAAAGGGTGTGGGGGCGCTAAAAAATCACATTTAATTTATTAACTGAAGCTCGTCAACAATTTTGCATAGCAATTTTGTGTATACAAAAGCATCATATGGCATTACACTCCAACGCATTTTACTAGTACACATAATAAACAGTGTGACAACTAGAGTTATCCCTGTTTAAGCATATGTTAATATATTTTATATGTACATTGTAACTTGAACATGTGGAACTGCTTTCCCAAAATTTATTTATTTATCTATTTAGGGTGTAGGCCTAGGTAACCCCACAATATTCCCATCAATTTGTTTTTAAATCATCTTGCCGTTTTCTCCACAGCACATCCTAAATATAGCAATTTTGGGAGTATTCTTGACGCCAGATGGTAATGCTAGTTTCGGAAGCTTCTAATAGATATACGTATGTATTTATGGTTGAAAAAACATGCTTTAATGCACTTGAGTGTGTCATTGGTGGAATAATTATGAAATATCCAGCCTATATGAATATCCTGTCTGGAGATAATCACGTGCAAAACAATTGAAATTGGAAAAAAGAGGGATGCCCTAAGATACCACCATGGTATTAAAAATATGATATAAAAAATCTTGTAGATTAATTTCCACCAAAAAATATCACAGTAAACAATATTCATATAGACATCATTGCTCCAAATTTTACAAACTTTTACCGTCGGATTTTTAAATTATGTTTTTCATGGATGGCACCCAGAAAAAATGAAACTGTCAAGGAAAGTTATTACACACTCAGCCTTTGCTGGTTCTTTATTTGTGTGATAAAAAAAAATAGCTACCAATAACAAAAAGCTTTTGAATTATTGTATTTGTCATAGTGGGTGTCCAAATTACCAAATTACTGAAATTGTCTTTTCTTATTTTCAGGTCGATTGGGGAATGGGAGGGGTGGTTTGAGGTTGACTCTGCTTGATTAATTGTGTTGATACATTTTTAGTTTTCTGAGTAGTATTCCACTGTTTCCTCTTTAGTTCTTTTGCTTTTGGCCATTACATCTTAAAAAACTCATTTCATTGTGATGGTCGGATTATACCAATGTCTATGAAATTGGTATTTGTGGCTTCTTCACTAAGCACGCATCACTAAGGAGTAAAAACAAAGACTAGTTGGCTCAGAATCAGAATAATATGTCCGAGTGGAGTGACATTGATTGTTTTTTTCGGTGAGCTAGCTCTATTACATTCCAATTCAGGATGTTGGTCTAGAACAAAGTGACATCCATCATCATCATCTCATCAAATTGTAAATTGTTCTCGCCATAATATAACAGTTATTCAGGTGCTAAGCAAGGTAAATAATGTCACATTCCAGTCTTCGGCTTTATATACCCCCCCCCCTTTTCCACAGCTCGGGGTATGTAAATCTGTAGCCGAGAATGTGACATTATATACATTGTCTGGCACCTGAATAACATTTAATGTTTGAAATCTAATTTTCGTAAATAATGCAATT
Source organism: Bathymodiolus septemdierum (assembly GCA_963383655.1). NCBI lineage: Eukaryota > Metazoa > Mollusca > Bivalvia > Mytilida > Modiolidae > Bathymodiolus > Bathymodiolus septemdierum. The sequence continues at coordinate 79,839,276 of OY726525.1, read as the reverse complement.
TATCAAAACTATGTGAGAGGGAGAGGGTGTTTATAGCGAGGCTATAACTTGTTCTGATTTTAGAGAAATAAAGTATGCTAAAATCAAAATCAATGCTACGGTCATAGGTAACACTTGTCGATTTTGTCTCTCTTTTTTATGATGTATACTGCGGAATGAAGACAATGTATATGTAACATTAAAAAGAACCCGTTAAATAAAACACCTTACATGTCATTAGTGCTTATCACCTTGTAATGTCACTACTGGCGGTATGGTACACTGAATTACCTAAAACAAATATTAAAGGTTGAAGAAAGTAACAAACAACATACAATATAATGTACTTTTTGAAAAGCAATATATAGTCGACTGAATGGAAAGGGGTTAGGATTAGGTTTATGGTGTTTAGCGACCACTTTCAACAATACTACAGTTATATCGTGGCGGTCAGTTTTATTGGTGGAAGAAACCAGAGAAATTCATTGCCCTGCCGCAAGTCACTGACAAACTTCGAGTACACCTCGCCATCAGCGGGATTTTAGCTCACAAAGTTAGTGGTGATAAGCACTGATTGCACAGGTAGTGTAAATCCAATTACCATACGACCACGACGGTCCCTTCGACTGAATGGAACCCTTTGTATATATATGTATTCAACAAACGTATTTTGTGTCACCGTATTAATTCACTTACATTAAGTTTCTATAAATATATCGTACTTTGATTTTTATTCAAACTTAATCTAATGTCCGTATATGAAGCAGACGATAGGTATTTTCCCCAGCATTCCGGAGGCCACTATCATATGAACCGCATCGGTGGTGTAATGGTTACCATGCTCGCCATGAGTGCTATAGATCGTGGGTTCGAGCCCCGATCTGTTAAAACCAAAAACTATAAAATTGGTGTTTGTCTCCTCTGCGCTAAGCACGCAGCATTAAGGAGAACGAGAAAAGACTGGTTGGCTCGGAATCAGGAAAATGTATCCGAGTAGGATGACATGTCTATAGATCGAGCACTAGAAAAATCAATTTTAACGTGTTGGTCTAATACTAATCGGACCTCATTTTTCATCTCATTGAAAATTAATTTGTTCTCGCCATGATATAGTCGAAATATTGCTGCGCAGGCGTAAAGCAACAATTACTCACTCACTATCTTTTGTACTATTGTTGATTTGTTACCGGATAGTCCCTTACTGTTTGTGCTGTTGTCAATTTACTAATCGAATCGTCCTTCCGGTAGCGCTTGATTATAACTGCTAAACTGCTAAAGCCAAACAAATATGGACGGCATTGATATTGCTGTTGCTACATATGAGGTACACACAAAATAAATGTGACTTGATTAATCAGTGTGTCGTTTTATTTGACACTACCTGTTTCAGTAAAGACAATGTCCCCGTGACATACATAAAAAAGTAGGTCGTCTTCTTAATATTAATATAGTAAATACAAATGTACATTAATAAGATCTGCTAAAAGTTGATATATCATTGTTACAATATTGTTGTTGTATCATTGTAAACTAGAAATAGAAAAGTATGGTACAAAACTGCAAGCAACAAGAGAGGTACCACTATTGAAGCAGGAACATCTTTCCTTCCGGAGCACCCGAGTTCACCTCCTGATTTTGGTGGGTTTGCAGTGTTCGATCTTTAGTTTTATGTGTATATTTTGTAGATCGTTGTTTGTCCTTTTGTCCTTATTATTTTGGCCATTGTGTTGTCTGTCTTTCTTCGATTTCCGTACCCTGGTTACCCTTTTTGTATCTTTTCTACTGTTTCATCTCTTTTTTTTCAAATATACTCGGCCGCAGCTAACTACGTAGCAGGAGCAAAATTACATGCATGTTTATAAAGCAACAAATCAAGTAGAACACAATGTATACTTCATTAATTTATGATAATAAAAAGTATACCTATTACGTATGAATAGAGTTAAGGTTTAGTGAATTTCAATTATTTACTTCCAATTCAAAAATAAGATCTGTCTTTATTAAAATCGAAATAATTCATAGAAGCAATAGTTTTTTTAAAGTTTTTATTCCGTTGCATTTCAGAAAAATATTTACGACAAAATAAGGTTACCCATGGTAAAAATTCATACAAATTATGGCTTCAATGAATTTTTTCTTAAGTAGAATTCATAACAACTAAAATAAATATCCAATATTCATAAAATGTAAATACATGAATTGTTCACCTGAAGTGAATGTTTTTGACAAGTATTACAAGTAAACACATGATATATTTGCATTATATTTGAATTTGTCCTACAGGTCATATATACATTCTTAAGAGAACATCACAGTTACTACGTAGCAAAACAATAGATTCTAATCTGTTACATTCACTTTTGGTGTAGGCTCATTTATCGTTTCTATTACATATAGACAAGATCACATTATTGACAAACTTTTCAAGTTGATTTGTGAAGAAAAAAAAATGCTTTTTGACGATATATTGCCTGGTGATGTTGACGAATTCGGTAAATTTCAGAAAAAAAATTACTTTCTTTTATGTTTGCCTTCTATTTGTTCCGGATTTCATATGGTTATTTCTGTTTCCCTTCTTGAGACCCAGAAACACAGGTGAGTTTCTTGTATATTATATTTATGAACAGAAAGCTTAAACAGTGATTGTCAACAATTCCACTAACATCAACAAAACCAAAAACCACCTCTCGCCTCAAATCACTGATCAGGAAAAGGCCAGCACATACCCCGATGGACACCCAAGTGCAGGCTGAGGCCAGGAGGCACAAAGTCGGTTAATGTGATCTGAACCCTCTTCTTCTGATATAATAATTGGATCGTCAACGGCAATACCGATGTCTTATCAGCATTGTGTGACATGATAGCAAGGTCTGGTTAGTTTGTAGTTAGTGCTTAGCGCCACTTTCACGATATTTCAGTTGTTTTGATGAGAATTAACAGTTTTAATTGTGGAGAAAACCACCGACCTGCCACAAACCACTGACTATCACACCCTGTTGTATCGAATACACCTCTTCATCGGCGGGAATCAACATTCAAACTTTAGGAGTGAGTGAGTAACAGGAAACAAAATCAAAACAATAGTAAACAATAAGACAGATGTATAATATCAATCAATGTTAGGAAACAGTTCACAAAATCACAACCAGGAAAAGTCGCTGTGAAAATCACTGACCTGCCGAAAGTCACTGAAGAGAAAATCATCGACCTGTTGAAAGTTGCTGAAGAGAAAATCGCAGACCTGTCGAAAATCAACGACCAACTGAGAGTCGTTGAAGAGAAAATCACCGACCTGCTGAAGGTCACCGACCTACTGAAAGTCGGTGAAGAAACAATCACCGACCTGCCGAATGTCACCGACCTACTGAGAGTCGCTGAAGAGAAAATCACCGACCTACTGAGAGTCGTTGAAGAGAAAATCACCGACAACAACGACAAATCCAACCATAATAGAACCACATATTGTGTTTACTGACGGACGAAAACAACATAAAGCCCAACCATACTACGACCATATATTATGTTTATTGACGGACGACAACAACAATAAACCCAACCATAATACTACCACATATTATGTTTATTGACGGACGACAACAACAATAAACCCAACCATAATACCATCACATATTATGTTTATTGACGGACGACAACAACAATAAACCCAACCATAATACCACCACATATTGTGTTTCCTGAATGACGACATCGACAAATCCAATAATAATACACGCATGCTTTGTGTCTACTGACGGACGACAACAACGACAAACCCAACCATAAAACCACCACATGTTATGTGTACTGACGGACGACAACAACGAGAAATCCAACCTTACAACGACCACATATTGTATTTACTGAAGGATAACAACAACAACAAACACAACCATAATACGACAATACATTAGGTTTACTGACGGACGACAACAACGACAAACCCAAACATAATACCACCACGTATTGTGTTTACTGACGGACGACAACAACAACAAACCCAATGATAATACGACAACATATTCTGTTTACAGACAGACGACAGCGAAGACAACCCCAACCATAATACGACCACATCTTGTGTTTACTGATTGATAGCAACAACGATAAGCCCAACCATAATACGACCACATATTGTGTTTACTGACGAACGACAACAACGACAAACCCAACATTAATAGGACTGCATATTGTGTTTACTGACGGACGACAACAATAACAAACCCTACCATAAGACGACCAAACATTATGTTTACTGATGGACGACAACAACGACAAACCCAACCATAATAGGACCAGATATTTTATTTACTGACAGACGACAGCAACGACAAAGCCAACCATAATATGACCACATATTGTCCTTACTGCACGGACGAAAACAACAACAAACCCAAACATAATACGACAATATATTAATTCTACGGATAGACGATCGCGACAGCTACGACAAAGCCAACCATAATACCACCAGGTATTGTGTTTACTGATGGACGACAACAACGACAAACCCAACCATAATAGGACCACATATTATGTTTACAGACAGACGACAAAAATACATATTATGCTTACTGACAGACGAGAGCAACGACAAATCCCAACCATAATACCACCACATGTTGTGTTTACTGACGGACGACAACAAACCCAACCATAATACGACCATATATTATGTCTACTGACAGACTACAGCAACGACAAAGCCAACATAATACCACCATATATTGTGTTTACTGACGGACGACAACAATAAACCCATCCATAATAGGACCACATAGTGTGCTTATTGACGGACGACAACAACAGCAAGCCCCACCATAATACCACCACATGTTATGTGTTTACTGACGGACGTCATCAATAAACGCAACCATAATAGGACCACATATTGTGCTTATTGACAGACGACAGCAACGACAAACCCAACCATAATACCACATGTTATGTGTTTACTGAGGGACGACGACAAACCCAATCAAAATACGACCATATATTATGTCTACTGACAGACGATTGCAACGAAGAAAAAAAAATAATACCACCACCTATTGTATTTACTGACGAAGAACAACTATAAACCCAAGATTATAGGAGCACATATGTGTTTATTGACGGACCACAACAACAACAAACCCAACGACAACAACGAGAAATCCAACGTTATTACGACGACATGTTTTCTTTACTAACTGGCGACCACCAAAAAGCCAACCATAATACGACCACATGTTGTGTTTACTGAATGAAGACAACAACGACAAACCCAATCATAATATCACCACATATTGTGTTTACTGACACGACAACAACAAACCCAATGATAATAAGACCACATATTATCTTTACAGACATACGAAAGCAACGACAAACCCAACCATAATACCACCAGATATTGTATTTACTGACGGATGACAACAACAACAAACCCAATCATAATACGACCATACATTATGTTTACTGATGGACGACAACAACGGCAAACCCAACCATAATAGGACCAGATATTGTATTTACTGACGGACGACAACAGCGACAAACCCAACCATAATAGGACCACATATTGTCCTTACTGACGGACGAAAACAACAACAAACCCAACCATGATACAAACATATATGTTGTCTACTGATAGATGATCGCGACAACTACGGTAAAGCCAGCCATAATACCACTAGGTATTGTGTTTACTGACGGACGACAACAACGACAAACCCAACCATAATATAACCACATATAGTGCTTACTGACGGACGATGACAAACCCAACCATAATACGACCATATGTTATGTCTACTGACAGACTACAGCAACGACAAAAGCAAACATAATACCACCACATATTATGTTTACTGACAGACAAGAGCAACGACAAACCCAACCATATTACCACCAGATGTTGTGCTTACTGACGGACGAAGACAAACCCAACCATAATACGACCATATATTAAGTCTACTGAGAGACTACAGCAACGACCAAGCCAACAATAAACCCAATCATAATAGGACCACATATTGTGTTTATTGACCGACGACAACAACAAACCCAACCATATTACCACCACATATTATGTCTACTGACAGACGACAGCAACGACAAAGCCAATCATAATATCACCACATATTGTGCTTACTGACGAACGACATCAATAAACCCAACCATAATACCACCATATAGTATGTCTACTGACAGACGACAAGAACGAGAAATCTAACCTTATTACGACCACATGTTGTGTTTACTGACTGGCTACCACGACAACAATGACAAACCCAACCATAATACCCCCACATATCATGTTTACTGACAGACGACAACGAAGAAAAACCCACCCATAATATGACCACATATTGTGTTTACTGACGGACAACAACGACAAACCCAACTATAATATGACCATATATTGTGTTTACTCACAGACGACAACAACAAACCCAACCATAATACCATCACTTGTTGTGTTTACTGACGGACGACAACAAACCCAACCATAATACGACTATATATTATGTCTATTTACAGACTACAGCAACGACAAAGCAAACCATAATAACACCATAATAACAAAAATAAACCCAACCATAATAGACCAAATATTGTGTTTACTGACGAGTGACAACAATAAACCCAATCGTAACACGACCACATATTGTGTTTATTGACGAACGACAACAACATTAAACCCAATCATAATACGACCATATATTATATTTACTGACGAATGAAAACAACAATAAAGCCAATCATAATACGACCATATATTGTGTTTACTGGAGGACGACAACAACGACAACCCAATCATAATACGACCACATATTGTGTTTACTGATGGACGACAACAACGACAACCCAATCATAATGCAACAATATGTTGTGTTTACTGACGGAAGACAACGACAACCCAATCATAACACGACCACATATTGTGCTTACTGGAGGACGACAACAAGGACAACCCAATCATAATACGACCGCATATTGTGCTTACTGACAGACGACAACAAGGACAACCCAATCATAACACGACCACATATTGTGCTTACTGACAGACGACAACAAGGACAACCCAATCATAACACGACCACATATTGTGTTTACTGACGGACGACAACAACGACAACCCAACCATAATACGACCACATATTGCGGTCATATGAAACATGATGTAAAGAAACATTTCTACAATTACCATTTCATGTCGTTATTTTGAAGTTTGTTTTTACATGTCAGCAAATCAGAATCATATTTGAGTTTAGATTCACATCAAAGCAGACTTTTGAAAATCCTTCCTGCCAAGTTTGATTCAATCTGTGTCAACGATTCAGATTAGAAGATTAAATATGAAATGGGTACATGAGACAACGACAGATAATTACAAACGACAACATCCATGACACTCTAGATTAGGTTGTCTAGGATGATCATGACAAACAGACGGACGACAGATGCTAAGTGATTGTGTGCCCTTCCGGAGTACCTGGGATCACCCCCGGTTTTTAGTCAGGTTCATTTTAAACTGTGTAATATTTCGTAGTTCATGTTTGTCCTTTTGGTAATTTTCTGTTAGCATTTTGTGTTTGTCCTTCTTCGATTTACGGCTAATGGTATCTTTATTTTTTTTTCAATAATATGTATAATGTTCAAGAATATAACATTCGTTATAACAACGATGTTCCCGTATTGTAGTGGCCCGGGTGTCTCAATGAGTTTGGTCGTTGGATCTAACAGCTCATACAAGCCTATCATTAATTTGCTCCCCGCTTTGCAAATTGCAAAAAGGGTGCACTCGACTCGCAGTAGCAAGTGAAAAGATTTTACCAGTTACTTGCCCATGGTCGGTGGTTCTCTCCAGGTACTCCGGCTTCTTCCACCACTAAAACTTGTGGTCATGATATAGCTGAAATATTGCTGAAAGTGGCGTTAAACACGAAACATTAAAATTAAGTCAATGGAGAGTTCGTACAGATTATACTTTTTATTTAAGTTTTATATACAATATAATCTTAGTAGGTTTTCACAACTAAAGTAAGATAAGAATGTACAAAAAAAGATTGTTAAAACATAAATAGTTGACACAAATGTTGAAAATAATCCAGAGAAACTGGCAACATAGGGCACCCAAGACGACGAAAAACAGAATAAGAACACAATGCAAATAATACATGGGCCCTTCTGCAAACATCTGGAGGTAAAGACGAACCGAACATAGTTGTTATTCAGAAATCAGACAACATAACACTGAACTCAGAACGTAAGAACGTAAATACATATAATAGAACAACACATCAATTTAAAGAGATGAGCAACATAATGACCAAAAGAACGAGGTTAAAGGGACAAACAATGGTCAATAAAATACAAAAGGTAGCATACAGGTAACATATTTAGCAGCACGAACACCATTGAAAAACCTGGATGATTTTCGACCATCATTGTTGAAATTTGCCCATCATGTATAATTATGGGACAATTTGAATAGAAAAGAAAGATCTAAAAATGAAACAAAACTTCAATTATTTCAATGATCATCCGGAAGTATAATTTATAAAGCAGTAATTTCTATTTGTCACAGAGTTGATACCACGTGTCAGACCCAACAGTACGTATTACAACAGCAATGTCTATTTATCACAGAGTTGATATAACGTGTCAGACACGAAAGTACGTATTACAACAACAATGTCTATTTATCACAGAGTTGATACCACGTTTCAGACACAAAAGTACGTATTACAACAACAATGTCTCATTAAAATATGCTTTACATTTGAACGTGGGAACGTAATAACATTTATCATGGCTTTCTGCAATTACAATAATGTCAGACACGGAAATGAATCAAAAGTCAATAGTATAATGTATATCGATATGTCACATGCGAGTAAGCAACAACCAATACATGCCTACGGACGGACTTAGAAAGGAAAGCTAAACAGTGATGGTCATCAATTCCACAAATATCAGCAAAATGAAGTATCACCTCTCATCTTAACTGAACTCACTGAACTCAAAGACGACCACGACAAATGACGTCGAAAACACAGGCCCTGGCTTGAGACATGCACAACAGAGTGGCGGGATAAAAGGGGTTAATGGTATCCCAACAAGGCCCTCTTGATAACTGGGTCTCCAACAGCAATGCATATAAAACGAAATGATAAAAAAACATGCACAGATTCGCTTCCACTCAAATAGACCACATACCACCAAACAAACGAAGAGCAAGATAAACATGGACAATACGATAGCAGGGTCAAATATTGAGTGGAATCATTGCTAGACAAGTTGTGCAACTTAGCAATGGTTTCCTTCTTTAAGCTTATTTCTGGACATCTGAAAATTATTCGTTCATATGGCTGCCTAATAATAAATCAATCGCAAATATGGCTATTAAGCCTCTTTTTCTTGCTGATCCATGCATAGCATCGCTAACGGGTCCCTATCTAGATTGTTCGACGTTATTATGTGTAGATTGAACTAAAACAGAGAATGAAGAAAGGAATGAGAGAGAGGGTTAGTGGTGATAATGTGTGCGATTGTTGTTTTGGTGAACAACTAGACAACAATAAACCTTTCAGACCTCTTTATATACTCAAACACATGCCTAAACATAATTTCGTTCTGTTCATACGGGAAAGTTGGATAATCACAGGTCAAAAGTGTAAGGTCTAAAGTACAACGCTGAAATACTTGATTGTAAAACAATTATCTATCGACAACCACTTTCTATGGGATATCTGATTCCAAGGCTGGTTATCAGTTTATCAGAAAAACTAAAATAATTCGCACACGGTCCTAGCTAAAATCGTTGCACATTAAACAGTTTGCTTCACACAATTTCCCAAAATATTTCCATATTTTAAAAAAAGCGATCTTTAAAACTTGCTTGTAAACCCATTTTCCAGAAAATAAACACATTATACGAAAACGCAAGTATTGAAGTTGAGGGGAAACATTTTGATTTAGATATGTTGATGAGTGGTGATATGAAATTTTTGTAAGTTGTGCTTGGGTTGGGTGGGTCTCTATGTAATTATTTCTGTCCATGGCATAGGGTCCATGAAAATCACAAGAGGGCAGATAACATGTCATTGCCCTCGTAAAATGTTATTGCCCCGGAGGCAAATAACACGCCGCAAATTATGCTTTTATTACACATGCAAATTCGGCGTTATTTCAATATGATATGTGATAAGATGCAGTAAACACTGAAGCATAATTTTGAGATCATGGAGATAATTTAGTTTAATTGTTAATAAAAAAATTGAAAGTGAAGTTGTTTCTTTTTTCAGGACATTGTTTAATGACATGATATGTGTATAACAGTTCCCATAATTGTGTGGGAAACAATATTGTTGTAGTATTATTGGTACTTGTAAAGATATGCCACATTATGACCCAAAGGTGTTTTATGTTATGCATTACATACACAAACTGTTGATCCATCATTTTTCCATTGGAGGTTCAAAATTATTTCAGTTACTACTTTTATGGCGGAAATTGGAGTACCTAGAGAAATCCACAGATCTGTCGCAAGTCACTGACAAACTTTATCACATAGTGTTTTATCGAGTACACCTCGCCATGAATGGGGTTCAAACTCACAACTTAAGTGGTGATATGCAACGATTGCACAGGTAGTTGTAAATTCAACTACCATTCGACCACGACGGCTCAAGTTCAGTTAAGATGAAAGGTAATTGTGTTATTGATATTGATGGAATCTATGATTATCATTGTTTAAAAACTTTCTTTTCATATCAATCAATGAAAAGAATTGGTTTGCTGAAAGTATATGTTTTGTTCGGGTTCATTGGATGGAATTTATATTTCATGTGAAGTTCCGTCAATTGCAGACACAACGTTAGGCATATCAGAACAATATCTTTTCTTTTGCCACCCGACTGGGATGGTTGGACACTGAATTTTACGATTACACACTTTCTATAAGTCTACCCATGTTGAATTTAAAACTCTTTCAACAGTTGAAACACTGACACCAAAGCATAAATAAATAAATAAATAAATAAATAAATAAATAAATAAATAAATAAATAAATAAATAAATAAATAAATAAATAAATAAATAAATATTGAACGGACGGTGCTATTTATCTTAGTGAATTTCATGATCATCGATGAGCTAAAATAATTGACGAAGGTGGTTCGTTGCTGAGCATGAGCAGTATAAAGATGGGGCTCTTAAAAGAAAACGACAAGTAAAACAAAGTGGAAATATTTTAAAATAACATTACTATCATTTGAAATAACGGGTATACATATGCATAATATGTATAAAAGTGTAGAAAAGTAGATGAATGGATTTGAATCTGAGGAACCCTAAAATTCACATCACATTTTCATAAATTATATAAAGTTTCCCTTTTTGCGCCCAAATTAAACTTTTAACTTCTATCAGTTCCATTCTCTTAAATCAACCTCCAATGGACACATGATGGATCAACAGTTTGTGTATGTAGTGCATTGAAAATGTGTTCTGTCATGTGCATAAGTTATTGTTTGCATGATTGACAGACAATATTCATCATATTGTTTTCTAGCTTCTGAACTGTCGATCGAGAAAAAAATAAAATATTCTAGACAGGCAGCAAATAGCCAGTCAATGGGGTTTGTAATTAATATTTCGCATGCACAATAGCGACCCCACACCACAAGATGTGGAAAATAGAAATATTCTTCTGTTGTTTAAATGCGTATTAACTGCATTACATGTAAACTGTATGATTCTGTTTGATAAAATCCTTTAACTAGAACAGGAAAAAAATGTACTCTTGAGTGTTGTAATAAAAGATCGTGAACGTGATGTACAAATATGAAAGAATGTCAAGGTATATTCTAAATGAGGTTGAAGCAAGTCACCATTTGACATTAATTCGGTTGTATTTCATTTTGACGATTTTAATTACGGAAGACGATCACAACCCATATTGTTTTTGATTGGATTAAAATTATAGCTGTATAATAATCTTTAATAACCTACTATTATTAGAATCCTAACTTGACTGCGAATTTGGCATCAATAAATTAACAAATGGCTTCCTCTAGGAAAACGCCGACTTTATGTGAAAGGGACACCAGACAGCTATCAGGAACGAATTAAAAGGACATACTCCTTACACCTAAAAGACAACTTACAGCAGATTTTGATAGCAACAGTTTATTAGGAGTGTTGTTGTTGGTTTGTCACAAAGCAAAATAATATCTACCATCTCCTCTTTTTCTAGTGACAATCAAAACAATCATACATAGACTCATGGCAGCGACACACATTTTACCTACGCGATTAATCATATGGTTGTAAACTTGTTCTCATCATAAATATATATGAAATACTTGATTGTAAAACAATTATCTATCGACAACCACTTTCTATGGGATATCTGATTCCAAGGCTGGTTATCAGTTTATCAAAACAAATAAAATAATTCGCACATGGTCCTAGCTAAAATCGTTACACATTAAACATTTTGCTTCACACCATTTCCCAAAATATTTCCATATTATATAAAAGCGATCTTTAAATATTGGACTTCTTTCAACCCGCACCTTGTCATTTTTTTGTTATAGATTTGTGATGGTTGTCCGTAAAAATGTACTGAAATATATTATCGCATTGGCTGTCGCTAAGAATAAAGTGCGGTTAAAAAATAGTGCTTAAGCAAATTCAAATATAACAAAGTTCTATTGTCCAAATAAATATATCTATTACTTCTTTAAGATTAATACCAAAATTTCGACCAGTTTTCGACGATCAATGTTAACAAGTTTCTGAATTGATTTGACCTCAATATGTACATTATCAATGTCATAGCAGACGATGAATTAAAAATTGGTCTGTATGAGATATATTTTTTAAATGAGTAATGCTTTGTTAAGGTGACGAAAAATTGAATTACGAAACACTGCAATTTGAACGTGAAATAATAAATGTGGTACGTAGTTCTTACATTTAAAGATGGCATTTTTAGATCAGATTTCATGAGATCATTCATGCAATTTCAGCATCATAATATAACCTCTGACAAATTAAGCCATCAAAATAATGATAGATTTTATCACGTGAAGCAAACCGGCGAAAACAGGAGACCGTCGAAAATGGGTGGCGTTGCGACATTACTATTCGTTCACTTTAATTTCATAATACAGCTTCGGAACATGTTTTTATTCCTGAAATCAATCCACATTGCATATTGAGTCAAATTTATGCTTTGTTTATTGAGTTTATTATGCTTTGTTTTTGTTTTTGTGTTTTTAAAGATGTGCATTATAATACAATGATACGTCATCTTCATCTGAGAAACAGGCTACTGGACCAGGGCTATGAAAAGATTCGCCTCATTCGATCTCTTAAAAAGTTTATATTCCGATACCAAGATCTTGTCGAAATATATTCCGTCTCTGCAGAAACGATTATAAGCGATGCATTTTCATATAGTGAAAATGTATAAAGAAAAAGAAGTCAAGAAAAATGTCAAGGATATTTTTTTATCAATGCGTGACGTAAAATTTTTTTTGACATTTACGTCACCGAATATGGTACTGCTTTGACAACTATGTTACCTATTTTGTTCCTGTATTTAAATACTATTATAGTGACAGCCGGAACCTTTGAACCGTAATGAGAGTGGGAGGTTTGGCGCTTTAAAATCTGATTCAACCCACCATTTCTTTAGAAATGCCTGTACCAAGTCAGGGTCATTAAGGTTTTCACAGTTTTCCGGTTGTTGACTGATTTTGTCTGTTTATATAATTATGAGTTTTGACTTTCCCTTTGTAAGATTGTTCGGAGTTCGGTAATTTTGTTATTACCCTTGCGTACGTTCTGTATAATGAAAAAAATGACGTTCAGTGCTTTTCATTACCTGAATTTGTCGATCCGCTGTGAGGAATTAGATACACATATTAACTAACTGTATTTATTTCTGAAAATCACATATTGTGAATACAAGTAGGAGAAAATTTAATCGACATCTAAGGTGGGGCCGATTTTGGCCCTGATAGCTCCCAGTCCTTATTACGAATCCGAATAAAGTGAAGTAATATTTCTACGATTTCTTTTAATTGAAATAGCAATTAGCGATATCACTGGTTAACCAAATTGTATATATCGATGACAGATGAGAAGGCAATATAGCAACAAGAAAATAACTAGACAAAAGGAAACAATACTAACGCAGGCTTTTAATTCATTGCACACGACTCATTTCTTAGAAAATCTTTATCAGGTAAGCTCATATTCACAAGATTGGAAAGCCAAATAATTTAAAAGTGTTTGAGAGCAAGTGAATCAATGGGTCTAAACATGATAACCATAATCAGCTAAGATTATCTGTCGGTAGGGGAAATTGAGCTTTGTTTTAATAAATTACAAAATTAGTTAGAAACTTAAATGTCAAACGCAGATGGATAAGATAGCCAAGACTGCCTCACGGGTTCGTTTTGTGGATATTTATGGCCATTGTAGCAATATTTCAGTGATGATCACCAAGTATACTAATATCACAGCATGCAAATGTGGCGGTGTCAAACCGGTTAATGTGATCACGATAGGCATCTTTCACACTGTATCTTAATATTATTTCCACTAGAGTAACGAATATCTGACGAAAAGAGAATGAAGCGTCTGTTTCATAGAGAGACAGTGTCCACGATGATAACTATAATGTATTCGCTTTCATGTTAATCGCAGTGTCATATCTGCAAATACAGAAAAAGTACAGAAAAAAAACAGGATAGAAATGATTTTTTTTATTTCTTCAAAATAACCATTAAAAAAGAAAATAACCTTGCATAGTTATAATTAAAACGTAGATAATAAATTGTGTGTGAAAAAGCAGGTACACCATTTGCAATAGCATGTATTCACGTCAATGACCTGGTTGACATTCAAAAACGGATTGAATTAACCCAACAGCAATAATATCATGTATTGTAATAGCTATCATTGTCTACTTTATCGTTCGCTTTCCAACAGATATGCATAATAAATATTCTTAGAGACTTGGAGATCCATTTCTGTTGAACGGAACGCATTGTTTACTTGTATCCGAATATAATTTTTTTTTTTTTATTGTAAATAAAAATAATGAATGCATATACATTGTAGTTAGTGAGTGGGTGTTATTTAACGCCAAGTGCACTTTTTTTTCTACTTACACTAGATCAGCATACTCAGTTGCATATTTATAGTGGTGGCTCAATGACACAACAGTCCACATCGCTCTACTCTATCGAACCAACGGATGTTCGAAAACAGAATACACGCGCAAATACATGTAACGTTGAGCGTTCGTGTAGCTGTAATTGGGAGGAAACAAAGGACGATTTTACGATTATATCATTGCAATCCATGACCACGGGTATGCACTTGGAAGCTTAAACACTTATGATGGGTTTCCAACGCAACACATGTGTGAATGAAAACGCTTGAAGATACCAAGAAGTAATCAGAAACCATCAATCGAAGGACAGACAACACAATGACCAAAAGAAAAAAGAACAAACAACGATATACTAAACTAATGAGACAAGCAATGGACCACAATATACTGTATGGGTATAAGAAGAGTTTGAAGATACCAAACAAGTAATCAGAAGCCATCAATCGAAGAAGGACTGACAACACAGTGACCAAAGGAAAAAAGAACAAACAACGATATACTAAACTAAAGAGGCAAGCAATGGCCCACAAGATACTGTATGGGTATAAGAAGAGTTTGAAGATACCAATCAGAAGCCATAAATCGAAGGACAGACAATACAATGGCCAAAAGTAAAAGGACGAATAATGATCTACAAAGCATTACAGAAAACAA
Source organism: Bathymodiolus septemdierum (assembly GCA_963383655.1). Lineage (NCBI taxonomy): Eukaryota > Metazoa > Mollusca > Bivalvia > Mytilida > Modiolidae > Bathymodiolus > Bathymodiolus septemdierum. Next base: position 79,823,461 of record OY726525.1, on the reverse strand, counting down.
AAGATGGCGGAACACCAATCCCACTTAAAACCAAGGTGAACTCATGTACTCCAGAACGGTAAGCAGTTCCTGCTGAACAAGAATAAATAGACTGAAATTCAAACATGCATTTCATTTATTTGTACAATCAAACAAATAAAATAGTCGATTAAAACGCTTAAAAAATTTAAAAAACAAACAAGGAAATTGTAATTTTGATAAACATTTTCAAACGTCCTTTGATGATACTCGTCAACAGATTTATAGTTTCCAAAGACATTCAATGTTTCAAGCGTTGATTAAATTACACTACAAATAGCGTGATAATGCACAAGTTATTCCACTAAAGGGATATTATTCCCTAAAATAAATCCAAATGTATGATGTCAAGCTTGATATGTCACACGTTAAAATAATAAATAACGGACTATTAAATCATCAGTACAAGAGCATGCTAATACAGCATGACAAACTGCATTTCCTTAAGTCATAGATTATCTTTTATATATGTCATTAAAGGATCGACATTCCTTAAGTCATAGATTATCTTTTATATATGTCATTAAGGAACCAACATTCTTTAAGTCATAGCTAATCTTGTATATACATGTCCTTGGATGACCTACATTCTTTAAATCATAACTAATCTTGTATATACATGTTCTTAAAGGACCAACATTCTTTAAGTCATAGCTAATCTTGTATATACATGTCCTTAAGGAACCGACATTCTTTAAGTCATAACTAATCTTGTATATACATGTTCTTAAAGGACCAATATTCTTTTAAGTCATGACTAATATTTTGTTTGCATGTCCTTAAGGAACCGACATTCTTTAAGTCATAAATTATCTTTTATATACATGTCCTTAAAGGACCTATTTTCTTCGTTGAATACACCAGAAGTAATAAAAACATAGATATCTAATTTAGTCCGCACGACACATTTCTAGAATATCTTTCATTGGGTACGCTCAAAGTCAAAAGATTGGAAAGTCAGACAATTTAAAATTTAATGGTTAGCAAGTAAACACCAAAGTATAAACAAGATAACCAAAATTTGATAAGGTCGCCTATGTCTGAGGGAAGAGAACATTAACTTTAATAGTGTATATATATTAATACGCAATACGTAATCTTACATGAAAATGGCATTACCAAATAATACTTAATATTGAATCTTTCACTGAACTAGGGTAACAAAGTCTAAAAGAGTATTTAAGTAAAGGAACGATATATTGTATGCTAAGCCGTTCTCGTCAGAATAATGGTTAAGTCATTTTTCGGATATTTACGCACTGAAATAATAGTTTGGTAATTGGCTTAAACGTGGAAAGTTTGAAGATACCACAGTGGTGAACCGAAGCCGTAAATCGAGGAAGAACAGACAATACAATGGCCCAGAGAAAAAGGACAAACATGATCTACAATGCAATACACAGAAAACTAAACATCGAGTAAATACGAACCGCACTGAAAGCACGGGGTTAACTCGGGTGCTTCCGTTGGATAAGCAGTTTTGACGATTAAGTAAGACTTGCCATAATGATCCGTAAACAACAAATTTTAAAGTACAAAAACAAAACAAACAAACAAACAAGCAATCAATTATTACTTTACAAATACCTAACAACATATGTTAGATTCATATATCGTGTGTAAATATGAGACGCTATGCCTAAGATATTTCGTCTTTTGTATATGTAAGAGCTACATCACTATTTGTACAACTAAAGTAATACTAGTTCATACAGTAGACCTAGCTTGATATATACTGTTGTATCGATGCTGTATATGATACGACTGCTAGCGTATCAAAATGTATATTTCTATGTCCTTAAATTCTTTAACTAGCATTGGGTTTACTGATTTATAAGTCTGTAGGTTTCTGCAGGACATTCTGGAATGTGAAAAAAATAAAGATTAATACCTCGTACAGGAAACATAAAATTATATGAAGTAGATGCTAAATCTATGGAAAGTATTTGTGCATAAAACGTTAAAGCCATTTTCCGAAGAAACCCACAGACTACAGGAACTCCAATAAATTAGTGGGCCAGATGAAAGTGGCGTTAAACACTATAAACCTAAGCAAACTATTTGTGCATAGAAGTAGTAAACAGCTTGATAAATTCGATATTGGAAATACTTCAAATTGTAAATTGTCTTAAAGGCCCACAAAAAACTCACAAATTACATTAGGCTTTATATTAGATAATACATTACATGATAAACTCGGATTGTCTCATCTTGATAAATCATTGCAAATCACTCGATGATGATCATATATAATTAGAAAACGTTTTTGTGCTATGTTGTGACGTAACCCATTGCCATTATGCATAGGAGAATGTTCCAGTAACTCTCCATTTCGTAAAAATAATGGAGACGAGGTCCCGAAGGGGCCGATGCCCATTATTTTTATGGAATGGAGAGATACGAGGACATTCTCCAACTTAACATCCACCCATTGTACTTTATAAATTTTATTAATTATTAATCGTGTAACAAAAAACGTCTATGTATAGTATCTAAAGTACAAAGAGAACAGTAACTCTCCCTTCCTTAAAAATAATGGAGAGTTTTGACAATAGATTTACATAACAGGTGGATTTTAATTAATATTACAGGTTGTTACAATGATATTTTGAACACTTTATTATTCTTTCTGTACTGCAATGCATAGCAACATAGCAAGGTCCAACAAACTTTAGAGAACGCAGTTTTAATGGTAAACATGCTTTTATCAAGAGCGATAGTTCCGGGTACAAACCCGGATCTGGTCAAACTACATACTATCAAATTTGTGTTACTACTTCTCCGCTTGGCATGCAGCATAGGTGAGTAAGTGCAATCAGGATAAGGATAATGTGGCTGAGTGGAGTTATAGGCTTACAAGCGGACTGTTGTTTCAGTGAGCTGGTACTATGAAGATCCAAATAATCGTGTTGGTCTAGTACCGAAGCGGACATCATCTTATTTAATATAGCATTTTCTAACCATGGCATAGTTTAATAATAGCTCATTCCGCGCTAAACAACAATTACTTGCTCACTCCAAAGAGATTTGTAGACAAAAGGACGACCAGGGTACAAATATAATCCACATCACAAATACAATGTTCAAACGAAGCAAAACGAAAATACAAAAAATCTACCAAACATTGTAATTGTTATTCACTCCTTGTTATACATGTTCAAATTGATAAATATTATGAATTCTTTATTGACGAAATCCTATACTAGAGTGTTAAGTTTAAAAGTGTGCTTAGTGGGTTTTAGTGGGATACATTTTCCTCTAAGTTGAGTTTTCTGAGTAATGTTTTGCAGATCGTTGTTTGGCCTTTTATCCTTGTTGAGCTATTGTGCTCTCTGTGCTTCTTCTATTTACGAACCCCTTGTTATCTTTAACTTCTTATTCAAGATTTCTGCGAACGGTTTAAAGATAATCAAGATCTAACGGGTTGTTATTCAAATCATGAACAAAGCAAGATATTGCATCTAAAATTCATGAAGCGCATTAATATTGTACTTTGAACATTATTATGATACACAATTATTGCAGAAAACTGTATTCGATTATAGATGTTGCTAAGGAAGCTGTACATTTTATTAATATTTATTTTCGGCAACATTTAAACATTAGTTTATTAGTTACTTCCCTTACAATATTCTTCGTAGTTACGGCTTAACGACAAAGAGGTCAATGCTATGAGACACAAAGACAGCATGGCATCATGGTGTATATATAGCTTATTTTGCTTGTCAGTACATTATCTAGAATTCACCAGAAGATAATGTAGGCATTTAAACGAATGTGAAGCAATAATTATATTTTTTTTTACTTCCGGCTTTGATAGCTTTTACATAATTATATTATATCGATCGTAACACTACCACGTGCACTTTATTTCTGTTCATTTCAAAACAGTCCCTAGCCCAAAGATGGTAATCATTTGTAAAACTATAGTGGGTGAGCGATTGCTGTTTAGCGCCAAATAAGAGTTTCTCATGCATTTTATGGCGTGAACAAGTTACAGTCGAAAAAATTATAATGATGTCCGCTTTGTACTAGACCAACACACTTGGTTGGATATTTAAAGTGCTAGCTCATTGAAACAACAGTCCACGGGTCGCCATTTCATTCAACTCGGACACATACCCCTGATTACAAACCCGTCGTTGGCTGCTCTTACTCCTTAATGGTGCTTAGTGGAGAAGTATCATTATTAATACCCTTGTTATAGACTTTGACTTGACACTACCAGGGCTCTAACCCGTGATCTACCGTTCTAGAGACGAGCATGTTTAGTGGAGAAGTAACAGTATTAATACCATTGTTATAGACTTTAACTTGACACTACCAGGGCTCGAACCCACGGTCTACCGTACTAGAGACGAGCATGTTTAGTGAAGAAGCAACAGTAATAATACCTTTGTTATAGACTTTGAATTGACACTACCAGGGCTCTAACCCACGGTCTACCGTACTAGAGACGAGCATGTTTAGTGAAGAAGCAACAGTAATAATACCTTTGTTATATACTTTGACTTGACACTACCAGGGTTCGAACCCACGATCTACCGTTCTAGAGACGAGCATGTTTAGTGAAGAAGTAACAGTATTAATACCTTTGTTATAGACTTTGACTTGACACTACCAGGGCTAGAACCCGTGGTCTAACGTTCTAGAGACGAGCATGTTTAGTGGAGAAGTAACAGTATTAATACCATTGTTATAGACTTTGACATGACACTACCAGGGCTCAAACCCACGATCTACCGTACTAGAGACGAGCATGTTTAGTGAAGAAGCAAGAGTAATAATACCTTTGTTATAGACTTTGACTTGACACTACCAGGGCTCGAACCCACGATCTACCGTTCTAGAGACGAGCATGTTTAGTGAAGAAGTAACAGTATTAATACCATTTTTTTAGACTTTGATTTGACACTACCAGGGCTCGAACCCACGGTCTACCGTTCTAGAGACGAGCATGTTTAGTGAAGAAGTAACAGTATTAATACCATTGTTATAGACTTTGACTTGACACTACCAGGTCTCGAACCCACGGTCTACCGTTCTAGAGACAAGCATGTTTAGTGAAGAAGCAACAGTATTAATACCATTGTTATAGACTTTGACTTGACACTACCAGGGCTCGAACCCCCAATCTACCGTTCTAGAGAGGAGCATGTTTACCATTACATCGTCGATACCGTTATGTAAAACTATATTAAAAGTACACACTGTGGGCGGTATATATAATCAGAGTATTTTTTGAAATAACAACAAACGTTTAATGGTTGCGTGACGTGATACTATCACAGTGAAGATTGGTTGTTTTTATCTTAATTGATGATTCCTGTTATCTTAAAGCAATTCATGATACGACAAACGAATCATAGAAATATTTAATGGTTACCTGTAAAAGGGAAAAAATTGCATTAATTTATTGCAAAATAGTATTTGTAGGTTGTCATTTAATGAATTATATCTCTACACTAGAGTTAATTAAAAGACATAACCCCAATTTGAGGATTGATTTTTGTTTCGAGTGATAGCGTTCAAACTCTCATCATGTATTTGAAATGGGTGAAATGATAAAGAAAAAAAATAGATATATCACACAGATATATCACACTGCTATATCACACAGATATATCACACTGATATATCACACAGATATATCACACTGCCGGTACAGTTCCAAAAGACAAAAGAAGAATCGTAAAAAGAAATCAAATTGATCCACCAACACATGAATACACGACCGCTCACTTTCCTGGCTTGGTATGGGCCATTCAATAAACGATGCTTATCTTGTGTTTAATACGCTGACATATTTCGTCATTACGCGGTTGGTAGCTCTTATTTATACAGACCAAGTTCTTATCATCTTTTCTAGCTAACAATAGTTACATTTGTTGATTGTTCATTACTTAAAAACGGAAGCTAGGAAAAATGTAACTAAACAAAAACTAAGAACGAAAACAAACGTCAGACATATTGATAACTATTTCCGTACATAGCCAGTTTAATAGTATGAACACCCTTAAGCTTAGAATAGGGACAAAAAACGAAGCAGTGCTCAACAAAAATATACATAGAAAACTAAGGATAGAGCAACACAAACCGCACTGATACAGATGTGAGCTAAAGTGGACATAAACAGTAGCCATTTCCTACTCCACTAGTAACATCCATCGCATAGGTAATACTATAGATCTAGGTAATACTATAGATCTAGGTAATACTATAGATCTAGGTAATACTACAGATCTATGTAATACTATAGATCTAGGTAATAATATAGATCGAGATAATACTATAGATCTAGGTAATAACATAGATCTAGATAATGCTATAGATCTAGGTAATCCTCTAGATCTAGGTAATACTATAGATCTAGGTAATACTATAGATCTAGGTAATACGATAGATCTAGGTAATACTATAGATCTAGATAATACTATAGATCTAGGGAATACTATAGATTTAGATAATCCTATAGATCTAGGTAATGATATAGATCTAGGTAATACTATAGATCTAGGTAATACTATAGATCTAGGTAATATTACAGATCTAGGTAATACAATAGATCTAGGTAATACTACAGATCTAGGTAATACTATAGATCTAGGCAACACTATAGATCTAGGTAATACTAGAATTCTAGGTAATAATCTAGAGCTAGGTCATACTATATATCTAGGTAATACTATAGATCTAGGTAATACCATAGATCTAGATAATACTATAAATATAAGTAATACTATAGATCTAGGTAATACTACAGATCTAGGTAATACTATATATATAGGTAATAATACAGATCTAGGTAATACTATAGATCTAGGTAATACTATAGATCTAGGTAATACCATAGATCTAAATAATACTATAAATATAGGTAATACCATAGATCTAGGTAATACTACAGATCTAGGTAATACTATATATATAGGTAATAATACAGATCTAGGTAATACTATAGATCTAGGTAATACTATAGGTCTAGGTAATGCTACAGATCTAGGTAATACTATAGATGTAGGTAATACTATAGATCTAGGTAATACTACAGATCTAGGTAATACTATATATATAGGTAATAATACAGATCTAGGTAATACTATAGATCTAGGTAATACTATAGATCTAGGTAATACTACAGATCTAGGTAATACTATAGATGTAGGTAATACTATAGATCTAGGTAATACTACAGATCTAGGTAATACTATATATCTAAGTAATACTATAGATCTAGGTAATCCTCTAGATCTAGGTAATACTATAGATCTAGGTAATACTATAGATCTAGGTAATACTACAGATATAGGTAATACTATAGATCTAAGTAATACTATAGATCTAGGTAATACTATAGATCTATGTAATACTATAGATCTAGGTAATACTATAGATCTAGGTAATCCTCTAGATCTAGGTAATACTATAGATCTAAGTAATAATATAGATCTAGGTAATACTACAGATCTAGGTAATACTATATATATAGGTAATAATACAGATCTAGGTAATACTATAGATCTAGATAATACTATAGATCTAGGTAATACTATAGATCTAGGTAATACTACAGATCTAGGTAATACTATAGATCTAGGTAATACTATAGATCTAGGTAATACTATAGATCTAGGTAATACTATAGGTCTAGGTAATGCTACAGATCTAAGTAATACTATAGATCTAGGTAATACTACAGATCTAGGTAATACTCTAGATCTAGGTAATACTATAGATCTAGGTAATACTATAGATCTAGGTAATACTATAGGTCTAGGTAATACTATAGATATAGGTAATACTATAGTTCTAGGTCATACTCTAGATCTAGGTAATACTACAGATCTAGGTAATACTATAGATCTAAGTAATACTATAGATCTAGGTAATACTATAGTTCTAGGTAATACTATAAATCTAGGTAATACTATATATATAGGTAATAATACAGATCTAGGTAATACTATAGATCTAGATAATACTATAGATCTAGGTAATACTATAGATCTAGGTAATACTACAGATCTAGGTAATACTATAGATCTAGGTAATACTATAGATCTAGGTAATACTATAGATCTAGGTAATACTACAGATCTAGATAATACTATAGATCTAGGTAATACTATAGATCTAGGTAATACTATAGATCTAGGTAATACTATAGGTCTAGGTAATGCTACAGATCTAAGTAATACTATAGATCTAGGTAATACTACAGATCTAGGTAATACTATAGATATAGGTAATACAACAGGTCTAGGTAATACTACAGATCTAGATAATACTATAGATCTAGGTAATAATATAGATCTAGGTAATAGCATAGATCCGGATATGGCATATTATGAGGAAAGATTCAACAGTGATGAAAGTTTCTTTTGATCAGCGGATTTTCTCGTTTTTGAACAACAGGTTCATTTGTTTGTTTGATTGTTTGTTTGTTTGGTGGTGTTTAACGCCACTTTCAACAATATTTCAGTCGTATCATGGCGACCAGTTTTAGTGCTGGAAGAAGCCGGACTACCCGGAGAGAACCACCGACCATGGGCAAGCAACTGGTAAACTTTATCACTTACGGCTAACAACATGCTTAAGCTAAAATAGGCCTACTTTATTCCAAGCAACTAATAAATGGGGATACTTCGACACTGTGCATAGGTTTTCCCCATTTATATAGATGAACACTTCCATATCCGAAGGAAAAATTGTAACTGCGACAAACTGAACACATTCTTGGCCATCTATCACACAGATATGTAAAGATTAACCAAGCTATGATGACGGCTAAAAGGTTCGAAAACATGATTTCAACTTTATCATCAGAAACTGTTGTTTCAGTACTTTTCCTGTTAGCAACAATTCTATATCATGGAAGCCCTGATGGGAAATACAAGCTCTGAAATATCGAGGTCAACTGAGATATATCATCGGGGACTAATATTCTACCAGCATTGTATATTATATACTGTCTTAGAAGACATATGTTTCAAATTGCCAAAATGATGCCATGCATGCCTGTTTGATACTAGTCATGATTATTTGTCCTTTTGAAAATATCATTTTAAAATACCGTCACTGAACACTAGATTCCTTAGTCTCGTATAATCAAGAAACTAAACAGGAAACGTATCATTTATATATCTTATGTTGTCCGTTAGAACATTGATCAATATCCCTGACCATATATATTTTCATCAATGTCTGTTAATCTATATTTATCTTTGTTTTTTATTTGTCTAAGGAGTAAACATTATTTGATCAATGTTGATTCTTGTATATTGTGGCAATCTTGAACATCATTGTATGATGCATTCTCATTGTGTTATTTCTAGATAGCAATAGATGGCCCTCGTAATTAAATACTGTTATTCTTACATAAGCAATATATTGCTTGTTCCTCGTAAATCAATACGATTACAGTTCTATTGTAGATTCTGTTTCAATTTTAGTGTTTAAATACAGACGATTACGTTTTATCAATGTTGATCCTTGTATATGGTGGCAATCTTTAACATCATTTTATTTCCTATTTGATATGTGCTGTGTTCTATTCATGTTATTTGTAGATAACAATAGATTACATGGCCCTCGTAATTCAATACTGCTATTCTTCCATAAGAATATATAGCTTGATCCTCTGTTTCTGTTTCTATTTCAGTGTTTAAATACAGGCCATCTGTGTATATGCTGCTATTACATTTCTGTGGTAATTGATTACATAAGAATTGCCGTAGTAACATCGTCTAAACGTTATCTTGTTTGTTAAGGGCAACACCGACTGATCAGTTTAACACATACATGAATTACATGTAAATTGATAAAGCATTGTACTTTGTAATATAAGATATTGTCTGCTTAAACCACTCTGTTTTCAAACGATTTTTTTCTAACAAGAACTTCCATTATTCGGTTGTTTATAAACGATATATCAGTGCTTGTAAATCTATATGTTTATATTGAAAACATCTTTAACCTTTGTAACTCATCTTCTGTTTCTACAAATGGAGCAATAACTACTTATATGTACCCGTTCTTATATGTACCCGTTCGGGTTACCTGAGTTGACCCACTGGGTTTTAGAGGGCTTTGTGCTCTTTCTTTAGTTTTCTGTTTAGTGTTTGTCTTTTCGCTCTTTCTGTGGCAATTGTTTTATTTGTTCTTTGATTTACAGCTCCTAATTTCCACTTTGGTGTCCTCAATTATGTTGTCTAGTATATATATGTATGTATATATACTATATAGGTCAAGGTTGACCAAGGAATAACAATATACTTATATCAGCTATGAATTTGTCAGAATGATGTCAACTTGTCTGGCTAGTGTAATCAGGTCAATGTCTTCTACAGTGAAATGAGGTCTGTGCTCAAAAGACTGGGTGATGATTTCCTGGAATTGCACTACAAAGTTAACCAGCGTGTCACCAGGTCGTTTTGCTAAGATCTGCCTTAAATTGTTCAGCACACATCATCACATTTAAACTACTGTCAAACTTGTACTGACGACCCTCTCCGTATAACGACTTCCTTCGTTATCCGACCATATTTATTCCTCACAAGCATGTTCCCGTGCATTTGACCTTTATATAGCAACCCACTGTCTAACACGACTAACGACCGTGTTCTTTGGGTGAAGTATATATTTAACAACAGACAGATTAACAAATACATGTAAATCAAGACGGAATTGGGATCTCATTAACTGGCTTACATGTAACCCTGCCACATCTTTGTGCCTGTCTCAAGCCAGGCTCTGAATTGCCAACATCATATGTGGTGATCATTTAGATGTTCAACGAATATTCCGCGCAACTCAGATTTCATTCTAGGTGAATATTTCATAAGAATATTGTTTTATCAACTGCAGAAGTAATCCATTTGCATAATATTTCAATGGAAATATGAAGCTTTAAATCTACAATTCTATGATGTTAGACAAGTTGAGTTCTGAAGTCTAGTGTCGCAGATTTAAAATCTAAAGTTTGTGTATGGTGTTATAGATAAACAGGGCACCCATCATGACGAAATAATGAGGTATAGGGCAATACATCATGTAGTTTAGAAGAATAGAAATACATTTGTGCTATAGTAAGAAAGATAACTCTTGGTTGCAAGAAAATACAGTTATATCATCAAATGAAATGAAAAAAAAAGAAATACCACATTATTAACTACATGTATTCGACGTTTTGTATCAAAGAATTATCATTCTATTATAATCTATTGATTGATTTATTGTGTTTAACGACACTTTCATCAATATTCCAGCTATATCATGGCGACCAGTTTTAGTGGTGGAGGAAACCGGAGTATCCGGAGAGAACCACCACCATGGGCAAACAACTTGTAAGCTTTGTCACTTGCGCTGTGAGTCGAGTGCACCCTTTTTGTAATTTACAATTCCGGGCGCGAAACTACGCCGTATTGGTGATAGGCTTGTATGAGTTGTTAGGTAATCCAACTTCCTAACTCATTGAGCCAACCGGGCCCCACCATTTTATTATGAAAGATGCGA